>JAJJWX010004361.1:0-600000 GCA_023529315.1 Papaver bracteatum
ACATTATGGATGTTCATTGCAAACCAGCTCTCACAGCCTTCCACTCTCTCTATTTCCATTATAACCTCGGACTCAACTCCACTGCTTCTCGTGTTATCACAGCTGGAGTTCTCCGTCCAATACTGCCATGCTCAACCATTCACTAAACTCTCGAGCTCTTACATTTCAGTGCCATTATAACCAGCAGCACCTCCATCTGTTACCAGCCATCAATGCATAACCATCCACACCAACAACGCTCATACACCCTGCATTCCACAAACAGCATACCACCCTCACCTGCACTTGCTTACAGCCTCCATTCAACTCTGAGCTACTGCAACACTACCTCATTCACCATCTATAACTGCAGCTGCTCCAATACCCAGTTCTCATCATCACAGACCTCAGTAGTAGCTCCTTAACCAATCTTCATCAGTGCTTCATCATCCATTACCACAGCAAATTCCAACCAGCTACAAGACCCACCTGAACCAGTCCACCTGCAATGCCATCTAGCTCTCAGCTGCATCTCCTATTTTTATTCAACCTCTTGGCCACAACATCAGTTCCAGCTTCCTGTGTCACCAACAGATACCCATGTGACCAGCTTCACCTACTCTTTGCCACCACTTGTTCTGAAACTCCAGCTACAACTCACTCCCAATTTTGTGACCATTCTAGCTTTTGCGCTTTTACTCTTTAGCAACACTACCAACATCTCCACCTGAATTGCCTTTCACAGCACCAGTACTGCCAACATTTCATCCATGGGTTCAAGACAACCCATTTCAGTTCTCATTCTTCTCTGCAATTCAGATACCCAGCACACCACACTAAGTAGGAATCAACTTCAAATACACACCAGTGCCTGTTCTCCCCTGCGATTACTCTATTCCTGCGGCTTCAAACTCCAACTTCAGTTTATATCTCCAACTTCAATTCTCAGTTGCAACTTTGCAATATCACTTGAACCATACTCATCTATCAAACAAGCAACTACCCATTTCAATTCCATCCATCATTGCATCTCCATTACTGCTTCCACTGCATCACTGCCTCCACCTTCATAGATAACACAATGGCATTAGTACCAGTCATTCACCACCTATGTATCTACCTGAGCTTCACTCTCTCAAACAAACCAGTTATCCCAGCAACTTCTAAAACAACACCACCTTCTTCTCCATCTCCTCTCAGCTACCTGCATCACCATTTGAATCACCCAACAAATTCTAAACCAAACCCTGTAGAAACCCATCTTTTCTGAGCTTCACCAATCATAGAAAACTCAACACCCCTTCAAACATCATCTCAAGTTCAGAAACAAATCCCAATTTCTATCTTCTTTTCTCTTGTTCTTCGATTAGAGACTCAAATTGAAACCCTGATTTTATCTTGACCTGATTTATCTCAAAAAAAAAAAACAGAATCAATCCACTCTGATTTCAGCAGCTTCGCATTCAGAAACCCTAGTTTATGTTAAATCTTTCTCTGTTGTTCTTGTTTCCTCTCTCAATCTCGATCTGGATTTGATAATCGCAGCAGCTGCTGCCTCCTCTATTTCTGGTTCAATGATTGAAATGATTTTTAGAATTTCTCGATTCAAGGTGTAGTAACTAGGACTCAATAATCACACCCCACTCATGAGACACCCCAGTAGGTGCCCTATAACAAATGGTCACCCCTTAACCTCAGCTAGCTGCTTTTTATTTCTTTTCCACAAGAGTTGCTCTTTAACCTTGATTGGATTCCCGAAAATATTCGCCTAGGAAATGACAGCTTTGCCCCTTTATGGTCCAAATGAACGCTCTCTTTCGCCTTCCTCCAACAACAGTCGCCTCTTACTTCTCAAATCTACTTCTTCTCTTCAATGAGAGTCATCACTAAAGTTGTCGTGCTTTTCAGACAGAATACACATCACTAAAGCCGACATACTTTTCAGACAGAGATGAAGAAATAAAAGCAATTATGAGAAGTAATCGCCTCCCAATAACATTTGCACCTTTTGCCTTGTTTCTTCTTCTTTTGATCCAAATGATTCCAAAGTATCTAAATACTCAAAAACAAAACATAAGATACATAATTTACAAGAAAAATAACAGAGAAATCATAAACAATAGATAAATAATACAATGTTTTAGAAACCTATCAGATGCACTCGGCCCGAAGAAAACCCCACTTAGGGTGCAGTCTTGTAACTATAAGCCATATAGGCATAAAGGACAAGAGGCTGCGAAAAACAACTGGTTGTTGGCAAATCTGGATCGGAGGATCTAGTCTTGTATGGCCGATATGCCCTCCTTGAAGGGGCAATCAGGGGGCAGATAAGGGCGGCACCCTCCATTAGGGAGCTGATAAGTGTCTAAAGACGGCAATGTCATGGGGCTTTATGATAGCAAGAACATTTAGGCATGTCATATTGTCGTGTGACGAAAGGCAACAAGCCAAAATAAAAAAGTTAAGATGAGATCAATGGGTTTTTACATGAAAGTGTAAAGACGTCCTGCGATTTCATCGCAAGACGGCAATGTCATAAGGTTTAATTCTTGCTAGAGAATTTACACTTATCATATTGTCGCAGAGATGTTGAAAAAATATTGATAAGACAAGATCAATGGGTCAATACATGCAAATGTAAAGACGTCCTGCGATTTTGTCGCAGAAAGAAAATCTTTTTTGGCAAAATAAGACCTTTAACTAGGAAGGCAAAATAAGACCAACAGAATAATCTTAAAAAATTAACTATTTTATTTTAAGATGAAGGAAAGATTTGTTCATCGCATGAGAATATATAAGAAGGCAGATTCGTAACATCGTAAACTCTTTTAAAAAAATTCGGAATATCGCAGATGTACCCATTACATCGCAGAAATATTCATATTTTCACAGTTCACAGAAAGGAGACACAGGAATTAATTCACCATTTCAAGAAAGATAATGAAGGGCAAGTAGGGGAGAGTGGAGAAATAAGATTTTATTATCTTCCTTGAAGATATTCAAAGTAAACAAAATCAAAAGTTGAATTTTCAAAATTTCAAAAGTTACATTATCCGCAAGAAAGAAGAAGAAAAAGAAAGCAAAAATGAAATTCAAGTTTTGACGATTGTCTCGCCAGATTCACTATTCTTGCTCGCCAGATTTTTTATTCTTGCCAGAATTGTCAGCTTCATCAGTATTCTTCTCACCGCTTGTAGTTGCTTCTTTAGGAGGACTTCTCTCTTCTTCATTATCTTCTTGAGTGGTATTTTCTTCATCAGTGAATTCTAATTCCTTATCCATGGGAAGAGGAGTTTCATCATCATTAACTTTTAAAGGAGGAACATATATAGGAGGGAGAGAATGGGAGAGCAGAATATCATTCACAAGAACTTCAGCACTGAGGTGGACCTTGCGAAGGAAACCTCTATCACGATTCCTAATCTCTATATTTTTGAAATACTCGAGATAATCAAGTCTTCTTTCTGCTTTGTCGCGGGCATCAATATAATTGGAAGTAAGAGTCTTGTTTTCTTTGCGAACTTTATCCAATTTGTCAGTAAGATCAGGGATGGTAGAATGAAGACTTCTTTCAGATTCTTCGAGTGACAAAAGTGATAAAAGATCATTCAGTCAAAGATTTTGCAAGAAATATAACACAAAATTTGACAGAAAGGTCAACAAGAGAGGCAGTCAATTGACTACCTTCTTTCTGCGAGGATAAGTTTTGAATTAATGTAAAGAAACAGTTTTCCCATTGATTCATAGCGTCATCGAATTTATCGCCAACCACACCTTTCAGTCGAGATTTCATGTTTTCTTCTCTGGTGCGTAGAGACAAGTTTTCCTTTGCTAGTAAAGAATGAGATTACTTTAATTGAGAGTATTGGTCTTGAAGCTCGCTGGCATTCAAACTAAGAGTTAACCTACCCTTGATAAGTTTATCCTTCTCAGCAGCAGATGATTCAGTTACCTCCTTAAGTTCATCTTTAAGGGAACGAATAGATTGCTCTTGATTATCGCATATTCTTTGTAGATTACTCAATTGCTATGAAGAAATCGCCATCAAGCTTGAAAATCTATGTTTCTCTTGGGATAAAGTTCTATTTTCATCTGATAAAGATTCTACCGCCAAGTTAGACTTGGTTAACGAATATGAGAGACGAGTAATCTCGTTACTTAATAAATTTTGACTTTGCGATAGTTGGTTATTTTCATTAGTAAGATTATCTATTTGATCGATCGAATATGTGTAGAGATTATCTAATCTATTATACTGGTCCATCTAAGAATCTCTTTCAACATGAGCTTCGTCAGCAATAGATTCAGATTTAAGTCTCTCCATGAAACGAGTCCGATTTGAAACTAATATATGAATTAAGAATTTAAGAAAGAGACTTGAGTACAAAAGATATGAAAGCAAAACAGAAAAATAAAAAGTTAGAGGCAGGAAAATTGTACCTTTCAGCTCATCATTTTTTCGGCGAAGGTTCTCGCAGTTTAGAGAAGAGTTGCGAAGCATATGGTTTAGAGTATCACATTCAGAAGTTTTGACTTGAAGACTTTTTCTCAGAGTTTCAACTTCATTTTCTAAAGATGCTCGTGAAGCAGTGTTATCAGAGCCAAAATACTTAAGTAAGGTCTCGCAAGCTTCATATTGGAGAGAATCATTAGAAGATTTTCTAGCATCGTCTAAAATATTAGATAAAATTTTAAAAGCAATATCAACTCCAGCTAAGATTCCATTCGATGGAGTAAGAGATGTAGAGGGTGAAGTGGTAACAAGGGCAAGTTGACGATTTGAGTCATTTGCGATGGTTGTATTATCAGAAGGAGGAGTGTTGGGAAAAACAACAGTTGAAGGCAGTAAAGGGCTAGAAGGAATTTCAGTCACAGCAATTTCAGGAGCTTGATTTGTCAATGAATCAAAAGAAGTAGAGGTGTTGGCAGCAATATTCTCGCAGGAAAAAGGAAGACGACCCAGTTGTGAGGGTGTGGGAGTAACTCTTGTAGATGCTAATGTGGGGATGGAGAAATCAGCCTCAAGAGCTTTGAAATGACGAGATCTTTTGGGAGGATTAGCGATGTTCTCGACATTCTGCGAATAATAACTTAGATAAGAAACAGAGGCAACAATATTGTTACTAGGAAATATGATGTGTTTCTTACCACCTTATCATTCGCAGAACTTCTCTTCTTCTTCTCAGTCGGTGTTTTGCGAGCATTAGGGTTTTAACCTGGGGATTGGGTGTTAAGGATAGTTCCACTGAAGAGAAGACATAATACGGGAGTTATGAAGGATCAAATAGAGAAGATCGAAGAATATGAGTAAAAATTGGATCAAATAAAAATTATAATAAAAAACATACCCTGATGATTCCATTAGAACAGTAGCAGGAGAATATGAAGAAGAAGAAGAAGAAGAAGAAGAAGAAGAAGAAGAAGAAGAAGAAGAAGAAGAAGAAGAAGAAGAAGAAGAAGAAGAAAAATTGCAGACGGAAAATAAAATAAACAGATGAAGAAGATAGAGAAGTAGAAGAAGAAAAATAGTTTTGAAGTTTAACTCTACCTTTTATAGGCAAAAGGGAATAACTTGTTGAGTAAAGATGTGTCAGTAAAAAGAGGAATTTACAACACGTGTAGGCGGTCAAAGCTAAATTAACGGAGTAATGTCGAAAAGAAAATATGGAAAGAAGAGAGGCTGCGAGCAGTTTGAAGAATTGAAGATTCTCATATCCTCTCCACTTTGCGAAGAAGACATGAGAAGAGGCAAGATGTAAGACCAGAATATCGCTACATCTATTTTCTGCGAGATTAATAACACTTGTCAGCAAGCATCACCGCAAGATTTTATACAACATTTCACGAGTATCACAAAAGCCTTCAAAAGAGTGACGTAATACCTGACGACTGAAGAAAACTTGAGAAAAGCGTGTTTATTCTGCGATGGTTACAAAATTTGCGAGATTTAATACTGTAACTATCACGGTACAATCGCAGAATCAACCCGAAATAAGAGGAAAGGATGATGTGTCCAGAAAAGGATGATGTATTTTTGAGAGTTAAGAAAGTCTTGAGGAGAGAGAAACTTCAAGAGAATAGTTGTAATCTTGAATTCTTCCATTTCTGTAAACATTTCTAAAACCAAAATAATAAAGTGTCGTTTTCCATCTTCAATTATGAGTTGATTATAGCAAAATCTTAACAAGGGTGTAGTGTGGGAAATCCTGCAACTACACCCGTATCAGTATCGGTGCATCATAGATTCACACCATAAAGGTCCACGTTGCCGCATCCTCTTTATCGCGAATTTTGTTGAAAGGCTTGTAAATGGTCAATATAAGAGTCACCATTTTCCTTTATAAAGAAGAAATTAATAACGAATTTGACTCCTTTTACGTCCACTATATTTTCTCCAATGTTCTCGAGTCAGGACCACACTGTACAGGAAAAAACATCATGGAGAATATGAAATTCATGTTCAAAATGAAGGCGACTGGGAATGATTACATTAGCAGTAGAACTTTAGATCTCTCTGCTTCAGCTTCCTAGGCTAAAAATGACATAACCAAAAGAAAATTGGGCAAGAAAATTTTCATTTATATAGTACGGGATATGAAGAACAAAATTATCACCTTGTACCATGTCTTCTTCATCCTACATCATATAACAAAATTACATGTTAGTAACATGATTTGAAGAACAAACACCTTTCAACAAATTAAGAACTAAAAATTGATCGTTATATATAAATAGTCCTTAGTAGGTTAAATTTTGTAATATTATATACAGGGGTATGATAAACACTTATAGGGGTCGCTGCAACAAACACAAAACTACAACAAAAACCGTTTGTATTATATCAAATCTATGAGTTGATCAATTCAAGAGCATATCAACTCTACCAAAAAATTAACTTACATAGGCGCATCCTTTAATTTTATCCTTTAAATATGGAACCCTTCGATGTCCTACATGACACACAGAAATTACATGTACAAATATGCCTCCTTTACCCCCATCCTCGAGAATTATAGTTACCCCTCATTCCTGTTGAAATATGAATGCACACAGTATCATGCAATCTCTATGCATATCATAATAAGATAAGAGGATTGTAAATTTATGTAAGGGACCAAGGGTCCTGATCAGGTCATGTTGAATGATGCATTACAGTGTGATACCCGAAGAAAAATATTACATGTTATATTCCAGATCATAAGACTCATAACTCGACAAATCCTAATTCATATTGAAGTTAAAAAACTATCAGGTAATTGAATGAATACCTTCCTACTCGAGACGAATATGAAAGTAAATATCTGACAGTAGTTTCCATGAAGAAGCCAATGGAGTTTGGATAGGCATGTGATTCCAGCTCGGAGCTGCCTATAGATCTCTTGGAAAGATATGGGATTAGTTACATGAGTCATTCACTGCCGATTTGTGTTACTTAAGAATAATCATAGAGTCTCTGCAATGAAGTATGCGCAAACAAATAATGAGAGATATGTGTATGACTAGAATATCGCCGCAATTATATTCACGAGAGATTAACGACACTTCTGCGAGCGTCACCGAAAACTCGTCAACAACATTTCGCGAGCGTCACAAGGTAGTTTAAAGAATGACGTAATAAACAACGACAACCTAAAACATGAGAAAGATGTGAAGATTTTGTAGTTAGAGAAAATGCTCGCGAGAGCAAGGAAGGAAATGAAGATTTTGCGGTTATAGAAGAGTCTCACGAGCACGATAGAAGATCTCGCAAGCACGGTAACAGAGCCTGCAAGGAGCATAGCAGAAATCCTAAAAAATGGGAAATATGAATTGAATGTGAGCTGTCATCCACCATGAAGATACCTATATAAAGAGAAGAGAAGGAGAGAGAAAGAGATAGACAATTTTAGAAGAGAGAGAGATAATTTTAGGAGAGAGAGATATTTTTGCAGAGAGATTTTGAGGGAGAGAATGTATTTTTCTTTATCATCTTCTTCCCCAAAACTAGATTTAGAACTCCATTAATGGAGATTATCAATGTAAATCAAATGTAAACTTAAACAATTATAGTGAAGAATCATGGATGTAGATCAAATTGATCGAACCATATAAAAAATCTTGGTGTCTGTTTATAATTTTAGCAATTTTACTACCATTTTTATATGTAGTTCTAGAAATTAATATCAAGATATGATAAGGGGTGTGTTGTAGGATTTCCTGCAACTACAATATGATTAATTAATTCAACACTATGCTCAGTTGTGACAATATGAATCTACGTATTCATTCCTAAAACCCCAGTCTCAAATAAATAAATTTTATAAAAAAAAAACGGCAGCTCCTTTATCCCTCCCAATTTTTTGAAAGTTTTCTTACACTTTTTATCTATGAACGGCAAGACAGCGTTGGTAGACAGAACCAATTGAACGTAAGTGAACTCCTACCAAGCTGGGACCTCGGAATTAGGCTTCCTAACACTTCTCTATCTTGACCACACAATTTCCAAAAAAACATATAAGACCGGTTTTTGCTGGATAAGGACTCTAATCAAAGTAAGCCTAAAACACTAATAAAGATAATAACCAAAACTTCAAAATGTCATTCAGAACTCATTGTTCTTAATGACACGCATCGAGTGGAACGCTTTCGCCAGGTCGAGCCTCCTTGGATACATGTTGCTTTTTAATGTCGGAGCTTCTATCAGATTTTACCTGGGAAAGCGAAAGAGAACATTTGGTGGATGTTGGAGTAATACATACGCAAAAAAATGTAGATCAACTCGGGTGACGATATAGCTAGTAGCTACTTTCTTATCCATATTAAATGCACAAATCAATGAGTCGCCAAATAATATTAAAAAAATAGAAAATTTGCAGATAGGGAATATACATGTCGAACCGAATTCAAGTGATGATGAGAGACCCCAATTTCTTGAGAAAATATAAGTAGGGAGGACAAATAAATGCATCCACTTGGAAGTTAGCTGCCCCTGATTAATCAAGATGAAAGTAGAGGAACAAATCAGGTAATCTCCACACTCCAAACAAAACAAAAAAATAAACCACACGCAAGGGAATAAATGGCACCAAACGTTTAAATGATCCATAACACATGAAAAATAGTACAGTTGGTAAAACCAGAAGCATACAAGTTTAAGGTCGCAGGATCGATTCTTCCTAACTGCGATATTTTCGCATATTTTTGATTAAATACCAAGGACAAATAAAAGAACAAGTAATAAGTGTTATGCGAAGATATCGCAAAGAAACATTAGAACAGATGGTTCAAGATTCAAAGAACAAACAGGAGGTCGCGGGTTCGAATTCGCAGAGACTCATATTTTTCATTTTATTCTCATTTTCATTGGAGAGTAAAAGAATAAGGAAAAAAGTTATGCGTTAGCTTCGCAGAGAGGTTCTTGAACAGATGGTCTAGAGAACAGTATGGGAGATTGTAGTCATAGGTTCGAATTTTCCTGCGAGCATAATTTTATTCTTTTTACAGAGGGTGAAAAAATAGACAATCTTTCAGCATTGTTTCATTATTTCGCAAGCAAGAGAACTAGCACAGTTGGTTGAGAGGCTTGAATGAAAGCAGAAGATCGCAGGATCAATTCTTTCTTCTCGCAAGTTTATTTTTGTCATGTGAAATTCGCAAGCCAACCTTTGATTATTTCGCAGATAAATTTCGCAAGAAAGAGAACAAGCACAATTGGTTGGGAGGCATGAATTCACGCAGCAGATCGCAGGATCAATTCTTGCTTCTCGCAAGTTTATTTTTAATATGCGAAATTTCTACATAATTGTCTCTCGAACAGTTAAACTTTGATTACATCGCAAGATCTTTGATTAATTCGCAAGAGATGGCTAGCACAGTTGGTTTGTTGCGAGAAAATGCAAGAGGCAGGTCAAGGGTTCAAGTCTCATCTCTCACTCTTCTTTTTGTTGTGAGACGTTCAGACAACTCACATAAGAGCTAAGTACCCTTTCTAGAACATTTTACTTACCGCAAGTAAAGATTTTTTATTTAAATTACAAAAAATGACACAATCGCAAGATTACAAAGATTTTAAAAGATTACAAAAGGTGAAATCATCGCAAAAAATTTATAGATCTCAAAAAAATTTAAAATTTTCAAAACATTTCAAAAAGAAAAATTATCGCAAAAATTTCTAAGATTTCAAAACATTTCAAAGATTTTTTGATTTATTTTACAAAAAGAGATACAATCGCAAGACTTCAAAGATTTCAAAATTCAACAAACCGAGAAAATTCTTTTTATATATTTCTTTAGAATATTTCTTTTATAGAAAAATATTTTTGATTTAACAATGCGATACAATCGCAAAATTTCAAATAAGATTTCTAAGATTTCTCTAGAATATTACTTTTACAGAAAAATATTTTTGATTTAACAACGCGATACAATCGCAAGATTTCAAAGAAGATTTCAAAGATTTCAAAAGATTTTAAAGATTATTTACTTCAAATATGATTATGAGAATTAAAGAAGAAATGACAGAAATGAAATGCAAGAAGAAATGACAGAAATGAAAGAAGAAATGAAAGAATAAAGAAACGTGAAGCTATCGCGAGAAACGCGAATACAATTTCGCAGAGACATAAGAATGGGACGAACCTTTATGGCGTGCACCCTAGTTCGCGAATAAAATTTCGCAAGAGGCAAATGTAATACTTAATAATGCGTCATATAAGGGGGTATCTCTTTACATGATTCAGGGGTAAGGTTATACCGCTGCTGGATCCTGAGTCATGGATATGTTGGGGTTAAAGAAAACCTATCCAGGAGAGAGATCTTGGATTTCCAACTATATAAGGTTATACCCTGGTTGGACGACTGAGAATCTCTTCTAAGGAGTGCAGAGTATGACCAAGGCGCCGAGGTACACGGTTGAGTCAAGGGTGCCCGGGGCGTACGAAACTACCCTGGCCATCCTTGGAAAGTCTTGTCTATGATGCACTCGGCCCGAAGAAAACCCCACTTAGGGTGCAGTCTTGTAACTATAAGCCATATATGCATAAAGGAAAAGAGGCTGCGAAAACAACTGGTTGTTGGTAAATTCGGATGGGAGGAGCTAGTCTTGTATGGATGATGTGCCCTCCTTGAAGGGGAAATCAGGGGGAAGATAAGGGAGGCACCCTCCATTAAGGAGCTGATAAGTGTCTAAAGACGGCAATGTCATGGGGCTTTATGATCGCAAGAACATTTAGGCCTGTCATATTGTCGCGTGACAAAAATTATATGGAGGCAACAAGCCATAAGAGAAAAATTTAAGATGAGATCAATGGGTTTTTACATGAAAATGTAAAGACATCCTGCGATTTCATCGCAAGACGGCAATGTCATGAGGCTTTGATCTCGCGAGGGAACTTAGAATTGTCTTATTGTCGCAATACAATCAAAGAATAAAGATAAGGCAAGATCAATGGGTCAATACATGCAAATGTAAAGACGTCCTGCGATTTTGTCGCAAAAAGAGAAATTGGCAAAATAAGACCTTTAACTAGGAAGGCAAAATAAGACCAATAGAATAATCTCAAACATTAATTATTTTCTTTTAAGAATGCAGGAAAGATTTGTTCATCGCAAGAGAGATAGCAAAACTATACAGAATCTCTCAAAAGTATTGTTCAGAATTTCTCAGAAATATTATTTAGAGTCTCTCAAGAGGATTATTTACAATCTCGCGGCACTATTCATCACAACATTATTCACGGCATTATTCACAATCTTACGGTGATATTTCAGGAACACTATTCATAATTTCGCAGGGTTATTCATAAACTCGCAGACACATTCAGAAACTCGCGGATACATTTAGAATCTTCCAGACACATTCAGAAACTTGCAAACTCATTCAGCACCTCCCAAACTATTCAAGAACTTCGCAGGAAATGTGATTATTTATCAGAATATGATTATTTTATCGCATGAGGCAGAGGCAAGAATAAAGAAACAATTCGTTTATTTAACATTTTCTCAAGGATTCTACCTCCATAGATAAAGAACAGAGGCAACTATGGATTACCAAGAAAACATTTTATGTTTTTTTATCTTCTCGGCAAGAATCATTTCCAAATTGGACAGGGATTTTCACCAAAAATGAAGTAATAATTTCGCATGAACAGAGGCAATACTTATGATTTTCATTCAAGGACGGATACTTATTATATTTTGAGGATTGAGTACTTCTTATATTTCTTCAAGGATACTTCATACTTCGAATACTTCAAGAGTTAATACTTCTTATTTACTTAGCAAAGATATGGAACTTCACAAAAGAATAGAGGCAAGTACGTACTTTTCAAGTATAGTATTCTTCCCCTCGTTCCTTCATCAACAAAGATCAAAGACTACAACAACAACAGATTTTTTCTTAAAAATTACTTTTCAAGCAATATTCAAGAAAAAAGAGGCAAGATGTAGGACCAGAATATCGCCACAATTATATTCACGAGAGATTAACGACACTTCTGCGAGCGTCACCGAAAACTCGTCAATAACATTTCACGAGCGTCACAAAGTAGTTTAAAGAATAACGTAATAAACAACGACAGCCTAAAACATGATAAAGATGTGAAGATTTTGTAGTTAGAGAAAATGCTCGCGAGAGCAAGGCAGGAAATGAAGATTTTGCGGTTATAGAAGAGTCTCGCGAGCATGATAACAGAGCCTGCAAGGAGCATAGCAGAAATCCTAAAAAATGGGAAATATGAATTGAATGTGAGCTGTCATCCACCATGAAGATACCTATATAAAGAGAAGAGCAGGAGATAGAAAGAGAGAGACAATTTTAGAAGAGAGAGAGATAATTTTAGGAGAGGGAGATATTTTTGCAGAGAGATTTTGAGGGAGAGAATGTATTTTTCTTTATCATCTTCTTCCCCAAAACTAGATTTAGAACTCCATTAATGGAGATTATCAATGTAAATCAAATGTAAACTTAAACGATTATAGTGAAGAATCATGGATGTAGATCAAATTGATCGAACCATATAAAAAATCTTGGTGTCCGTTTATAATTTTAGCAATTTTACTACCATTTTTATATGTAGATATAGAAATTAATATCAAGATATGATAATGGGTGAGTTGTAGGATTTCCTGCAACTACATTTTGGCGCTAGAAACAGGAAAAACTACTTGTCAAATTGAAGAGGATTCAAAGAAATTGGCTATCATTAGAATTGGATCTCACTGGATATAAAAACTTCAAGATCAAATATGGAAGCTACAACGAAAGCTCATGATTATACAACAAATAGAGAGAATGAGATATATTAAGAGGCAGCTGAAGAAAAGACCATGAAAATTATGTTAACAAATCATCAGAAAGGACAAATTTCTTCTCACTTTTCTTATTCTTTGTTTCATTTTTCGGATCTGGGAATTTCAAAATAAAACTGGAAAATAGAATTTTTATAAAACCTAAACTTTGCTTTTTGTAGAAATTTGATTTATTAAGGAAGTCTTGAATCTAAAAATGTTTTTGTTACGAATTTGTAGTAACCAAACCTCGTTTTACAAATTTGTTTAATGGATCTCTAAAAATGTAAAATCTCGAGATTTTCTGTTGATTAGAGATTTACATTTAGTAAAAAAAAAAAAGAATCATTGAAAGTTTTCATTCTTCGCAGGGAGAAATCTAATGAATTTGGATCAATTAATTGTTCAAACATGACAAATTCTTTATTAAATTATATGTTCATAATATAGATCTGGAAGATTTTGAATTTTAGATTATTAATCTTTGTTTTTCACAAAAATTGATGTTTAGTTGATATTTTGAATTCAAAAGAGTTTTGATCATAAATTAACGTCCATAAGCCTTGAATTCAATCATAATTTTGATCGTATAAACAACTAATGTGAACATGATTTTTGTGATTAAATTCAAAGATGAAGGAGTCAAAAGATCCAGTGAAATTTCCATTTTGCGATAAGATGCATCCACCAACCTATCAATAAACAACGTCAGCGAATAAATGGATCAAACCAACACCAACAATTTATATTCCAATGGAGAAAAAAGCACAAAGGACAAAGACATCACTGTGGACAAAAGAAGAAGACTAATGATTTATTCACCAAGTACTTCTTCATCAACAATCGCGAAGAAATCAAATGAAGTTACACCAACAAATAATTCTACAAGACAAAATCTCTTCTCTTTTCTAATTTCATATTCAAAAAAAAAAAAAAAAAAAAAACGTAATTTTTAAGTTATGCGATTTTAAAAAAAATAAAAAATGATTATCCTTGTTTTCAATTTTATGAAGATTGATATAAAACTTGCATTACTCATAGTGATTGCTCGCGGGGAATGAACTCTCGCAAGAAAGAAAGATAAAATAGCATGGCTAGAAAATAGAATAGAAAGAACCAAAGAGAACTAAAAAGAATAAGTCACAAGAATCTCGCCACTCTTTCACAAGTTGAAGATAGTACAGTTGGTCAAACCAGAAGCATACAAGTTTAAGGTCGCATGATCGATTCTTCCTAACTGCGATATTTTCACATATTTTTTGTTAAATACCAAGGACAAATAAAAGAACAAGTAATAAGTGTTATGCGAAGATATCGCAAAGAAACATTAGAACAGATGGTTCAAGATTCAAAGAACAAATAAGAGGTCGCGGGTTCGAATTCGCAGAGACTCATATTTTTCATTTCCTTCTCATTTTCATTGGCGAGTAAAAGAATAAGGAAAAAAGTTCTGAGTTAGCTTCGCAGAGAGGTTATTGAACAGATAGTCTAGAGAACAGTATGGGAGATTTTAGTCACAGGTTCGAATTTGCCTGCGAGCATAATTTTCTTCTTTTTACAGAGGGTGAAAAAATAGACAATCTTTCAGCATTGTTTCATTATTTCGCAAGCAAGAGAACTAGCACAGTTGGTTGAGAGGCTTGAATGAAAGCAGCAGATCGCAGGATCAATTCTTGCTTCTCGCAAGTTTATCTTTGTTATGTGAAATTTGCAAGCCAACCTTTGATTTTTTCGCAGATAAATTTCGCAAGAAAGAGAACAAGCACAGTTGGTTCGGAGGCATGAATGCACGCAGCAGATCGCGGGATCAATTCTTACTTCTCGCAAGTTTATTTTTAATATCCGAAATTTCTACATAATTGTCTCTCGAACAGTTAAACTTTGATTACATCGCAAGATCTTTGATTAATTCGCAAGAGAAGGATAGCACAGTTGGTTTGTTGCGAGAAAATGCAAGAGGAAGTTCAAGGGTTCAAGTCTCATCTATCACTCTTCTTTTTGCTGCGAGACGTTCAAACAACTCACATAAGAGCTAAGTACCCTTTCCTAGAATATTTTACTTACCGCAAGTAAAGATTTTTTATTTAAATTATAAAAAATGACACAATCGCAAGATTTCAAAGATTTTAAAAAATTACAAAAGGTGAAATCATCGCAAAAAATTTATAGATCTAAAAAAATTTCAAAAAATTTCAAAAAGCGAAATTATCGCAAAAATTTCTAAGATTTCAAAACATTTCAAAGATTTTTGATTTATTTTACAAAAAGCAATACAATCGCAAGACTTCAAAGATTTCAAAATTTCAACAAACCGAGAAAATTCGATTTATATATTTCTTTAGAATATTTATTTTATAGAAAAAGATTTTTGATTTAACAATGCGATAAAATCGCAAGATTTCAAATAAGATTTCTCTAGAATATTACTTTTACAGAAAAATATTTTTGATTTAACAACGCGATATAATCGCAAGATTTCAAAGAATATTTCTAAGATTTCAAAAGATTTTAAAGATTATTTACTTCAAATATGATTATGAGAATGAAAGAAGAAATGACAGAAATGAAATGCAAGAAGAAATGACAGAAATGAAAGAATAAATGAAAGAATAAAGAGACGTGAAGCTATCGCGAGAAACGCGAATACAATTTTGCAGAGACATAAGAATGGGACGAACCTTTATGGGGTGCACCCTAGTTCGCGAATAAAATTTCGCAAGAGGAAAATGTAAGACCTAATAGTGTGTCATATAATGGGGTATCTCTTTACATGATTCAGGGGTAAGGTTATACCGCTGCTGGATCCTGAGTCATGGAGATGTTGGGGTTAAAGAAAACCTATCCAGGAGAGAGATCTTTGATTCCCAACTATATAAGGTTATTCCCTGGTTGGACGACTAAGAATCTCTTCTAAGGAGTACAGATTATGACCAAGGCGCCGAGGTACACGGTTGAGTCAAGGTTTCCCGGGGCGTACGAAACTACCCTGGCCATCCTTGGAAAGTTCTGGCTATGATGCACTCGGCCCGAAGAAAACCCCACTTAGGGTGCAGTCTTGTAACTATAAGCCATATAGGCATAAAGGACAAGAGGCTGCGAAAACAACTGGTTGTTGGTAAATTTGGATGGGAGGAGCTAGTCTTGTATGGCCGATGTGCCCTCCTTGAAGGGGAAATCATGGGGAAGATAAGGGCGGCACCCTCCATTAGGGAGCTGATAAGTGTCTAAAGACGGCAATGTCATGGGGCTTTATGATCGCAAGAACATTTAGACCTGTCATATTGTCGCGTGACAAAAATTATACGGAGGAAACAAGCCATAAGAGAAAAAGTTAAGATGAGATCAATGGGTTTTTACATGAAAATGTAAAGACGTCCTGCGATTTCATCGCAAGACGGCAATGTCATGAGGCTTTGATCTCGCGAGGGAACTTAGAATTGTCATATTGTCGCAATACAATCAAAGAATAAAGATAAGGCGAGATCAATGGGTCAATACATGCAAATGTAAAGACGTCCTGCAATTTTGTCGCAACAAGAAAAATTGGAAAAATAAGACCTTTAACTAGGAAGGCAAAATAAGACCAATAGAATAATCTCAAACATTAATTATTTTCTTTTAAGAATGCAGGAAAGATTTGTTCATCGCAAGAGAGATAGCAAATACTATACAGAATCTCTCATAAGTATTGTTCAGAATTTCTCAGAAATATTATTCAGAGTCTCTCAAGAGGATTGTTACAATCTCGCAGCACTATTCATCCCAGTACTATTCATCACAACATTATTCGCGACACTATTCACAATCTCACGGTGATATTTCAGGAACACTATTCATAATTTCGCAGGGTTATTCAAAACTCGCAGATACATTTAGAATCTTCCAGACACATTCAGAAACTTGTAAACTCATTCAGCACCTCGCAAACTATTCAAGAACTTCGCAGGAAATGTGATTATTTAGCAGAATATGATTATTTTATCGCATGAGGCAGAGGCAAGACAAGAATAAAGAAAAAATTCGTTCATTTAACATTTTCTCAAGGATTCTACCTCCATAGATAAAGAACAGAGGCAACTATGGATTACCAAGAAAACATTTTATGTTCTTTATCTTCTCGGCAAAAATCATTTCCAAAATGGACAAGGATTTTCACCAAAAATGAAGTAATAATTTCGCATGAACAGAGGCAATACTTATGATTTTCATTCAAGGAAGGATACTTCTTATATTCTGAGGATTGAGTACTTCTTATATTTCTTCAAGGATACTTCATGCTTAGAATACTTCAAGAGTTAATACTTCTTATTTACTTAGCAAAGATATGGAACTTAACAAAAGAATAGAGACAAGTACGTACTTTTCAAGTATAGTATCCTTCCGCTCATTCCTTCATCAACAAAGATCAAAGACTACTACAACAACATATTTTTTTCTTAAAAATTACTTTTCAAGAAATATTCAAGAAAAAAGAGGCAAGATGTAGGACCAGAATAGCGCCACAATTATATTCACGAGAGATTAACGACACTTCTGTGAGCGTCACCGAAAACTCGTCAACAACATTTCGTGAGCGTCACAAAGTAGTTTAAAGAATGACGTAATAAACAACGACAGCCTAAAACATGAGAAAGATGTGAAGATTTTGTAGTTAATTAGAGAAAATGCTCGTGAGAGCATGGAAGGAAATGAAGATTTTGCGGTTATAGAAGAGTCTCGCTAGCACGATAGCAGATCTCGCGAGCACGCAGATCTCGCGAGCACGATAACAGAGCCTGCAAGGAGCATAGCAAAAATCCTAAAAAATGGGAAATATGAATTGAATGTAAGCTATCATCCACCATGAAGATACCTATATAAAGAGAAGAGCAGGAGAGAGAAAGAGAGAGACAATTTTAGAAGAGAGAGATAATTTTAGGAGAGAGAGATATTTTTGCAGAGATATTTTGAGGGAGAGAATGTATTTTTCTTTATCATCTTCTTCCCCAAAACTAGATTTAGAACTACATTAATGGAGATTATCAATGTAAATCAAATGTAAACTTAAACGATTATAGTGAAGAATCATGGATGTAGATCGAATTGATCGAACCTTGTAAAAAATCTTGGTGTCCGTTTATAATTTTAGCAATTTTACTACCATTTTTATATGTAGATCTAGAAATTAATATCAAGATATGATAAGGGGTGAGTTGTAGGGTTTCCTGCAACTACATTTTGGCGCTAGAAACAGGAAAAACTACTTGTCAAATTGAAGAAGATTCAAAGAAATTGGCTATCATTAGAATTGGACCTCACTGGATCTTAAAACTTCAAGATCAAATATGGAAGCTACAACGAAAGCTCATGATTATACAACAAATAGAGAGAAGGAGATATATTAAGAGGCAGCTGAAGAAAAGACCTGGAAAATTATGTCAACAAATCATCAAAAAGGACAAATTTCTTCTCACTTTTCTTATTCTTTGTTTCATTTTTCGGATCTGGGAATTTCAAAATAAAACTGGAAAATAGATTTTTTATAAAACCTAAACATTGCTTTTTGTAGAAATTTGATTTGTTGAGGAAGTCTTGAATCTAAAAATATTTTTGTTACGAATTTGTAGTAACCAAACCTCGTTTTACAAATCTGTTTAATGGATCTCTAAAATTGTAAAATCTCGAGATTTTCTGTTGATTAGAGATTTACATTTCGTAAAAAAAAAAAAAAAAAAAATCATTGAAAATTTTCATTCTTCGCAGGGAGAAATCTAATGAATTTGGATCAATTAATTGTTCAAACAGGACAAATTCTTTATTAAATTATATGTTCATAATATAGATCTGGAAGATTTTGAATTTTAGATTATTAATCTTTATTTTTCACAAAAATTGCTGTTTAGTTGATATTTTGAATTCAAAAGAGTTTTGATCATAAATTAACGTCCATAAACCTTGAATTCAATCATAATTTTGATCGTATAAACAACTAATGTGAACATGATTTTTGTGATTGAAGTCAAAGATGAAAGAATCAAAAGATCCAGTGAAATTTCCCTTTTGCGATAAGATGCATCCACCAACCTATCAATAAACAACGTCAGCGAATAAATGGATCAAACCAACACCAACAATTTAGATTCCAATGGAGAAAAAGCACAAAGGACAAATACATCACAGTGGATAAAAGAAGAAGACGAATGATTTATTCACCAAGTACTTCATCAACAATCGCGAAGAAATCAAATGAAGTTACACCAACAAATAATTCTACGGGACAAAATCTCTTCTCTTTTCTAATTTCATATTCAAAAAAAAAAAAAAAAAAAAAACATAATTTTTAAGTTATGCGATTAAAAATAAAAATAAAAATAAAATTTTTGATTATCCTTGTTTTCAATTTTATGAAGATTGATATAAAACTTGCTTTACTCATAGTGATTGCTCGCAGGGAATGAACTCTCGCAAGAAAAAAAGATAAAATAGCATGGCTAGAAAAGAGAATAGAAAGAACCAAAGAGAACTAAAAAGAATAAGTCACGAGAATCTCGCCACTCTTTCACAAGTTGAAGATAGTACAGTTGGTCAAACCAGAAGCATACAAGTTTAAGGTCGCATGATCGATTCTTCCTAACTGCGATATTCGCATATTTTTGATTAAATACCAAGGACAAATAAAAGAACAAGTAATAAGTGTTATGCGAAGATATCGCAAATAAACATTAGAACAGATGGTTCAAGATTCAAAGAACAAACAAGAGGTCGTGGGTTCGAATTCGCAGAGACTCATATTTTTCATTTCCTTCTCATTTTCATTGGCGAGTAAAAGAATAAGGAAAAAAGTTCTGATTTAGCTTCGCAGAGAGGTTCTTGAACAGATAGTCTAGAGAACAGTATGGGAGATTTTATTCACAGGTTCGAATTTGCCTGCGAGCATAATTTTCTTCTTTTTACAGAGGGTGAAAAAATAGACAATCTTTCAGCATTGTTTCATTATTTTGCAAGCAAGAGAACTAGCACAGTTGGTTGAGAGGCTTGAATGAAAGCAGCAGATCGCAGGATCAATTCTTGCTTCTCGCAAGTTTATCTTTGTTATGTGAAATCCGCAAGCCAACCTTTGATTTTTTCGCAGATAAATTTCGCAAGAAAGAGAACAAGCACAGTTGGTTCAGAGGCATGAATGCACGCAGCAGATCGCGAGATCAATTCTTACTTCTCGCAAGTTTATTTTTAATATGCGAAATTTCTACATAATTTTGTCTCGAACAGTTAAACTTTGATTACATCGCAAGATCTTTGATTAATTCGCAAGAGAGGGCTAGCACAGTTGGTTTGTTGCGAGAAAATGCAAAAGGAAGGTCAAGGGTTCAAGTCTCATCTCTCACTCTTCTTTTTGCTGCGAGACATTCAGACAACTCACATAAGAGCTAAGTACCCTTTCATAGAACATTTTACTTACCGCAAGTAAAGATTTTTTATTTAAATTACAAAAAATGACACAATTGCAAGATTTCAAAGATTTTAAAAACTTACAAAAGGTGAAATCATCGCAAAAAATTTATAGATCTAAAAAAATTTCAAAACATTTCAAAAAGCGAAATTATCGCAAAAATTTCTAAGATTTCAAAACATTTCAAAGATTTTTGATTTATTTTAGAAAAAGCGATACAATCGCAAGACTTCAAAGATTTCAAAATTTCAACAAACCGAGAAAATTCGATTTATATATTTCTTTAGAATATTTCTTTTATAGAAAAAGATTTTTGATTTAACAATGCGATACAATCGCAAGATTTCAAATAAGATTTCTAAGATTTCTCTAGAATATTACTTTTACAGAAAAATATTTTTGATTTAACAACGCGATACAATCGCAAGATTTCAAAGATTTTAAAGATTATTTACTTCAAATATGATTATGAGAATGAAAGAAGAAATGACAGAAATGAAATGCAAGAAGAAATGACAGAAATGAAAGAAGAAATGAAAGAATAAAGAGACGTGAAGCTATCGCGAGAAACGCGAATACAATTTTGCAGAGACATAAGAATGGGACGAACCTTTATGGGGTGCACCCTAGTTCGCGAATAAAATTTCGCAAGAGGAAAATGTAAGACCTAATAGTGTGTCATATAATGGGGTATCTCTTTACATGATTCAGGGGTAAGGTTATACCGCTGCTGGATCCTGAGTCATGGAGATGTTGGGGTTAAAGAAAACCTATCCAGGAGAGAGATCTTTGATTTCCAACTATATAAGGTTATTCCCTGGTTGGACGATTGAGAATCTCTTCTAAGGAGTGCAGAGTATGACCAAGGCGCTGAGGTACACGGTTGAGTCAAGGGTTCCCGAGGCGTACGAAACTACCTTGGCCATCCTTGGAAAGTCTTGGCTATGATGCACTCGGCCCGAAGAAAACCCCACTTAGGGTGCAGTCTTGTAACTATTAGCCATATAGGCATAAAGGACAAGAGGCTGCGAAAACAACTAGTTGTTAGTAAATACATATGGGAGGAGCTAGTCTTGTATGGCCGATGTGCCCTCCTTGAAGGGGCAATCAGAGGGAATATAAGGGCGGCACCCTCCATTAGGGAGCTGATAAGTGTCTAAAGACGGCAATGTCATGGGGCTTTATGATCGCAAGAACATTTAGGCCCGTCATATTTTCGCGTGACAAAATTATACGGAGGCAACAAGCCATAAGAGAAAAAGTTAAGATGAGATCAATGGGTTTTTACATGAAAATGTAAAGACGTCCTGCGATTTCATCGCAAGACGGCAATGTTATGAGGCTTTGATCTCGCGAGGGAACTTAGAATTGTCATATTGTCGCAATACAATCAAAAAATAAAGATAAGGCAAGATCAATGGGTCAATACATGCAAATGTAAAGACGTCCTGCAATTTTATCGCAAAAGAAAAATTGGCAAAATAAGACCTTTAACTAGGGAGACAAAATAAGACCAATAGAATAATCTCAAACATTAATTATTTTCTTTTAAGAATGCAGGAAAGATTTGTTCATAGCAAGAGAGATAGCAAATACTATACAGAATCTCTCAGAAGTATTGTTCAGAATTTCTCAGAAATATTATTCAGAGTCTCTCAAGAGGATTGTCTACAATCTCGCAGCACTATTCATCACATGACTATTCATCACAACATTATTCACGACACTATTCACAATCTCACGGTGATATTTCAGGAATACTATTTATAATTTCGCAGGGTTATTCATAAACTCGCAGACACATTCAGAAACTCGCAGATACATTTAGAATCTTCCAGAAACATTCAGAAACTTGCAAATTCCGCACCTCGCAAACTATTCAAGAACTTCGCAGGAAGTGTGATTATTTAGCAGAATATGATTATTTTATCGCATGAGGCAGAGGCAAGACAAGAATAAAGAAACAATTCGTTCATTTAATATTTTCTCAAGGATTCTACCTCCATAGATAAAGAACAGAGGCAACTATGGATTACCAAGAAAACATTTTATGTTCTTTATCTTCTCGGCAAGAATCATTTCCAAAATGGACAAGGATTTTCACCAAAAGTGAAGTAATAATTTCGCATGAATAGAGGCAATACTTATGATTTTCATTCAAGGATGGATATTTCTTATATTCTGAGGATTGAGTACTTCTTATATTTCTTCAAGGATACTTCATACTTCGAATACTTCAAGAGTTAATACTTCTTATTTACTTAGCAAAGGTATGGAACTTCACAAAAGAATAGAGGCAAGTACGTACTTTTCAAGTCTAGTATTCTTCCGCTCGTTCCTTCATCAACAAAGATCAAAGACTACTACAACAACAGATTTTTTCTTAAAAATTACTTTTCAAGCAATATTCAAGAAAAAAGAGGCAAGATGTAGGACCAGAATAGCGCCACAATTATATTCACGAGAGATTAACGACACTTCTGCGAGCGTCACCGAAAACTCGTCAAAAACATTTCGCGAGCGTCACAAAGTAGTTTAAAGAATGACGTAATAAACAACGACAGCCTAAAACATGAGAAAGATGTGAAGATTTTGTAGTTAGAGAAAATGCTCGCGAGAGCAAGGCAGGAAATGAAGATTTTGCGGTTATAGAAGAGTCTCGCAAGCACGATAGTAGTAATTTTTAAGTAGGGAGGACAACTACAATATGATTAATTAATTCAACACTATGCTCAGTTGTGACAATATGAATCTAAGTATTCATTCCTAAAACCCCAGTCTCAAATAAATAAATTTTATATAAAAAAACGGCAACTCCTCTATCCCTCTCAATTTTTTGAAAGTTTTCTTACACTTTTTATCTATGAACGGAAAGACAATGTTGCTAGACTGAACCAATTGAACATAAGTGAACTCCTACCCAGCTGGGACCTCGGAATTTGGCTTCCTAACACTTCTCTATCTTGACCACACAATTGCCAAAAAAACATATAAGACCGGTTTCTGCTGGATAAGGACTCTAATCAAAGTAAGCCTAAAACACTAATAAAGATAATAACCAAAACTTCAAAATGTCATTCAGAACTCACTGTTTTGAATGACACGCATCGAGTGGAATGCTTTCGCCAGGTCGAGCCTCCTTGGATACATGTTGCTCTTCAATGTCGGAGCTTCTATCAGATTTTACCTGGGAAAGCGAAAGCGAACATTTGGTGGATGCTGGAGTAATACATACGCAAAAAAATGTAGATCAACTCGGGTGACGCTATAGCTAGTAGATACTTTCTTATCCATGTTGAATGCACAAATCAATGAGTCGCCAAATAATATTAAAAAATATAAAATTTGCAGATGGAGAATATACCTGTCGAACCGAATTCAAGTGATGATGAGAGACCCCAATTTCTTGAGAAAATATAAGTAGGGAGGACAAATAAATGCATCCACTTGGAAGTTAGCTGCCCCTGATTAATCAAGATGAAAGTAGAGGAACAAATCAATAGGTAATCTCCACACTCCAAACAAAACAAAACAAATAAACCACACGCAAGGGAATAAATGGCACCAAACATTTAAATGATCCATAACACGTGAAAAATCTTTACATCCGTAGATTCACAGAGCCAGAGCCAAACCAAAAATACAAAAGATACCCTTTACTTCAAATAGAGAATCCTACCTTGAACTTGATCACTGATACCAACTTTCTTGTGTGATTTATCATCCTCCTCAGTGATTGGAAGTGACATTGGGGCATTTTCAATGATCACACATAGTGATCTTTCTCTTAGATTGAAGAATAAAAAGACGATGAAGGGTTGACGATATAACACTGAGGATTTTGAAAATAACCTTGCATATAACCTTGCAACAATTATTACTAATTGTGATTGAGTGAGGGATGAATAAGGATTTAGAGGACTAATTAAAAGACCTACCTCGGAAAAAGCTGCGAAAAGGGTTGAACTCAAGTCAAAGAGGTCCCTTACAGTGTTGAACAATTAGGAGTCCTTTCAATATATACCTGATTAGAGAACTCAAGTCAATTAGGGTTGAACTCAAGTCAAAGAGGTCCCTTGCAGTGTTGAACAATTAGGAGTCCTTTCAAGATATACCTGATTAGAGAAACAAACTCGTTAACAAAAATGCTTTGCAGATGAACACAACTATCATCTCAAACTTTTCACTCCTGCAAATGGTAAACCCAATAATGAAACTGAAATCCCATATTTTTCACTAAGACAATTCAACAAACAGGTTCAATCAAACCCAATAATGAAATTCATGAGATAATTAATTCAAACAAAGATGTGATGGTTACATACAGACAAACCAAGAACATAGTAATAAAACAGAAACTCAAAACACAAAACTTGACCAAGAAAAGGGTAATCTCAGTGAAAATGTAAGGGTTTAGGAAGGGAAACCCTCCTAAAGAACAGAAACTCGATCCTTTATTTTAGAGTAAAGCAACAAAGATGTTGATCTCCCTATTGGATTAGCGAACAAAAATTCAAGCACAATACATGAATTCTCTATTTTAGGAATGGAAAATCAAGCACAACACGGAAATTCGGAAATTCAGGAATAACGAATAGAAACTTGTCACAATAGGAAGGGCAAAAATATTGGATTAGCGAACCAAAAAATAATCAAAGTATAGAAAACACTCGAAATTCAGAAATATGGAAAGAATACTTACAGATTCGATTGGAACTGATGTTGATCTCCATTGACATCGGCTATTATATATAGAGAGGATCCAATTAATGCAAGGATTGCCGTTTTTTTCCCACTATCGATTGGGAGTTCCGTCTGTTATTGCTGAGAGAGGAGAAAGAAAAGGGTTTATGAATGATTATGAATATGGAATCCAAGAGGCGAATATTTCTCAAGAACATGATGAGATGTTAATCGCACACGAATGAAAACCCAAAGAAAGATTTCTGCGTTACAAACAATGAAAACCTAATATGTGAATCCTTTCGTATTTTATTTTAAGAAGCAAATTATGACTCGCTTTTAAGTCGCAGAATCAACACGCGATGGACGGATTGGATTACAAAAATCCAGTACATTATTCGAGGACATGGGGAAGATCCCATCCAGTAGTTGGAAAATCCAATGTATCCTGGCCGCTGGGTGACATAGAAAATCCTCCTGTTGTATAAGCATATATATATATCAAAATTATTTGTGGCCAAATTGAAGGATGACTTGATCCCTCGTTAGCCTCTTCATAGGCCCTTCATTTTATATGTCAAAAAAGTTCTAGAATTCAGTCCATTGCACTCGTTATTTATTTAATAACCATGAAGCTTGTTATGAGTAATAATAGCAAGGTTTTCCTACAAAATGAACTAATTATATTTTGGTGCTGCCACAAGGGGATTCAACTTATATTAAGAGAAGTTAGTATTGTTTTCCTCCAAGGTACTTGCTCCCTCAAGCATACTTGGGAGGTTCGATTTTCAAATTTTGGTTTTGATTATATCTATTTTGACATATGATGTTTAAAACTAGCGTTTCATGAAGACCACGAATTATCTCGTAGATATAATCATGGTCTACAATTAACATAGTTAATATTTCAGGCTAAAAACTACCAGTTTTCCTAATAATATTTATTTATTTCATGTAAAAACAGACGCTTTCTAAAATAAAACTTTTTGGTTGCTATGAATAAAAATTTGAAACCTGTAAATCCAGGATTGCATCTCAGTTGGAACAAAATCAAAACCCATGCCCTTCAGAACCAACCTTTCATAATTATTCTTGAAAAATTTGTTGGAAAAACTGACTACGACGGATTTGATTACAAAAGAATCTTCAGTCATAACGCCATTAACTCTGACCTTACCGATGTAATTATTTCGTCTTTGTTAGTACCAAGTCTATGTATTGTAGTCATTGTCTTTTATTAATCTAGTTTTATCCCTACTCCTCTATTTATCCTCCTGAAGAATAATCAACTTATAATAATCTTATATAGCTTTTAATATCCCACCCCACTCCAATCAGAAAGATCTTTGTTTGCATCCACAAGATCATCTGCACGAAAGTATCTTCCAAATTCTATAATTCTCTATCAACATATTCATATACTTCCTTGCTCAGACTTCTTATCTTTTGTTGAACATAAAACCTGCACTACAAAAAAAAAAAAAAAAAAAAAAAAAAAAAAAAAAACTCACCAAGGTTGTGATTACATGAAAAGAAGTATGGGAAAGAAAAAATACCTTAAAGAAAAATTGACCTGGACCTCTTACAACTCCGTCACACGTAAGAGCACTGGGACATTTATCCGAGTGATCCGAGCAAGGTCGACCTAAATCAAACAACGTAACAATAAAAAATGCTGCTTCCTAATAAGGAGAGATAAGTAATCTATCAATTCTACTACCAACGTTGTTTATTTGAATATTGTTCCTGTTAGAGCATTGCTCGGTCAAATTCACATGCGTTGCTATATCAAGCATAATTGTCAATGTTAGTGATCAAAACTATAAAGTCTTGATTTCTAGTCTACTATAGATAAGGTCTCGGACTAGGATAGAAAGTGTAGTTAAGCTCAAGAACTCCATGGAAATCATCATACAAGACGAAGTACTACTCAAGGAACCAGTGGATCTTCATCGACCAAAAGGTATGTGGAGACTTGAAATTCTGCTGGAGTTTATCAACTGCAACCGGTTAGCTTGAGTCCGCGAACTCAAGAGGTTATGTCTGAAAATGTTTTTCGTGAACTAATCTTAAATTAATAAGGAATGATTTTGCAAACCGTGGCTTTATAGTTCATGAAATGATTCGAGTGAATCACATTGTTTTTGATTCAATTGTATCTCTTGTAATACTTGGGATCTCATAGAAATTGAACAACTCTCTAACTAGTTCATTTGAGTCATTTGGACTAGTTATGGTGAAGAATAATATGGTTGATATGAAAGTTATCATTTGGATAACCATTTGGTTGACTAATATTGAACCAACTATTGTACACATTTGGGTACGGTTACACGAAGTAAAAATGTCAAGTACATGTGTGTATGACAAGTTAATTTTTTAATCTAACGGTTGAGAGATATTAGCTTGTATCTAATCAGGTTTTCATCTAACAATGAATATTGAATGCTTTGTTACTAAGCTAACATTTATTGCAAACCCTGATTTGAAAGACTATATAAGGGAGAACTCTAGCAACTGGGAAACCTAATCCCCATACATTCTGTGTGATACTAGTTTGCTAAAGCTAGAGTCGATTCTCCTTTAACCTTTGGTTTTTTTCTCTAAAACCAGGTTAACGACTTAAAGACTTCATTGGGATTGTGAAGCCAGACCGATACTACTTTTCTTGTAGTTGTGTGATCTAATCTTGTTGTTTCTATCATACGAGTACCATTGTAATAATTGGATTGAGATTTCTAAATCCGATAGGTAAGATATAAAAGTAATCACAAACATCTTCATCTCATCATTTGTGATTCCACAATATCTTTTTTCACTGCATCGATTAAGACTATTGTGAGGTGATTGATAAAACTGAGCTGTTCTTCGGGAATATAAGTCTGGTTTTATTGATCGGTTCATGTTCACCTTGATTTATCAAAATACGGAACAAGACTCATAGGTTTATTCGTGGGAGACGAATTTATCTATCTTGTAGTCTTTTCTGTGTGAGACAGATTTGTTTGCTTAAGTCTTCGACTTTGGGTCGTAGCAACTCTTGGTTGTGGGTGAGATCAGCTAAGGGAATAAAGTGCGCAGTATCCTACTGGGATCAGAGGCGAAGGAGCATAAATGTACCTTGGATCAGTGTGAGATTGATTGGGGTTCAACTACAGTCCAGACCGAAGTTAATTTGGAGTAGGCTAGTGTTTGTAGCGGCTTAATATAATGTATGTTTAATTAATCTGGACTAGGTCCAGGAGTTTTTCTGCTTTTGCGGTTTCCTCGTTAACAAAATTCTGGTGTCTATGTTATTTATTTTCCGTATTATATTTTTACATAATTTAAATAATACAGGTTGTGCGTTGTTCAATCGATTAGAATATCCGACCTATTGGTTGTTGATTTAAATCGATTGACACATGGATATTGGTCTTTGGTACCATCCAAGTTATCTCTCTTTGATTAGACTCGCGAATCATATTTGCTTCAGTAAATCAAATCGAGAGATTGCGATAATAACTCCTTGAGTATTTTCTATTGATTGAGTCTAGTTGATTCTCTAGAAAAACAACTCGGAGTTGTCCATACAAATTTGCTAATCGAAATATTGGGTAAGGTTGTTAGACCCCCGCTTGTTCAATTGGTATCAGAGAAAGCAAACACGTTTACGACCTTACAAGTCTCTGTTTGTGGCAATCTGAGTCTGTGGAAAAAATCTTTGTTGCACATACAAAAATGCCTCCTAAAGCTTTTAATCATGTCAAGTGTATTGGAAACACCTCAAAGGATTACTCCTTAGTTCATTCTTCCGAATCCCGAGGTAAAATTAATGTTCAATATGATAATGACATTTCTTCCTCTCATGAGGTATGTGACACTCTGGCAGAAGCTGAAAAGGAGCTCACCGGAATTTCAAAACATACAGCTGAAGATATTGATTTTAATAATCATGATCATCTCATTGATGAATTTGAAAAGTCTCTTGATCGAGAACGTGAACTCTATAATATCATAAAGTCATTATCTCAGAATATTGAGAAACTCCTTCAAGAAACTACTCTTCAATGTGAAAGATTAGTGCTCTTGAGGATATTATTAAAGAGGACTCAATTAGAGAAAAATGTTTGCTCGAGACTTATTCATCAGATCTCAACAGACTTTGTACTGAAAAATAGAAACTATGTGCATCTCTTACTCTAGCCCATGAACAATGTAAATCCTTGGAAAAGGAAAACTCTGTCTTAAGGAGAAAATCCTCTGTACAAACTAACACTCGTGATATTCTGTAAAAGACAAAGTATTCTCCAAAAGAAGATTGTGTCAAGAAAAGTTTTCATAACTTGCAGTCTTCTCATATGGCTGTGGAGTTCAAATAGGTGCCAGTCATTGCTTCTCATCCGCGAACATGTACTTTTTGTGGGAAACAGAATCACTATGATATCCATTGTTTTGTAAGGAGGAAACAAATTTCTAATCTTCGTAATTTGCTTCTCTTCACTTTCGATGGAACATATAGTCAGTCGACTAACGTAGTGAATCGTATGGCCACAAGAAATCAAAAACCTTATAAGAATGATTTATATCATATAAATCAGTACAGGGCTCAAGTGCATTCTGGCATAAATTCTTGTGTTGCTAACAAAATCATTTCCTGTACTTATAAGGATATTTCTGATAAATCTAAATCTAGAACATGGATTCCCATCCACTCTGATCCTCTTAATTCAATTACAAGAGGTCCTAGATTTAGTCCTTCTGATAAGTATGCTAATCAAGCAGTGACTCATCCTTTTAGAAAGTGCACAAATCAAGGACAGAAGGATAAAAAGGAACAACATTCATTTGATGGGATAAAGGCTCATACTTGTGTAAAGTAATCACAAGGTTGAATATCTCACATATAAAAAGCCTAGTTGTGAGAAACTTGAATAGGTATACTCCGTAACTGTGTGACTCTAATTATCTGGCTATTCTCTTATCATTTTTAGAAGGATAATTAGTCAAGCACTGATCGTGAGTATTTTTTTCTTAATGTTCCTTATCTAATCTTATCTTTGAAAAGTAAAAGTGTTTTTCTCTTTCCATGTAGAGTTTTGTGAAAAAACATCTTATGGTCTCACGTACGGGTTATCTTTTAAAACCTATCCCGTAAACCCTAAATCTCTCGAGTTTTTCTTTATATACCTATCCTATTGAGTTATTCTTATTACTCTGGGTTCCTTTTTATCAATGGCTTCTTCTTCTTCCTGCTCATTGAATTTTCCTAAAGATGTCATTGATAAGGCGGTATATTGCAAACTCGATAAAGGGAAGGAAACTCTTGTTGATAATGAAGGTTTCCTTCCTCAATCCTCTGAGTCACTTTCTGATATAAAGGAGATTGAAGAGATTTTATCAGATGTAGTTCTCGACTTCCTGAAGGAATTTGAGAAAGAAAAGCAGCAACTTGTTGGTACAATGAAGAGTCTTGATTTGGTAAGAACTGAGTTGAAAAAGGTTAAGTCTGACCTTGCTCTCATGAAAACTCATGTTAGAGAACTTCCCAGTAGGGATATCCTCTTCAAAGGTGCATAGTATGATGTTATTCACAAGCTCCAAGACCTTAAGTCTCAAGAAGGTCCTGAACTGTCTATTTGACTTTAGTTCTCTGTGGCATGGAGGTTTTTCTTTAGCTTGTTTCTAGTCTATTAAATATTCTATTGTTCTCTTTTGTTTAGAGGAATAACTAGTGTTTTGGAATAGCCATGATTGTGATTACACATAGCTATATCCAATGTTTTCATCTTCTTGTTTTTAGATTTTTTGGTTTAAAAATTCTAAACTTGTTTGGAAGATGATGGTTGCAGTAATAATCTTTGATTTTATAAATTGCAATATTTTGATGGGATATTGTGTTTACGTCTGTGAACTTGATTGTCCCATATTTTGTCAAAAGTAAAGTCGTTCGTGAATTGATATGCAAATATTGATAAATGGATGAATAGACTTTTGACAAACAAAAAAGTTAAGCCTATATTGTCAATTATTGATGTAAGATAGGTTAAAATCTTTTGTGATTCAAGGATTAAGTCTATTGTGTGTCATTATGCAAATGGTGATGAAACATAGAATGAATCCTTGTGTTATCCACGGTATAGATCTTTATTGATCCATTCTTTATGTATTACCGTGAAGACTCCATTGTGTATCTCATGTTGAGCACGATACAACTAAGTCGATTTCTTATTGACATGGTTGGTTGTTCCATGAGATGCTATGTGTTGAGCATTAAGAACTAAATTAATCAACTTATGTGGTTGTTTAGTTTGTATTCCATAAGTTTTCTTATGTTGAGTACATGTACAGTTAAGGTTGTCATGTTATGATAATCTTAGTGGGGGTTCCATAATCTCTTATGTTGATCCCAAATGAACTAAATCAATCATCTAGTATGGTTATTTAGTTAGTACTCCGTAATTTCTTCTCATGTTGATCATGACCAACTAGGATGGTTATTTTTATGATTAACTTAGTCGTTGCTCCATAAAAGTTCTTATGTCGAGTATGGACAATTAAATTGATTACTCTTGTAACCAGTTTGGTTGAGTATGACAATTAGATTATTTGCGAGTTTTCTTGTGATTAATCTAATTGATTTTTAAAGTCTCCATAAGTTTGCTTGTGTTTAGCATATTTAGTCAAATTAATCTTGGTTCGCTTTGGTTAATTTGATTGAATATTTCTTGTTGGATTCTAAATTCATACTTGTATGTAATTTGTTGAGTCTAAAGAAATCCTTATTTTCTTTTAAAATTAAGGTCGCTCTTGTTGTTCCTCAGGGAATGACATATTATGGGGGAGAGTTCTTTTGAACTTGTGCTTAATTGCCAAATCTTTGTGGGGAGTGCAGCTGTGGAATATTAAATGGGTTATCTTGCGTCTTTATAAACTCCTTGATGAATGCATTTAGCTTCGGCTTTATGATTGCATCTAAACAAGATGATACATATTTACCTTTGGTCATGAAATGTCTCTTGCGAAAATTTCATTAGGATCCCGTTGTTGTACCTTTGCCAATTTTATTGACAAAAAGGGGGTCAATGAATTGTAGTTCACACTACAAATACATATGGTTTTCGGATCATTATGTAAGGGGGAGTGGTTTCCATGTGAGATGGAGTATTGACTAAGGGGGAGTAAAGTATCACCATAGCATTGTTGTTGAAGTTGTGATGCAATTGGACTTTGACGATGTGTAATAATACTATGACATTGTATAACAATGATTGAGAACCGATGCTTTTCTCATTGTTATAGCTACGGATTTTCAACAACGATGATGCTAAACTTACAACCTTTGGGATCATTGGATTACTTGGAAGTGACGAAGATTTCGAGTATTGTTGAAGATTAGACATGTGGAATAGGAGCTACAAAGTTTATTTATATATTTTTTGTATTCCATATGTATTAATAGTTTTTCCACTAAAATTGACAAAGGGGGAGATTGTTAGAGCACTGCTCGGTCGAACTCGCATGCGTTTCCATATCAAGCATGTTTGTCAATGTTAGTGATCAAAACTATAAAGTCTTGATTTCTAGTCTACTATAGCTAAGGTCTCGGACTAGGATAAAAAGTGTAGTTGAGCTCAAGAACTCCATGGAAATCGTCATACAAGACGAAGGACTACTCAAGGAACCAGTGGATCTTCATTGACTAAAAGGTATGTGGAGACTTGAACTTATCTATCACTCAAAAGTCTATCTACTCTATCTCCTATCTTGAGACAAAAGTCGTTTTACTATATAAACTAAAGATATACACATGTGACATTTCGAGCTAAGTATATCTCGCTTATCTATTTCTTGAAATGTGTGTTGGTAACGCTTTCGCTTTAGCCAAGTTCATCTTTACCTAGTGACGAAAGTCATGTTATGTTTCAATCACTTTGGAAATTTCTCTGACGAAAACTAGTTCGTGAATAACAACTATACGACGTCCTCTGAGAATGTTTCAATGATTGAAATGAGAGTTTAGACAATATAACCACTGGGGATATAAACATTATTGTGGTAACACATATATGTATAAGTCCTTATGCACTTGAACCGAAGTTTGCGAAATTTGTTGATCAAGTGAAAAACCGGAACTTGAGCAGTCAATCCAGTCCGCGAATGAGCGTAGTTCTCAAACCCGAGAATTTCTGCTGGAGTTGAAGCTTGGTTTCAGCCCGCGAACCCAGTCTGCGAACTGACGGAAGTTCTCAAACCCGAGAATTTCTGCTGGAGTTTTTGAACTCCAACCGGTTACTTAAGTCCACGAACCCAGCCCGCGAACTTGAGTGGTTATGTCTAAAAATGATGTTCGTGAACTGATTTAAATTATCTAAGGAAGGCTATTGCAAACCGTGGATTTATATTTCATGAATCGATTCAAGTGAATCATATCGTTTTTGCTTCAACTGTGTCTTGTATAGCACATAAGATCTCATAGCAATTGAACAACTCTCTAACTAGTTCATTTGAGTCATTTTGACTAGTTATGGTGAAGAAGAATATGGTTGATATGAAAGTTATCATTTGGATAACCATTTGGTTGACTAATCTTAAACCAACTATTGTACACGTTTGGGTATGGTTACACAAACCTAAAATCGTCAAGTACATGTGTGTATGGCAAGCTAAGTTTTCGATCTAACGGTTGAGAGATATTAGTTTGTATCTAATCAGGTTTTCATCTAACGGTGAATATTGAATGCTTTGTTACTAAGCTAACATTGATTGCAAACCCTGATTTTAAAGACTATATAAGGGAGAACTCTAGCAACTGGGAAACCTAATCCCCACACATTCTGTGTGATACTAGTTTGCTAAGATAGAGTGGATTCTCCTTTAACCTTTGGTTTTCTTCTTCTAAAACCAGGTTAACGACTTAAAGATTTCATTGGGATTGTGAAGCCAAACCGATACTACTTTTCTTATAGTTGTGTGATATGATCTTGCTGTTTCTATCGTACGAGTACAATTGTAATAATTGGCTTGAGATTTCTATCTCAGATAGGCAAGATATAAAAGTAATCACAAACATATTCGTCTCATCGTTTGTGATTCCACAATATCTTTTTTTGCTGCGTCGATTAAGACTATTGTAGGGTGATTGATAAAACTGAGTTGTTCTTCGGGAATATAAGTCTAGTTTTATTGATTGGTTCCTGTTCACCTTGATTTATCAAAAGGCGGAACAAAACTCATAGATTTATTCGTGGGAGACGAATTTATCTATTACTTGTAGACTTTTCTTTGTGAGACAGATTCGTTTGCTTAAGTCTTCGACTTTGGGTCGTAGCAACTCTTGGTTGTGGGTGAGATCATCTAAGGGAATCAAGTGTGCAGTATCCTGCTGGGATCAGAGGCGTAGGATCATAATTGTACCTTGGATCAGTGCGAGATTGATTGGGGTTCAACTACAGTCCAGACCGAAGTTAATTTGGAGTAGGCTAGTGTCTGTAGCGGCTTAATACAGTGTATGTTTAATCTGGACTAGGTCCCGGGGTTTTTATGCTTTTTCGGTTTCCTAGTTAACGAAATTTCGGTGTCTGTGTTATTTATTTTCCGCATTATATTTTTATATAATTGAAATAATACAGGTTGTGCGTTGTTCAATTGATTAGAATATCTGACCTATTGGTTGCTGATTTAAATCGATTGACACTTGGATATTGGTCTTTGGTACCATCTAAGTTATCTCTCTTTGATTAGACTCGCGAATCATATTTTCTTGAGTAAATCAAATCGAGAGATCGAGATAATAACTCCTTGAGTATTTTCTATTGATTGAGTCTAGTTGATTCTTTAGAAAAATAACTCGGAGTTGTCCATACAGATTGCTAATTGAAATATTGGGTGAGGTTGTTAGACCCCCGCTTGTTCAGTTCCAAATATACATAACTCCCAACAAAGCAAAATCAATCAATTTATGTGCAAAATGACCAATTAATTTTAGAATGGATGATTTTTTTCAAAAGAAATTTATATACTAGGGATAAACGGAATTTTGTCACCATAATTTTTATCGAATACCTAAGTCATGGACTATTGAATATGTACAAGCACAGATGAGGCACCATTCATCTGTTGTTTAATCTTTTCCCTATCTATGGATTTGTAACATATTTGATTCTTACTTATACAAGTTAACAATCAAAATGTCACGAGACTTATTACTAATTTCGTGTTTACCACATCAATCACTATGTCAATATGAAAATTCATTTTTTTGAGGATTCATTGACATTGCCACATCGATATTATTCATAAAAATAAAAATTCCAATGTAACAATTAGAAGATAATTTTTCGTAAACCTAATATTATGGCCTATTCTCTTATAAATATAACAATCAGCACATTGTCGCATTATGTACATCGTAACCTAATTTCTCAAATTGTGGTCGATCATCTTTTCCCTACAAAAAGCCAAGATATCTGCCTTCAGGTGCAACAAAACCCAATTTGGATGTTCCACTACATTCTTACACTGCAGTGAACACAATTGGTCAATAATCAACAGCAGTTCCACTTCACAAAGTCGTAATTTATGTGGGCTAGACATTTCAAATTCCAAGCCATCTACACACCACGTGGGAAACCATAGGAAACACGACGGCTTTGTTTTAGAAGGATTAATTGGGGATATGAAATAGTAATTTTACTGTTCATACCGGCATGGTTTTTCTACACAAATTTTTTTTTACTATGCCGGTATGAACAATAATAACACTATTCATATCCCCAATTGCATGTTCTTGTTTTAACAACTTCATCTATCTAGCTCTCTTAGCGCAGTCTTTATCTCCATATCTTAAAAGTTTTTTTTTTTTTAAAGATTTTTTTTTTAAATGTTATAACTCATACTACTGTTTGAAATGATTTATGAGTGGGAGGGAGCTTAAACTTTTGGTTGTGTGTTTGTTTACTGTTAATCTTTTTTGTTTTTATTTTTTAAGTGCTTCATACTGATAATGTGAACAATAAGTTGAGTCTTTAATGTAGTTTTGATTGTGGTAAGTACGGATTCGTTGCTCGGATTCTTTTAAAGATTTGATTTCAGATTAATAAAGAAAAAAATACTAAGACAAATTAATTAAAATTGATTTTTGTTTACCAAGGAGAGAAAATTCTAGGGTTTTCGATTCCACTACTTCCAATATTTGTAAACTCAATAACAATTTCTTTGACAAATTACTCATATTTTACTCAAAACAATTTCGAACCCAATCTCATGCTTTGGAAGATATAACACTACAAGCACTTTTTTTTTATGACTTTCGTCTCTATTCTAAGGCCTAATTTTCCTTCGCTTATAAAAGAACGGTAGAAACTACCCAAAACAATTTTCACGAAGCATATATAAAGAAGAGAAAAATTTTAATAATTTAAAAAGCACAATATTGGAGTAAATATGCCAAAGAAATTAATTACTAAATATTATCCATCAAAAATAGTTTCCTCCAAAACCCTAGAGAATAGATTTAGCTACTCATAGAACGAAAATTTAAGAATAATTGATTAATCATTGTATTAAAAGTAATGAAATTTTGCTTACAACGATTTTTAGTCGCTAAAGGTATTCAACAAGGAAAACTGCTCATCCACTTCAGTTGCTAAACGTCTTCTGCAACAGAACTGAGTACAATATATGCCTTCTGTCGTTGATGAACGATAGTTCTATGCGACTGTGTATGGCAGTTCAATATTCTTCGTGTTCTTGAGTTTTGCAGCAGCAGGTAGCTTTCTGAAACTCGTGATTTCTCGATTCTAAGCTATATATTCTTTCCCAAGGTCTCCGTCTCCCCCCTTGGACTCGAACAACTCCTTTTTATACACAACAAAACCCTTTAGGGCAAGTAATCTCCAAAAATATCTTCTTCTTTTTTCTCGGCCATGTTACATAATTTTCTTCTCTTTTTCTTCACTTGTATTTCTTCTTTTGACCCAAAATTCTATGTTTAGATAATTTTGAATCACATGGAAGATATTTTATCCCCTATTCTCCACGTAATTGCCAAATATTCAACCCGATAATCTTTCCACCTCTCTGTTTTCTTACAATTGATGAATGCTTCCTTATTTCTCGATTCTAAAGGACTTACCAGTCCTGTTTGATACAAACATGCCCAAATAAACCAAATCCAGTGATATAGTCTCAGTCGAACTCGTCCAATTTATTAACAAAGTTTCTGCATGAAGATAAACCCGAGAACCTGTTCATTCTCCAAATTGATGTTTACAGCCACTTATGATCGAAACAAAGACCTATACCATCTCTTTTTAAGTCCTATGAACAAACCCATTTGATTTCAGTCATTGAATCTCATTGAAACACCTTCAAAACTCAAGTCCTAATTTTGCCGTGAAGAACAATATTTTCCCGCCAAACTGAGGACTCTGTTTTCATAAAATACTGATCATCAAGCCAATTATGGTTGCTTCTAAGGCCATTACCATCCATGTATATCGGACTAGAGCAAACCCATTGAATTTCAGAGCTTTAGTATCATTACAAATCACCCAAAATCTGCAACCAGTTTTCCCTCCAAAATTTAAATTCAAAAGGTTGAAGATAACCTCCCCTTATCCAACAACGGGGTCCCTTTATCGATTTGGGCTACGTTTAGCTATTCTTGGGGTTGCGAATAGCAATTTGTGGGGTACAAAGATGACTTTTGGGATGTATATAGTGATAAACTCCTGGGTGACTTTATCAACTCCTCCGGGCGCCTTTATCAATTTTTCTGGGACATTTCCGGGGATGCCTTTGACACTTTTCTGGGTGCTTTTAGTAGTTTCTCTTACTTCTCATATCCACTTTTTTTTCTTCAATTTCATCACTAAGGTTGCCATGCTTTTCAGACATGTAGTTGCAGGAAATCCTACACTACACCCTTATTAAGATTTTATAATATTCAACTCATAATTGAAGATTAAAAACGACACTTATCATTTAAATCTCAGAAATGTTTACAGAAATCCAGATTACAACTACTCTCTCCAAGTTTCTCTCTCCTCAAGACTTTCTCAACTCTCAAAAATACATCATCCCTCTCTAAATCTATTGGAACCCTTTATATAGGAAATTACCTAGTGGATGACAGCTAAGTTTTCCTTTTATTTCGGATTTAATCTGCGATCTTATCGCGATGGTTATAATGTTTATTATCGCAAGTTTTGTAACCATCGCAAGACAAACATGCTTTTCCCGTGTTTCTTCAATCGTCAGCTATTACGTCATTCTTTGTAACATTCGCAAAGTGTTGTTGAAAAGCTTGCGGTGATGCTCGCTGGAAAGTGTTGTTAATCTCGAAGAGAAATGTTGTAGCGATATTCTGGTCCTACATCTTGCCTCTTCTCATATCTTTTCTGAGAAGAATAGAATATCATGAGAAGTTTTAGAATTCCACAACTACTTATCTTTTCAGACTTCTCAGTTCTGACACGTTTCTATATCCTTCACCAACTGTTTTCACGTATTCTCTCTTCTAATAAATTTCTGACACGTACTTTCTAACCGTTGCGATCTGACCACTCATGTCTTTTCTTTGCATTTATTGCATTCATCTTCTTCGAGAAATCTTTTATTCTATAAATACTTCTTTCATTCTTTTCTTTTCCCTTTTTACTTTATTCTTCTTTCTCTCCGTAACTTCTCTGCAAGTTTACTGTTCTTCCGTAAATTGCGCGTCTGTCATCGCTGTGATTTCTTTCTTATTTTTCAATCTTCTTCTTCATTCCCATACTTAAAAAATGGTTATTGCTAGTGCTAAAAATTTGGTTGCTTTTGGTGAGATGCGAGAAAAACTCAAAAGTAAAGGTTTTACTTTGTCCACAATTCCAGATCAGGACCCTAGATCCGAACTTTCTCCCAAATTATTTACCGATTATCAATGTTCTCGCGAGAAAGTTATAGTATCGCTAGGTCAACTTGAAGCTGGTCTCCCCATTCCTCTCTACGACCCGGAACTTCTGTTATTCTATCAAATAATCTCTCATGAGAAGTTCTCGCGAGCAGTATATCAGTTAGGTGGAGATTGTATTCGATTGCTGCTTGAATATGCTTCTCGCGGTGCTGATAAAGGGTCTTGCTACCCTGAATATGCGAAGAATCCTCAATTTAAAGATGTTCCAATTATCTCTGCAAATTATATTGTGGAGAACTTCTTTGAAAACTACAAGATAATTCCTATGAAGAGAGATAGCACTTGCTGGGGTGTTCGCTTACAGAAGAAAGAGAAGATCGCTGATGATAAAGTTCTTATGCTAGATATAGATTGGCATACAAATAATAATCAAGGCCCTCGCCATTCTAGCGATGACAAGTGGTTTATTTTTCCTCTAACTTTAGAGGGTCCGTATATTTCTAGCATTCATGCACTACCTGCGAGTGCTACAGAGTATCAACCATGGGTCTTCTACTGGCCTGAAAGAACTAAAGAGGTATGTTCTCTCCAATTTTTGCATAATTATTATCCATCATCTTCCTTATGTTTTCATATTCTCGCTAAATGACTTCGATCTTTTCCAGATTGACAGGATGAAACTCAATTACCAGAACTTTAGGAAACCCAGCACTTTCTTAGCTCTTAAATCTTTCACGGATGAAGTAAGAAATATCTTTTAATGAATTTTAACAATATATTGTTGCCCCTATTTCTTATATTCATCTGTGTTCGCAGGAAATCGAAGAATTAGAACCAATAAAACTCGCGAGAACCAAGGTGAAATCCGTATCTTCAAAGGATAAATCTGCTGCTCCTCCCAAAGGGAAGTCTACTGCTCCTCGCGGTGAGGAATGTGACAATCCACCCTTAAAGAGAAGAAAAACCCAACTATCTTTTTCTTCAACTCCTCAATCCATTCCAAAAAAATTAAGTGTTGATTTTGATAAGAACAATAATGATGATGATAATGACATTCCTTTCATGAAAGATTCTTCCTCTTCTGAGTCTTCAATGGCTCAATTATCCAAGATTTTTGGCGATATTACTCATGGTATCGCTAACAATTATGGAGATGAAGTTCTTAATAATACATCCTAGGCTCTCGCCAAAGTCTGCGATGCTCCCATATTGGTAGATAATGATTCTCTCCAAGGAATCTCAAGATCGCTGGCTCCCAGTCTCTTAAATTCTCTTGGTACCCTGGTATGTTTTCATTTCTTCAACCTGTTTATATATTTATTCCGTCGCCAAGTCTTAACTTATATTATTCTCTCGCAGGTTGGGAAAGCTTCATTTGCTGTTGCCTCTGATTTGGATAAGAGACGTGCGTTTTCTCACCAGAAGAACATTGCTCTTCGCGAAAAGAATGAGAATCTTGAATCTGAACTTGCTAGTCTTCGTGAGAAAAATAAAGAATTAGAGAAAAATCTTTCTAATCAATCGTTCAAAGCATCCAACCTTGATATTGCCAATAAGCAACTCTTAGGTATGAGAAGTTTCTTCTTTTCTTTTATATTTTCATTACACTTTCTTACTTGATGTGTCATTCTCGCAGACATTTATGGTCTCACTGATGAATCTTTAACCATTCGTTCTTTCCCCGAACCAGTAGATAATGACACTCTTCTAGAGCTTCTTAACAATTCTTTGACTAACCCTTCCGACCTTAATTCTCTTTCCATAGATGAACTCAGATCTAAGTTCCCCTCTTAGAAATTGATCACAGATCTTGTGTAGATATAACTCACATATTCAAATAACTTTACCACAATTCTAAAGTAGAGATTAAAACTTTAAAAGCCAAGAATAAAGATCTTTCAAAAGACAAAGATCGTATATCTAGGCAAGGAGCTGAAGCTTTAGCAAACTTTCAAAAGACCATTCTCGAGGTTCAAATTGAAAGGGATAGACTTCTTCGCGAAAAAGAGGATTTTGTTGAAAGAGAAAACCAAATTGGTTCTCGCCTTCTTATTAATAATCATGAGGAGTTTGCTTGGGCTGCGAAGGTTCTTGATAATGCCAGAACTAATTTAGCTGTAGATGTTAGTCTTCACGTTGAACAAGCAGCTTTAATTAAAGACCTGTTTTCTGAAAGAGAAGGTTGTTAATATTTTTTCCTTGTTAATTCTTTATTTTTATTGTTCTCCCTTGCAAAATTTCTAAATTGTTGCTATATACTCGCAGGTGCTGAGAAGAGATATCTTGAAAGAATTGGAGAACTTGAAGCTGATAAGAATCAACTTGCAAGTACTCTTGCTGCTCGCAACGAGAAGTATTCAAGATTGAAAGAACAATTAAAAATCAAAGTTGCGAATTTTAGTAGCTCTCTTGTTGATGTTCGCAATGCCTCCATTAAATTGGTTTGCGATGATCATAACATTCCTCATTCTATATATCCTGATCTTGAAGAAGAAGTTCCAGCAAAAACTCCAAACCTTGTTATCTCTAATAGTGAAGCTGAGGAATCTGATGAAGATGAAGATATTAATAAAAAGGGCGAAAAAGAGAAATCTGGCGAAGAAGAGAAATTTGATGAAGAACATGGTGATGGATCTAATTAGTTCTTCTTTTTATCCTCCTTGTAATTTTTATACACTTATTTCCTTCTTCTTGTAATATTTCTGCGAGTTTCTCCAACTTGATGCGAGTTTTCTTGATGTATAAATTTCTTTTGCTTCTTCCTGTATGACTTAGAAAACAATTTTTTTCCTGCAATATTAGTAAATCAATATATTTATTACCCTTTAACTATATGCATAAATGTGTCATATAATAGTATCTATGCAATTTTATCATATGATGGTGAATAATAATTTTTTCATTCTGTGCATTCCCATACTTGCCTATGTTATTCATCTGCAATATGAGAAAATTGATTAGATATCAGTTGTAAATAAAATCTGTTGAATACATTCTTCCTCAATATCTATGAGGACATCGCTAACAATAATTGTATAATTTCTGTGTTGCTATCGCAACCATGTAATCTTGTAGTCTTATTATGCCTTCTTAGTTAAAGGTCTTATTTTGCCACATTTTTCTTTCTGCGACAAAATCGCAGGACGTCTTTACACTTACATGTATTGACCTATTGATCTTGTCTTTTCTGTATTTTGTTAATTTCTTTGCAGCAATATGACAAGCCTAAGTTCCCTTGCGAGAGCAAAGCCTCATGACATTGCCGTCTTGCGATGAAATCGCAGGACGTCTTTACATTTTCATATAAAAACCCATTGATCTCATCTTATCTTTTTTCTCTTCATAATTTTTCTCACGCGACAATATGACAGGCCTAAAAATGCTCTTGCGAGCATAAAGCCCCATGACATTTCCGTCTTAAGACACTTATCAGCTCCCTAATGGAGGGTTCCGCCCTTATCTTCCCCCTGGATGCCCCTTAAAGGAGGGCACATCGTCCATACAAGACTAGCTCCTCCCATCCAGTTTTACCAACAACCAGTTGTTTTCGCAGCCTCTTGTCCTTTATGCCTATATGGCTTATAGTTACAAGACTGCACCCTAAGTGGGGTTTTCTTTGGGCCGAATGTATCATAGCCAAGACATACCAAAAATGGCCATGGTAGGTTCATCCGTCCTGGGCACCCTTGGCTCAACCGTGTACCTCGGTGCCTTGGTCATACTCTGCACTCCTTAGAAGAGACCCTCGGTCTTCCAACCAGGGTATAACCTTATAAAGCTGGAAATCCAAGGTATCTCTCCTGGATAGGTTTTCTTTAACCCCAACATCTGCATGATTCATGTTCTAGCAGCGGTATAACCTTATCCCTGAGTCAAGTAAAGAGATGCCCCCTCATATGACATAATTTAGGTCTTACATTTGCCTCTTGCGAGATTATATCCACGGACTAGGGTGTACGCCATAAAGGTTCGTCCCATTCTATAAATCTCTGCGAAATTCTATTTGCGTTTCTTGTGAGTATTGCAACTCTGGGAAAATTTCATTTCTTTGACTTTCTTTCCTTTTGTATGATAAAATTTCAGGTCCCTGTCAATTACATTTTCTTCAAACAAATCATTCATAAACTTCTTAAATTTCATCATAATACCTTTCTACTTACTATATTCCATTGCTACTTTTCTGTTGCGTTTTACTATCTTTTCTTCACTAGCGAGATGCTCGCCACCAACTGTTTTTAGCATTTTTTGACTTTGCAGCATTTCATCTTCTCGCCGCTCTATTTCATCAATCATTAGTATGTCTTCTATTTATTTCTGTTTGATATTCTGCGTCCAATTTCTGTTCCTCGCGGATCTTCCCTCGCAAGTTTCCATGTCGATTTCATAGCACTTCTTCCCCTCAACCAAATCTCCCTTTATAATTCCAATACCATTGGAATGTGGAAATTTAATACATTAATGAATAAGTCGATGCCAGACCTAAGATTCCGTGCAACCATGGCCTGCCAATCAAGGCATTATACGGTGATTCAATGTCAACAACACAGAATAAGACCTCAGAAGATATCCCCTTTAATGGAATCCGCATTGTAACTTCCCCTTTGGGTTTGTTAGTAGTGCCATTAAAACCATATATCTTGTACGTCGATGGTATTAAATCTTCGTCTCTTCCTCCCATGGTCTTATAAGTGTGATAATATAAAATATCAACGGAGCTTCCTGTATCAATCAACACTCTATTAATTTCCCATGAATCTTCATTTTCATCATCTTCAACTTTGTCTTCATTTTCATCTTCATCCTCTTTTGGGTTTATCTCTAATCTAACAACTAATGGCTGATCATGCATCTCGCCAGGGTTTGCTACTTCTTGTGCAGTGAAATAAATAGTTTGCTTTTTCCATTCCTTTAATGGCGAGGCTCTCGCAATATTTAGTATTTCTCTTCCATCGGTATCTCTCGCAAATACTCTGCTTAGAGCATTGTCGTGGAAGTCCTCAATAGTCTTGAATGAATGTATAATGGAATTACAAGATAAATTCTTTGCCTTAGATCCCACTTTTATCACAAATGTTTCTGCTCCTTTTACATTATTCACTCTGCGAATGTATAGTGATGGGGGTAATTGCTGAGATTGTGGATATCCTATTAAAAAGTGATTTAACTTTCCTTGATCAATCATCCTCAAAATTATCCTTTTTACATTTCTACAATCATTTATTGAGTGACCATGAAAATGATGGTAAGGACAAAATGCTTGATTTCGATTATTTGGATGTGGTTCTTTTCCCATGTTCCAGGGTGATGGTATATTTTCCATCAAAATGATAGCTTCCCAAATTTTCTCTATGCTGGTATTCAGGGGTGGCATCTTAATTTCTTCTCATATTATCTTTTGATTACCTTGACCTCTAAAATTGTCTTGCCTCTGTCCACCATAAGTTTCCTGTGTTTGATCAAACCTTTGGATATTGCTATTTCCACCGCGATTATAATAATTCTTCTCTCTTTCGTACTCTTCTTGATCTCGACTGCCTATGGCTACTAACTTCTGCTGGTTATCAATCTCCACTTTCTCTTGTTGTGGATGCGAGGTGCTCGCTACATTATTAATCATTTTAGGAAGTAGACTTCCATTTGCCACTATTGAGCTGGTACTTGCGATTGGATATGATTCCATCTCATTTTGTTTTTCCTCCAAAGCAATGTATTCCTCTTGTAATTCTCGCAACTCCGTCATTGTAATTGTATTCTTGATTCTGAAAATTTGTATGTATAACAGATTGGTTGCGAACATTGCATTGATAAAAGATAAAATGAGATATCTCTCATCCACTCTTCCTGCCATTTCACTACACATTGTCTTCCATCTTATGGTTAGGTGTTTCAGACTCTCACCAACCCTCTGGTTTAACCCAAATACATCTTCAATACCCGACCGCGATGAATTGTTGCTTATGTATGCTCCCAGAAATGTAGCTTGCAAATGATTAAAAGAAGTTATAGTATTTTTGGGAAAACCCTCAAACCATTTTAGAGCCTCACCAGTTAAGCTAGATGCAAAATATTTGCATAACACAGCATCATGGTTTTCCCACTGTAGCATACACCTAACATACGCCTTGACATGTCGAACATCACAGGTAGTTCCATCAAAGATACTGGTTAATGCTGGTAAGTTGCATTTTGGGGGTATTCCTCTTAATTGTACTTCTTGAGTAAATGGAGTTCTCGCAGCTTCCTCAATTGCTTCATCAAGTTGCCTTCTCCCTCCTTCTCTTCTATTATTCATCATTTACCTCATTTCTGTTAATTCTCTTAAAATTTGTTCATTCCTAGTTGAGTTTTGCTCCATTGGCCTTTTCAATGCAGCTTCTCTTCTTCTGCGATTTTCTCCATTTCTGTTCATTTCTCCTCGCTATTTTTCTATTCTTCCTTGTATTCTATCGTAATCTTTATTGATACCATTATTGTGGCGATTCTGTGTGCATCTCCTTTCGCGATTATCATGATTATTCTGTCGAATTGCCTCCTGAAATTCTTTTTCTTCTACTTCTGGTCTTAACCTTTCCCTCTCGCAATCTAGACGTGCTTGTTCAGTATAATGTCTCTCAATTTCGTCCTCGATGATTCTTTGATTTCTTAGGTTTTCTCGCCCATGTAATATTCTTCTACCTTCTTCTCGATTTTCCTCGCCATTTAGGTTATTTCCACCCTATTGATTTCGTCTACCATTCATAACTTCATCGTGTAGAATATGGCGATCATCAATTATCTCCTCTTCTCTATGATATGGTTCTTCATTTGGATTTTGCATTCTTCCTTGAATATTTGCTCCAATATTTCTCACAGGGGAATTTTTCCTTGGTTCTTCTCTAAATGATCTTGAACTTGACCTAGCGGTACTCCTTGATCTTCTTCGTTGCAATCTTAAATTCTCCATTCTTAACTCATGATTTTGTCTTGTTAAATTCGCATGTTCTTCCGCTTCTAATCTTCTTTCCTCCTGTATTCATTGTCTTATATCATCTGATGTTTCATTTTCATTTTCTTCATGAACCAATCCTTCAATCACTTCTTGGTCTCTTTCTTCTCCTCTTTCGTTTCTTAATTGTCGGTCTTCTGCTTTTTCCATCGAATCCGATCTTCAAGTATGCACACTCACTCTATCATAATCCACAGCTCCATCTTCTATTGGTGTTTGTTGATTCGGCTATTGAATTTGATTTTCTCCTTCATTCCTTATTCAATTTCTTCTCATCCTTATCCTTGAAGATTCTCCCATTTCATTTGTTCCTCCACCCGCAAGTCTCTTACTCTTTCTCACAGTTGTGGTTGGTTCTGACGTATTTCTTCTTCTTCTAGCCATTATTCTTATCGAGCTGTTGGGTATTGCATACAACCTTTCACTAATTTTTTTTTTTTTTAAATTCATTCCAATCACAATGTTAAATTTTATCTTTATCTTCAAATAATCATCAATCCAGTCCCTGTTTCGGGCGCCAAAATGTAGTTGCAGGAAATCCTACACTACACCCTTATTAAGATTTTATAATATTCAACTCATAATTGAAGATTAAAAACAACACTTATCATTTAAATCTCAGAAATGTTTACAGAATTCCAGATTACAACTACTCTCTCCAAGTTTCTCTCTCCTCAAGACTTTCTCAACTATCAAAAATACATCATCCCTCTCTAAATCTATTGGAACCCTTTATATTACCTAGTGGATGACAGTTAAGTTTTCCTTTTATTTCGGATTTACTCTGCGATCTTATCGCGATGGTTATAATGTTTATTATCCCAAGTTTTATAACCATCGCAAAACAAACATGCTTTTCCCGTGTTTCTTCAATCATCAGCTATTACGTCATTCTTTGTAACATTCACAAAGTGTTGTTGAAAAGCTTGCGGTGATGCTCGCTGGAAAGTGTTGTTAATCTCGCAGAGAAATGTTGTAGAGATATTCTGGTCCTACAAGACAAAACTTGCATCACTAAAGCCAACATGCCTTTCAGAGATGAAGAAATAAAAGCAAATAATGAGAAGTAATTCGTCTCCAACAGTAGTTGCACATGAAATAACACTTTAGCCCTTTTAAGCGACGTTTCTTCTTCTTTTGCTCCAAAGTACCTAAAACTCAAAATTAAACAAAAGATACATAATTTACAAGAAAACTTAGCAAAGAAAGCATAAACAATAGATAAATATCAAGGTGTTTTAAACACCTATCAAATTCCCCCACACTTAGACTTTGCTAGTCCTCGAGCAAATCAAACTAGAATAATTTTAAAAACATACAACTCCATCTCGTCGAGGATACAGTCACACTTAGCACGTATAACAAGCCTTTAAACCCCTAGGTGGCCCTAGTGGTTGAGTTATAGTCTCGGGAAAGTTTACCATAGGTGTACCTACAAAAACTTTTATTCCAAACTCTAGCTATCTGTGAAGAACTCAGGAACGACACTAAAGAGTCTCCTTGGTTGACATACTTAATTTCATTGGTTACAAAAGGAAGTACCCGGATGCGAGTCATATTCATATATATAAGTGACAGAGTTCTATTTAGATAGTCGCACTATGGACATCAATAATCGGAATCACACAAATGAATAAATTAAGAAGATGGATTATAGAGATAGATAGTTCAAAACATTGTTGTCTAAGGTCAACGGTGTTTCCCATATATGTATGAAGGCCTCTGCCAAGATGAACATATGAATCCTAATGGATTGAGATACATGTATGGACTAATATCAACACAGCTTGTCATATACAAGGGAACCATCGGTCGATAATCCTAAATATAGATCAACACAACTGGCATATACAAGGGAACCATCGGTCGATTTTATTGCACAATAATAAACTTTTCATACTAACTTTTTTTTTTTGGACTGCATGATTTGATCTTTTGGATCCAAGCGCATGCTTCTTGTCAGCAGATTACATGATAGTTCCCATGGATCCTGCGTTCCACGCTTGTTTAGGCGACGGAGACAGGGAAAACACACACATATTGCTATCCAAGTGTCAATTTTTATTTTCAATTCCGTTTGGTCTGATTGGTCTGGTTTATTTATTATTTAGTAACTCAATCACTCTATTCCATCCGGCATTGGTAACAATTCGATGTGTTGGGCCCCACCAAATCACTTAGAGAAACATATAATTCAAATAAAATAAAATAAAAACAGAACGTAAAGTGATGATTCCATTGTAACACCTGAACTCTGTTTTTTCATGAATAGACTATGTTATTGGGTTCCTCAACTCCTACAACCATGATGTTTCCATCCACTTAGACTGGTTATTGTCATCCTAAATTGGCACAAATTTCTAGGCTCTTGAGTGTTTTTTTTTTTGTTTTTTTTTTTAATATATATAAATTAAAAACTAACTAAAAGTTTTTCCCTCACCCCCACACTTAAATCTAACATTGTCCTCAATGTTTCAAATTAAAGTGCAATACCAAAAATATAAGTAACAAGAGGAATCTGTAAAGAGAGAAGTCGGAAAGATAGTACCTGGATGAAGCGTAGCAATCCTTCCATGGGGAGCAAGAAAGAAAGAAAATAAAAACAAAATAATGTACAACAGGGTCCTCCAGAGGGATCACAAAATCACCATGTGTGGGTTGCCTCCCCTTAGCGCTAAGTTTAGTGTCTTCAGCCAGACGTTGGTAGAATTAGTCACCACCTAAAATCATATAGCAATAGCCGGAAAATCTGTGGGTCATCAAAACCAAATAAATCTATCACAAGTAAAAGGAATCTGCAACCTGCCAAGAAAATGAACAAATAAAGCATACCCTTGTCTAGTTTCCTATTTAAGACAACTACATCTAGCTATGGTTCAGGTTCTATAACTGGGTCTAAATAAATTTCTTTGGGATGCACTTCCTCATAAGTAAGATCCGAAATATCAGGTTCTAAAGTCTAGAAAAATTTAGAAGCACACAATAATAACCTGAATAATTGAGGATCTTCTAAGTCAATCATATTTGACTCACACAGTTGACCACAATGAAAGTGGTGATCATTCTTAAGCAAATGTGTCATTTCTATTTTCCTAAAATAATTAGGTTTAGTCTCAAAATTTAATAATTGACACATCTGAAATTTATACGTTCCCACAATTGGTTGAAAAATATTTGGTGGGAAAACAAAATCAATATGGGTATCATAGCCTGTGCAAACCACATCAACCAGAGGATGGGTTTCTAAAAACTGAACTTCCTTATGGACATCACTAGATTCAGGAAACCGTGTATGAAGATAATCTTTTAAAATGGTTGAGGCACGTATGTCGAGTCCTAAGTGAGGGATCTTTGTAAGAGCTAAAGGTAAGGCACGTGGAAAATGATAATCACCCCCAAACTTAGAGTTTTGGGTGTCTCTAGATAAACTAGCTACAATTTCCCTAATTTCTAGATCATCAGAATCCCGAAAATGGTCAATTGCTTCTTGTAGGTCATATTTAGGTGACGCATCCTCATACATATTTAAAATCTCTACGAGTTCATCTTCTTCGTCTAAGAATGTTATTTCTAAATCCTTGGACTCTAAAACAGTATTCTCAGGATAAACCCGTTCCTCTAAACCATTATCGGCTTCGTAATCAAAAGGAAATACTATATTGTATAAAATTGGGGTATCTCTAGTCAAATCCTCATCCTTTTGAATAGGTGAATAATTATTAAAATTATTTGGATTTGAACTAGAAATAACATTATCATTATAGAGCTCAATTGGAGCAACAAATTCCTGATCACTATGCCTACATATTTCAAATTCTTCATCAACACTATCCTCATCATAATCACCATTATAATAACATGAAAATGATCGAACCTCATATAAAGTAGTGTTACCAATTCTAACCTCGTCATCTTGATTATGAAAATAACTATCCTCATTTTCAAGGGTATTATTGGAAACACTATATTGGAAATTAAGATTATTTCGAGCAATTCTTTCTTGTGCCTCTAACTTAAGTCTACATGTCGACTCAGCTATCCTCTCAAGGGTCTGTTCTAAAAAAAGTTCCCTTAATGTTGGATCTAAGTTTTCTTTTAACCTCTTGAGGGTGTCTTCTAAAGAAGGTTCACTCATTGTTGCAGTTCTTTCGTCCATAACTAAGTTATTTGTATTCCCAGCCATCAGCTTGAGAGACTCTTCTAGAGGAAGAATAGGACCAGAAGAAACAACCATCAATTTGAGAGACTCCTCTAGAGGAAGAATATGAACAAAAGGATCATAATAAGGACTAGTTTTCAACTGTTTAATTAAGTCATCCAAAGACGAAGTACTAGTACTATAATATTCCTTATTTTCTTGCTCGTATGACCGGTGCACGTGCGAATAGTAATTAGGCTCACCATGGTATGAACCATAACCTTGAAAAGGTTGGCGTTCCCAACCACTATTCACACTATGGTCATAATAAGAATAATGTTCATGTTGCTCAGTCGAATAATCATTGTATTGGCTATTATAATACCAGTTCGACATTCTATTGTGCAAGTGCAAATGCAAGGTTGACTAAAATGGGTAGGCTCAGGTTACCACAGCAAAATATACCCAAAGGTATGAGGCTGAGGTTTGTGGACTTTCAGCTGGTAACTCCCATAAGGCCCAAGGCACGGGTTTAGCTTACTAATCCACGAGTTTTCCTAAAATCGGTAGTCTGACGATGCAATTGGTGTGTGCACGTTTCATATATATATATAATTAAATAAAATACTAAAAATAAAATAAAATAAACAACAATATATACAAGTCCAGAAATAAATAAAACTAAATAAAACTAACAAAAATAAATAAAAATATTGGATTTTTTGTACTTTTTTTAGGCAAGTCCAACTTTCCACTTTTAGCTTCAAGCAAAAACCTGCACACCAAAAACAAAAATACTCAAAGTAAAATCTAATAAAAGAAATAAAATATAATAAATAAACCTAAAAAAATAAAATCTAAAACCTAACCAAAAAACAAGTCCGTGTCGGCGGCGCCAAAAACTGATGTAGTTTTGATTGTGGTAAGTACAGATTCGTTGCTCATACTCTTTTAAAGATTTTATTTCAGATTAGTAAAGAAAAAAATACTAAGACAAATTAACTAAAATTGATTTTTGTTTACCAAGGAGAGAAAATTCTAGGGTTTTGGATTCCACTACTTCCAATATTGGTAAACTCAATAACAATTTCTTTGACAAATTACTCCTATTTTACTCAAACCAATTTCGAACCCAATCTCATGCTTTGGAAGATATAACACTACAAACAATTTTTTTTATGACTTTCGTCTCTATTCTAAGGCCTAATTTTCCTTCGCTTATAAAAGAACGGTAGAAACTACCCAAAACAATTTTCACGAAGCATATATAAAGAAGAGAAAATTTTTAATAATTTAAAAAGCACAATATTGGAGTAAATATGCCAAAGAAATTAATTACTAAATATTACCCATCAAAAATAGTTTCCTCCAAAACCCTAGAGAATTGATTTAGCTACTCATAGAACCAAAATTTAAGAATAATTGATTAATCATTGTATTAAAAGTAATGAAATTCTGCTTACAACGATTTTTAGTCGCTAAAGGTATTCAGTAAGGAAAACTGCTCAGCCACTTCAGTTGCTAAACGTCTTCTGTAACAGAACTGAGTACGATATATGCCTTATGTCGTTGATGGACGATAGTTCTATGCGACTGTGTATGTCAGTTCAATGTTCTTCATGTTCTTGAGTTTTGCAGCAGCATGTAGCTTTCTGAAACTCGTGATTTCTCGATTCTAAGCTATCTAATCTTCCCAAGGTCTCCGTCTCCCCCCTTGGACTCGAACAACTCCTTTTGATACACAACAACACCGTTTAGGGCAAGTAATCTCCAAAAATATCTTCTTCTTCTTTTTTTCGGCCAAGATACATAATTTTGTTCTCTTTTTCTTCACTCGTATTTCTTCTTTTGACCCAAAATTCTATGTTTAGATAATTCTGAATCACATGGAAGATATTCTATCCCCTATTATCCACGTAATTGCCAAATATTCAACCCGATAATCTTTCCACCTCTCTGTTTTCTTACAATTGACGGATGCTTCCTTATTTCTCGATTCTAAAGGACTTACCAATCCTGTTTGATCCAAACATGCCTAAATAAATCAAATCTAGTGGTATAGTCTCAGTCGAACTCGTCCAATTTCTTAACAAAGTTTTCGCATGAAGATAAACCCGAGAACCTGTTCATTCTCCAAATCGATGTTTACAACCACTTATGATCGAAACAAAGACCCATACCATCTCTTTTTAAGTCCTATGAAAAAACCCATTTGATTTCAGTCATTGAATCTCATTGAAATACCTTCAGAACTCAATCCCTAATTTTGTCGTGAAGAACAATATTTTCCCGCTAAACTGAGGACTCTGTTTTCATAAAATACTGATCATCAAGCTAATTCTGGTTGCTTCTAAGGCCATTACCATCCCTTTATATCAGACTAGAGCAAACCCATTGAATTTCAGATTTTTAGTCTCATTACAAATCACCCAAAATTTGCAACCAGTTTTCCCCCCAAAATTTAAATCCAAAAGGTTGAAGATGACCTCCCCTTATCCAACAGCGGGGTTCCTTTAGCAATTTGGGCTACATTTAGCTATTCTTGGGGTTGAGAATAATAATTTATGGGGTACAAAGATGACTTTTGGGATGTATATAGTGAAAAACTCCTGGGTGACTTTATCAACTCCTCCGGGCGTCTTTATCGACTATTCCGGGACATATCCGAGGGTGCCTTTCACACTTTTCTGGGTGCTTTTAGTAGTTTCTCTTACTTCTCATATCCACTTCTTTTCTTCAATTTCATCACTAAGGATGCCATGCTTTTCAGACAAAACTTGCATCACTAAAGCCGACATGCCTTTCAGAGATGAAGAAATAAAAGAAAATAATGAGAAATAATTCGTCTCCAACACACATGAAATGACACTTTAGCCCTTTTAAGCGACGTTTCTTCTTCTTTTGCTCCAAAGTACCTAAAACTCAAAATTAAACAAAAGATACATAATTTACAAGAAAACTTAGCAAAGAAAGCATGAACAATAGATAAATATCAAGGTGTTTTAGACCCCTATCAGTCTTCCCGTCAAACATTTTCGAGTTACTTTCTTTCCAAACGCAACACACAGTAATATGAGGTAAGAAATTCCATAACTGAAGGTAGATATAGATTTTTTTAGTTTTCTTTCATATGTATAATTTTTCATCTAGAAAATACATATATTGTATCAACGTAAAACATGCGAGTCAATTGTTCTTCTGGTATTGCAGGCTTGTTCTTGTTAGTTGATTGTCATTCTCTTGGTGTTTTTGAATTATGTTGATGTTTATTATTTATAAGTTTTCTTGTTCTTACAGGTTTTCCACACAAAGCTCAGCTATCGACTTTACAAGATTTTTACGAAGTACCAAGTAAGTTCCTCATGTGTTTTCCTTTTACAGTTCAATTAAGTATGCTCTTTATTTTGATGTATGTATCCAAAGTCCTTAAGGACAAAATTACGTGGCTTTGAGCCAAAACACATATATAAATGTTTTAGTTGTATCTTAATACTAAATTATGTCTTTGATTAAAATGGGATCGCAGAGGTTTTTCCCCGTGATTATTGTAAGTATGTATCTGCAGCCTTGAGCTAAGGATCCCAATAGCTCTAATAAAAGATATTCTCTCTTATTTACTAGGTTTTCTCCTGTGTTATTTTGGTTACCGATCTTGTTAGTGCTTGAAGTGTAAGCTTTATAGTTTATAGCAACTACATTTTGGTCATGACACAAGGGGATTCGACCATCATTGGAGAAAGTTAATTCTGTTTTTTCGCCAAGGTAGTTGCCCCCCAATCATACTTGGAAGGTTCTATTTTGAATTTTGGTTTCGATTATCTCTATTTTTCCATACGATGTTTAAGACTAGCATTTCATTAAGATTACGACAAAAATAATTGTCTCGTACGTTCTCGACCTGATAAACACGTATACGAAACTCACCCAAAAATTGAACTAAAGTCTTTATTAACTCAGTTAAGATTTTGGGCTAAAAACTACCGATTATCCTGTTACCTTTTGTTTCATTGAAAAACATGTTTTTTTTTAATAAGAATTTTTGGTTGTTATGAATAGCTCGAGACCTATAGAGCCAAGATGCATATCAGTTGGAATAGAAGTAATACCCATCCCTTCATAACCGGCCTTTCAGAATTATTCTCTTAAAAAATTTGTTGGAAAAAAACCTTCAACACCGATTTGATTTCAGAAGAATCTTCAGTCATAACGCCATTAACTCTGAGCTTACCAATGTGATTCCTTCATCTTCTGGTACCAAGTCTATGAATTGTTGTCATTAATTTTGATAAATTTAGTTTCGACCCTACTCCTCCGTATTTTCCACCTGATGAATAATCAACTTATAACAATCATTTATAGCTTTTAGTCTCTTCTTCCACTCCAATTCAGAAAGACCATTGTTTGCATCCACATGATCGTCTAATTGCACAAACTTCTCTTCCAAGATCTGATAATCTCTATAGATGTAGTCATGTTCTTTCTTGCTCCGATTTCTTAGCTTTTGTTTCAACATTTGCACTCTTCTGTTGAAAATAAAACTAAAAGAAATAAAGTGAAAGAATTCGATCAAAATTGTGATTGTATGAGAAAAGCAAAAATACCTCAAAGCGTGAATGACCCGGACCTCGTACAACTCCTTTGCACATAAGAAAAATGAGACAATGGTCCGAGTAAGGTCTAGCTAAAGCAAGCTGGGCAACAGCAGGAAAGACTGCTTCCCAACAAGGAGATAATGATTAATTTGTTGATTATACTGGAAACATTGTTTATCTGATTATGGTTCCAAGTATACGCGGCTCCCATCAAAGGCAAATCAATCAATTCAAAAGCAAAGCGGACTAATTATTTTAATTCTAGAATGGATGGATTGTATGTTGGGGAGAAGTGGTTTTGAATATTTTCACCACCAATTTTATCAATTACCGGATCATGGGTATGTAATCACCATAGTAATAAAAGAGGCTACCGAGAATGTACAAATAAGTAGGGATAAGGCAACAATCAATATGTTGTTTTAAAAAAGAATTTCCAATTTATGGATTTGTAATTGATTCTTACGTATACAAGTTAACAATCATAAAGTTATGAGAGTTGCAAAATTAAGAGTAATAGTTTTTTATTTTCCATATCAGTGGCTATGTCAAAACGAAATTCATTTATTCATTCGTAAAAAAGTACTAGGGTTTTGTTAGTTGTGCACCCATACACAAGATAATAACCAATTGTTGCATTGGAAAATGCAAAAGACAATTAAAAATCTGAAAAATGGTGTTAACTTGCACCGTAGAATGCAAAACCTCATTCTCTGTAAATACAAATTTGGAAAAACCGTTAAAATTTTCATTCTACAATGTAAATTGGCGCCATCTCTCATATTTTTTAATTGTTTGTTATATTTTCCAATGCTATGATTGGTTGTTGTCTTGTGTACCAGATACACATTCAGAAATAAAAATAAAAAGTTAGTTTGGATATAAAATTTCAGAATGTATTCTAGTCTAGAAAAAAAAAGAAACAGACTTTTTGTGAAGTAAATTATTTTTACTTCTGATATCTGTTTTTGGTATCCGAATACGTTGTAAATGATATCATGCCGTATTATGTATTGTTTTCACAAGTTTGATAACTTTTTTCCCGAAAAGGAAAAAAAGAAAAAAAGAAAAAAACAATAACAACGATATTATTATTACCTGTCTTTAAGTGCAACAGAACCCGATTCAGATGTTCCACTACTACCATCTCCTACACCTACAATTGGTCAATAGTCAACAGTTCGTTCCACTTCTTAAAGTCGTCATTTATGTGGGCTTGACATTTCAGATTCCAAGCCATTTACATAGCACGTGGAAGCCATAGGAAACATGGCGGCTTTGTTTTAATAGCTTGAGCTTTCTATCTCTGAGCGGGTCTTTATCTCCACATCTTAAAGAATTTTTTTTTTTTCTTTCTAAGTTTAATTTTTCAATGTTATAACACTTATACTACCGTTTGAAATGATTTATGAGTGGGAGGGAGCTTAAAGCCTTAAACTTTCTGTTGTGTATTTGTTTACTGAAATCTTTTTTGTTTTTCTTTTTAAGTGCTTCAGATGCTGTCCTCTTCTCTTTTCTCTCACTCACTTGCTCACTCTTTTTCCCCCTGTAAGTGAACCCTGAACCTTATATTTTAGGGTTTTAAATTATTTCTCTTTAATTTTCATTTTCATTTTCAACTTGATGATGTATTGAATTAATTGTGTGTGTCATTAGGTTAACTAATATAATTACTTAGAAAGATTCTGTTGTTGTTTACTTTGATGTCAAATTTAGAAAGATATCTTTTTTATTAAAATTTTCTTTGATTTTTTTTTTTTTTTTTGAATTTTGCCCTCAAGTATTATAATCACCTCTTCTGATTTCTTACATTCTCTAATTTTGTTGTGTTCTGGTCTGGTTTTTCAGATTTGAGTGGTTTAGTAAAGTTGCAATCTTGACAGTACTAAGTTAATTACTCCACAAAGTAAGGAGAGGGTACAATTATCTTATCAATGGATTACCTCAGTTGGGAGACAATTGGAAGAGTATTCATTGGTTTTATGGTGATCTTATCTTCGTCGTATTCGTACGGATATACCGACCCTCGAGATGGTATAACACCGCCTCTTTTACATTTTGTTTTGTAAAATTGTTAATACAAATGATGAATGATGATTTTGCTCTTTGACAGTTTATGCTGTGAATAGCCTATATGCGTCGCTTGGTTACCCTTCACTTCCCGGATGGGTTCCAAATGGAGGAGACCCGTGTTCAGAATCGTGGCAAGGAATTGAATGTGTCAATGCAAATATTACTGGACTGTATGGATGCCATATTCTCAGAGTGATTGCAGTTGTTAAAATGAATGTATCATGTTTGATTTCTACTGATATTTGTTTTGGTTTTGTAGAATCCTTAATGGTGCGAATTTGGGAGGAGTATTGGGCGATAACTTAGGCTTCTTCTCATCAATAATGATAATGTAATTGCTAAAAGCATGGCATTTTGTGTTTTTACCATGATTTCTTTTGTCTTTGTTAATTGGTGTCGAGTTAGTATTTGTTAATAGCTTTGTTGTTGAATAACTTTTCCTGCTGTCATGGGCTAGAAATCTGAGCAATAATCGAATTGGTGGGAGTATTCCATCCAGTCTTCCCCTTACTACAAGGAACCTGTATGTGTTGATTCTCCTATATTCTCTTACATTTCCTGAATAAATATAAATTTGACCATGGACAAAACATATATTTCAAATGCAACACCTTATGCAGAACATATCCCTGTTTATTTGTGGCAGATTTCTTTCAGCTAACCAGTTCGTGGGAAGCATCCCAAGTTCTTTATCCACTCTAGGGCAATTAACAGATGTGTAAGCTTCTACTTCTGTTTCCATATCTTGTGTGTACTTATGAGATTATGTCAATGCTATTGATTTGATTGTTTCAAGTTCAATTGGTTATGTTCCTCAGGTCACTTAACAACAATCTCTTAACTGGAGAAATACCTGATGCCTTCCAGACTCTTCCTAGTTTGATAAATATGTAAGGTTTCCTACTACTTTGCTAGTAATCTGTTTCCATGTGTACAATTTAGGGTCTCAAGACTTGATATACCTTGTGCAGGGATTTATCAGATAACAACTTGAGCGGGCAGTTACCTCCCTCTATGGGAAGTTTGACTGCAATGGCCTCCTTGTAAGTAACTTTATACTGTTGTCTCAAGTTTGCTTACTGTTATAAGTCCCAGTCTTAACCAACAAAACCAATTGGATGGCTGGCAGGCACATGCAGAACAATCAACTCATCGGGGTTCTCAATGTCTTGCAAGACCTTCCGGCATTGATAGACTTGTAAATCATCTATTGCTTTATGATTTAGCGAATTATTTACATTAAAAATAGTGTACACTGCTAACTTAGAATTTGGTGCATCTTTAAGTTGATCTGTTCTTTTTTCACAGGAACATAGAGAATAACTTGTTTTCTGGACCTATACCTGAGAGGTTACTGACAATCCCAAATTTCAAGTGAGTTACTGAAAAAAAAGTTGAGCTTGTTATTCTTCTGATTAACTTCTTTACCACACGGATCTTATTGAGAGTACATCTGATAACTGATGATGTCATGACAGAGACATCAGACACACACCAAAAGGTTAGGAAGTAAAACATTCTCCCAGAAGCATTAAAAACTAGGATTACAAAACTCAAAACTGAGAGCTGCATATCATGCCTGTGTTGTGGAGGTTTTCTGGAAAGTATGATATAGGAAGATGTGTCGAGGAGAATCACCTATTGCGTTTTAGTAGGTTAAGATGACTCCTTTCTGACAAAGGTTTGTGGCACCATCCACCGAGTTTACCAACTTATTGGATTGGTATTTCGGTATTGTATCGTTCTGCTCTTCTGCAGTAAAAAATATTAGTTGAAGGACAAAGATTTGGTTGCTGGCTAGGCTGTTTGGTGTTGGGTATTCTATGTGAATGTCCTAACTAGATAGGTCTCTTCTTCTCCGAAACCTTTATGTGCCTATTAGCAACTATATTTACATGTATACGATGTTCTCTTTCCTAGTGGACCTTCTCTCTTGTTGAGAAGAGTTATTAGTCCTGTTATGGACCTTGTTGTGAATGGTTTTGTTTCATGTATATGGATAACCTTCAGTAACTTTTGGGTTTTACTGAGCAGAAAGGATGGAAATCCGTTCAACACTACTGTTATGGATCTCCCCCCTCCGCCAGCTGCATCTGCTTCGGATCTTCCCCCTCCACCAGCTCCTTCTGGGGCACCAGCTTCTAGAAAAGCACCACCAGCGCCAATTGTATCAGCAAAAGGGCCATCTTCACCTGCCAGATCAGGCTCACAGGAGGCAAAAGGTTTTTGGACAACCAAAAAGGTTGTTTTGGTAGGCGTGGCGGTATTATTTGTAACAATTGCGTTAGGACTTGCAGTTTTTATGTTATGCTGTAACAAAAAAAGACACAAGTCTGATGGAATTTCCAAGATGCCTGGGGGATATTATAAAGGTATCAAAGAGAAGCATGTGATCAGAGAAAATTCGGTTGGGCAAAAGAATGTAACAGATACAGGTAACTTAATTCTTCATTTTAAGATCTTGCCTGGTCTTGCTTTAAACTAATTTATTTTCTTTCTGCTTTCGCTTTATATGACTTCTTTTTGTGAACAGTTAACAAAGAAGAGGCAGCTGAACATTCAAAGAATGAACACAGGATAAATATTAGAACGGTTGGGATGTCAAAGCAAAAAGATGATGTGGAGACGGATAGTGACAGAATGGGCATGATCTCAATGAATAAGGAAGAGCATGAGATGGATATATTGGGAATGGAGAAAGTCATTGTAAAGCCGAATGTCCTCACTGAAGCTACCCGCGTGTCCCCTGTTGCAAAAGCTCTGAATCTTCCTCCATCTGTGAGATCTTTCACCATTGCATCTCTTCAGCAGTATACAAACAGCTTTTCTCAAGAAAATTTTATTGGACAAGGCATGCTGGGAAGTGTTTATAGAGCAGAGCTCCCTGATGGGAAGGTAAGGATCTTTTAGTTGTTTGTTGAACACATCATATGTATGTATTGACGTCTAGTTGTTCATTTCATGATGCTTTATAGGTATTAGCGGTCAAGAAATTCAACAGTCAGGCTCTCATACATTATAAAGATGATCAGTTCTTTCAGCTGGTGTCAAGTGTTTATAAACTGCGACATGCTAATGTTGTTGAGCTAGTTGGTTATTGCGCTGAGCATGGACAGAGATTGCTCATCTCTGATTATTGTAGTAATGGAACATTATATGATGCACTCCACTCTGACAATGAAAATAATAAGAGACTTTCATGGAATGCACGAGTCAGAATATCCCTTGGAGCTGCAAGAGCACTAGAGTTTGTACCTCTTCCTCTTATGTTTTACAAATTGAAACAACCTTTAAGCACTTTATATTTGTTACAACCTCTCTCAATGGAAGTAGTCAACTGGGGTCTGACCACATATTTGGTAGGATAAAATTTACCAAAATAGGCTGGACTTTCTTTACCTTTTCAGATTGATCTATTTATAGCATACTGTTTATGGAATAACAGAAAAGTTAAAGTCTTCAATGTTCAAGATTTTCATCAATTAGAATTTGGAGTCTCCCATTGTTAAAAACCTTAAACTGGAAAAATCCCATATGATGTTATGCTGCATCTTCTTCTCTTCATTTTATTATGGCAATCCATGGCTGTCCATCTTTAGGTAATTTGACCACCTGGTGCGTAAACCGTGCGTTAACCTTAACTCTTTTAATTATGGTTTGTGAAGGTATCTGCATGAGGTTTGTCAACCACCAGTTATCCACCGCAATTTCAAATCCGCAAACATACTACTTGATGATGAAATCAGTGTACATGTTGCTGATTGCGGTTTAGCTTCTTTATTATCATCTGATTCAGCAAGTCAGGTAAAGTGATACCCTCTGATCCATGATGCTTTATTGTTACTGGTTCATCATAACCCGGGTACCTGTTAGGCTGGAAAAACATGCTGGTTTCTGTTCTAATTATTACATAGTGCTTCTTTAATTATTGCACCAACAAAAGATAAGGTGGAGACATTTCATGGGTCTCGAGAAAAAATGTTTCGCTTTAGTTGTTTACAATCAACTGATCTGTCTATTCGTTGGTTGACCAATATTAAGATTTTCATTCCTGAGCGCCCATCAGGGTTGATTGATCAGACGATTAGGAATGTCTAACTGGGGCATGCGTATTATCCCAAATGATGTCTCTTGTCTAGTTCAGACAAATTAAATTTATTGAACTCCTCCTGAAATCAATAACTATAGTTCAGGCTCTCTACCTTCTGTAAATATGAAAAACCATTCATGTTGTACTGAAAATGGACGCTCATCCCTTGCAAAATCGATTTCGATCAATGTTTTCAGACTAGCTTAAAGTGGAAAAAATCTCCAAGACTCTCAGGCTCAAACATGATTTTTTTCTGTTCTTTTAAGCTTCAGGGTTATGATCACTAATGCTGGCTATTGCTTTTTCAGTTACCAGAACAACTCTCAGCTAAAGGATATAATGCTCCTGAATTTGAATGGGGAACTTATACTTATCAGAGTGACGTTTTCAGCTTCGGAGTTGTAATGCTAGAACTCCTCACAGGGCGGAAAGCCTATGACAGGTAATAACCCTGGTTCACTATCCAGATCACACCCAGTTCTTAAACAAAACACCTAATGTCTTCCAAACACTTTTATAGGTTACAACCTCGAGGGGAGCAATTTTTGGTGAGATGGGCAATACCTCAACTTCATGACTTCGATGCATTGTCTAAGATGGTAGATCCTTCTTTAACTGGAGCTTATCCTGCTAAGTCTTTGTCACGTTATGCGGACATTATTTCGCTGTGTGTTCAGGTAAACATCCCAGGACCTTCATCTTTTTGTTTTATCAAAGTATTAAATGTCATCTATTTTCATGCGAAGGTGCAAATCTCTTGCTTTCATAGGTTGGTAAAGCTAAGTTTGCCCACCATGTGAATATGCAACCTATTTTACATTTCTTACAAAATCCCTAGTGGGGTGTTACTATTCAAGATGCTGCTAGAAACACCTAAAGATTGGATCTCTGTTCTCTAGCGCCCTCCTTAGTCACCCTGTTCTACATCCATGATTCTGGAATACAGTGACAGAATTTGCTGAAAGTAAAGATGCTAATTTCTCTGTCTCTAGCATCCCTTCAGTCAGCAGGGTCATATTTTGCAATTTCATTACAACCAAATTAACCACCAAATGTATGGTATTGTTTATTTAGCTATGTAAGTAAACTAAGATTACTCTTGTCTATACTTTGCAGGCAGAGCCAGAATTCCGTCCACCTATGTCTGAAATAGTCCAAAATCTTGTACATTTAATACAGCGAGAATCCTTGAACAAGAAGTCGTACGACGACTAACTCTACATTGCTGGTTCGTCAGCTCAAAAATTGCAAACTGAAATTTTAATCTGACAGCGTGAACAGAGGAAGGTCACTCCGATAGGTGTCCCATGTCCATAGTAGATGACTCTGCAAGCTAAACAATATTGTTGCTCAACGGAGGCTGCAAGATATTTTATGAGATCATTCAAGAACCCAAGTTAGACCTGTGAGATTTGTCATTTCCTGCAAGATTTTTCGTGTGGTGTACCCCATTCTGCTCAAACGAGGCGGTAAGGATGGTTATTTTGTTTCAGAACACAATGTATTACAAGTAATTGTAATTGATATTGATTAATGGCAAATTCTTTTTAGGTGTAATTATGCCAAGTCGAATTTCTCTTTATCTTTGCATTAGAGAATAGAATAACTGTAGTGCCTTCTAGTTGGTGATTTTAACTTTCTAATAAAATAGATAAAGGGCAGCGGCCTTGTAATTTAATTCCAGTTTAGTGTCTGCCAAAAATGAACTTTTAATCATTGATGTTAGATCTTGACTGGTTGTTAACACTAGTATTCTTTTCAATTTTCTTATCTTAGGCATTTTATGAGACAACGTAGGGCTCCCTGTATTAAAAGTACACCTAAGACCTTCTCTTGAGCTACTTGAATTCTCGTCTACTGATCTCGGGTGATGTTGATTCTCGCGTATTCTTGTCGATTTGATTTCTCAAGTTTATCAAGGAAAACAACAGAGCATTTTTTGAAAACTGGGTTTTGGTTGAATGTCATTTTCTTTATGCTCTTGTATATGTGGATTTTCGGTCGACTTGGATTCATTTAAGTCTTACATTCTTTGAATTGCAGTGCTTGATTCGAACTTAGCGATGCTTCCACAATGTACCATTTTACAGTTTCCTCCAAAAAAAATAAAATAAAAAAATATCCTCCCTAGTTTGAGGCCCACCCATATTATTTGAGGCACGTCACTAGAAGACATTTGAAGTAGAATGGAAAACTCCTTGGCCAAATGATTTACTTAATGGTTAAATTGTCCCTGATTAATTAGTGTTGATTCGATTGATTAAGAGATGTTTAATTTTGTTAACGAAAAACATCAACCAATCTTATTTCATCATCAAAACATGAAGAAAGATTGATTTTTTTGTGTGAAGAAAATCAAACCAGAATCGGTGGATAAAATGTTGAGAAAAAAATACTAAACTAAAAGAGAGACATAGAAAATGAAGAAGAATTCTTATTAGATGTGTATTACAAATAGATTCTCTCTATTTATAAACTAATCTATAACTAGCTATTACTATCAAGGGTTGAAGTTAATGGCATACATTCATGCTTACATTTAGTGTATACAAGTTACAAAGTTATGGCGAAGAAAGATAGAAGACCAAGAGTTTGATGATGATGTAAATGCGGTGTAAGGGTGTTGTCATCCATATTACATTTGTTTATAACACTCCCCCGTGGATGACATTATACTTCTTAACACTGCCTCATCAAAACCATGCTAGGAAAACCTAAAAATAAAAACCTAGGCCAAGAAAAAATAGTATAAAACATATAGAGTAGTGATGGACGTGCAAATGATGCCTCGTTAAAATATTGATAAGGAAAACCTAGCGGGACAAATCCTAGACGAAGGAAAAAAAGTACATAATCCAGTAAAACACCTTTTACTGTGATGTTCCCCCTGATAAGTACTTTGGTTAAGTCCTGGCTTGCAAATCTTTGAGTCGAGACTTCCCAATTCCGTTGAACAAATTTCATTTTTTGTTCTTTTGTGAAGAAAATTACTAATTAATGAAGTCTTCTTTTATGTTAGTCTTCTAATAAAGGTGTTCTCGAGTCTTCATGCATCTTTAAATTGCATTGAGAACTGGTGGCTTGCAATGCTAGCTTCTCATAGATGCTTTTTAGAAGTAATTGATGTAGTTTATTCAAAATGTGTTGTAGAAAAGATATACTCGAAAACCTGACTATAAATAGCACATGGTACTTCATTTTCCCCTTGATTTCACTTCATATAGTCCTATCTATGCTTATACAACAAGACCTTTTTTTGTTTTACCCAGCGGCCAGGATACATTCGTTATTTCTAACTAGCGGCTGTGATCTTTCTATCCCTCTCGGTGTAGCTTTCTAGGTTTGATCCAACGCTTTCTTAAGTTCATAAGTCACGTGGGCCTCATAAATGCAACACTCCTCCATGCACGTTTTTGTTTACTGTGTTTTACCTTCCCACTCTTCCAGTCTGTTTACCCCCTCCCAGTCTCATCGATTTCCAAACTTTTTAGCTTCTCTAAACAATATTAAACGAACCGATCAAAGAAGAAAAAAAAACATTTCATTTGTTTTGTATTTACTGAAACGTTTCTCTGATAATATCTTCTCCAATTTCTCCCATTCTTCGTCCACGAAAACCAAAAGCTCTGATCAATCAAAATACTTCATTTGAGAATGTAAGAAACTTCCTTCTTTTTTTTTCGACTGCCCAATGTATGATTTTTAGGGTTTCCACCATTTTCTTAAGTTTATTAGCCGATTCTCAAATTTCTCCCTCATTTTATATTTTCTCATTACCTGAATACATTGTATCATGCACTTAGACGTATGAGTATCGATTTTGTTACTCATAGTGGATTTTTTCTTAGAGAATCCCTAGAAAATTACTTCATAGTGGTCGATCCATCAATCTTATACTGAGCCTTTGCATCCTAAGATGAATTTGGCTAGGCTTGTGTCTGATAAAATATTTATATCAATTGTGTCAATTAGATTATGGGTTGCGTTTTTGAGGTGAAGTCTTAGTAATTTGATTAAGAGATTATCATTGTAATCTAAAATTTGTTTAAAGTTTGATTAAGGAGCTTTGTCAATATGGAAAAAGTGATTATGCCCTTGAAGTGTTTGAGAAAATGGTTGAAAAAAGAGATTTCAGGTATGATACAGGTCAAAATTTTGCGGATGAATTAGAATGTTTAAAGAATTAAAGTACTAACTCTTCCACCACCTATTTGTAGAATCGCATTGGAAAGCTTTTGGGGGAGAACAACCAATAACAAACCCAATGATGGGATACTTTTATAATACGCGGATCTTGGAGGTCTTGGAACTCGATTAGTATAATAAAATTTTCGTATGATAAACTTTTCTTTCTGTTCCATCTTAAGGCAATATCATTGCTCTGACTTTTGAGTTTGTTTCTTTTAACTATCTTTCTGTTTAAGTTCCTTTTGCTCTCTAATTGGTCTTTATTAATCAATAAGAATTCTCAAGATGTCTTTTTTCTATGCCGCTGATTTTATCAAAGTCTTGAAGAAGAATCATGCGCCCAATAGCTACAAAGAGATGGCTGGATCTCTTTCTATCTTTTCTCTTAATTTTTTTTGAATTGGGAACTAGATTTTTATAAAGTATGATTTTGTCGCAAGATCTGCACTTAGAGGCACGCAAAAGTGGGATATTTATTTTCGACCTCACATTTTCAACTCTAGCCTGGCATTATAGTTATTTTTTGTACAATAGTAAACTACTAAGCCATGCATCGAAACTGGCAAAACAACCACCGCCATCTCTTTGATAATTTGATTTAATATGGGTGCTATTATAAGGTATAATTTTTGTTAGAAACATTTGAATAGATGTGATTATTTGTCCACTGAGATTTGACTTTGCTCATTTGCTTTCAGTTTGTAGTTAAACGTGAAACCTAAAGAAGGAAACCGTAAAGAACAATATGAGTTGGTAAGATCTTTATTAATCAACTAAACGATGTTAAGGTAAGTATTGCTGCTTTAATTAAGAAGGTTCTTCTTCAAGTTTTTACTGAATTTTCTGTGTCTTTTTGTCTTTCCAATAGGAGTTGTCTGCCTCTCTGCAAATAAAGTATGATGGCTAGATTTTTTTTTTCAAGGATTTCAGATGATATCATAGATGTCATAAATAAAAGAGTTTGACGTCTTATCTTTCACCGTTAAGTTATAAATATGTTGTCCTTTCATTAACCCCGCCAAGATTTTCTGGAGCCATAGACCAAGCTTTTTTCCCTCAAAAATATTTTACTTATAAGTGAAGTGAAGGTCTTAATTGTACTTATAAGTGAAGTGAAGGTCTTAATTTTATAGTACATTTAAATTCTATGCTTTAACTAGAAGGCTAAGTTTAGAATTGTATCTTTTATGCTAAACTTCCAGCGCATGATTTGTATAACAGAAAATTACTCTGTCAATTACCACCCTCAATGACTTCCCTGAACACTCACCAGTAAATTTAATGATTTGATCATCGTACATGGAACTGTGAATGCATGTATGAATATGTAATTTTTAAGTATTTACTTATTCCACCACTTCTGTGATGCAGTTACTGAGTGCGCATGAGATCTTTATATTTCTCCAACAATAACTGGGAGCAGGACGGGGGTTTGAGTGCGAGGCCTTGGGTAGCAATGATGAGTGTAGGTCGAAAAGGTCCTATAAGATGATTTCACTAATATGTTTTCTGTCAAATATCAATGTTAATTTTCAAACATTTTTTTTTTAATTTGGTAACTCTTTGATTTGTGGACTTACTATTTAGTCATAGGATACTTGCAAAATAAAAAAGAGATTATGGAAGTGTCTGATTATATACAAATAAGGGTAGATGATATTTCCATTTGAATATTTAAATTTATATATTTGCATTATTAATGTAGTTTTGCATGGTCTCCGGGATAAAGGAGATTCCTGAGCTATTTATCATTGGAAGGCCAAACATGACGATTGTTGCATTCGGCTCAATGACGTAGACATATTCGAAGTTGTTGATATAAAATGTTATACAAAGGATGGAATTTGAATTCACTACAGAGACCTAACATGTAGAGGTTATCTTTTAAGTGGATATGATAATAATTGTAGAACCATTAGACCATTTTAGCATCTTATAAAATTGAACGTTACAGTTAATTTAGATAGGTCTATGGCATTTGAATCCCCTAGCATTGCCGTTTTCAGTGATGTTACCATCAACGGCATCTCTACCCTTTTCTTTGGCTATAAAACTCTATGCACATTAAATCTTTGTTAATTTTAGCATTTTACATAGACCGGTGAATTTTTTATTCTGTTTTTGAAACAATACGTATATTTGTGTGACTCTACAACATGTTTCAGTAGTTAAGGACTTTATCAGAGTCTCGAAGATTTGAAAAGGGTAAGTGTCTTTTATTAGATGCACAATGGGGATAATATTAAGGTTGTTGATGTCAGAAAATGACAAGGGAACATATGAAACAAATGTTGTGTATCCAAAGTTCTTCTCTAACCAATATCGAGTGTGGATTGTATTTGAAAAGAATATTGAGTAATTGGTTTGGGTGAAACTAATGTGGTATTCAGTAAACACATTTACATATAGTAGTTTCAGACAAAGATGTTAGAATGTAGGGAACAAAATCTTATCTTTTCAAATCCGAGGTGGGCTATTCAACATAAACTAGACTGTAGGGAAAAAATTAAAAACACCATAAATTTCCAGGTTATGGAAGCTTAAATTTGTTCGTTGCATATTAAATCGATTACTCTCTCACTTTTTACATTACCAATCACTTTTGTTCTAAAGTGGAAATTTCATCCGGGATATGTTACAAAATGTAAAACTATTCAATAAGGGGGTTCCCAACTTTATGAATGTCTTTATTTCTTTTCGAAATCTTTTTAACTCATTTTCATTGTTCTGTCTGAATAGGTTTGGGCCTTATTTGGGATTATCGTCAGTAATCAAGGTTTCAGGTGTACGCAGTTTTGTCTAGAATTTTGATATCAAATGTTAGAATGTAACTTTTTTTTATGTTGCTTTGAGGGTTGTGACCATGCTTATCCTTTCACTTTCTAACTGCAGACAAACAAGTTTCCCTCCCAGCACAAGGGAATTTCACATGCCCTATCAATTGTCATAAGGTTCGTACGAAGGATGGATTCATTCTGTAAGTTGAGTTGTAAGTCGTCTATTTCATTAAATGTAGTATTAATGGTAAAATAACAATGAGAATTATAAGCATTAGGGCAGAATTATTGATCTCTTTTAATGTGTTCAATTCTCCGTGGAAAATAATGAAATGTTCTTGATCATGGTGAGTTTTTTTATTTTGTTTTTGGATCAAAAATTGGTATGGATAGATGTAATGACCAAAATTCTGTATACCTTCATTATTTTACTTTTGGCTCATTTAGATTGTTATCATTGATCTGCCCGGTAAATCATTTTATTGAAATAAAATTTAGTGTTTGGTGGCAGGTCCACTGCATTTTTATTGAACCCCCGATCGGAGGATACTAAATAAAACATTGCAGAAGATAAGACAATTATATGAAAAAGAAGTACGATTTTTGTTCTTCTTTTGATCAGCATAAAAAAAAGTACGACATGACGTTAACTTTACTTTTCTTTTTAATTGCCGAGGAGATAATAGGTTTGCAGCGCAAAGCCGCCGATTTGAGTGAACCATTAGTAGCTTATGGCTATCTAAACATGATTAACAAATCAATATGTGTACCGAAAAAAAAGAAAGACCAGTATAAATTTCAAATACGAAAATAAAAACAAAACATATCAATACATTAATTGGTGTTTAGAAAATGTTTGATTCCCAGCTTAGGAAAATGCGAGATAGCACGTGCCGTTACGGCACGGGTGATTCCCAAGTTACATATAACACAAGTTTCCACCATGGATCGTCTACTTATTGCTATATTTTGCCTTTTCATTTTGTTATCTTGGCAGAGCATGGGAAGGTCATTGATGAGTTTTTTCTGTCCACAGCAGGTAAGTTGATAGTTTTATTGCATTACGTTGTCCTGCTTTCCTTCTGTTTTCACATATATCAGTTCAATCTTGCAATTTGACATACTATATATGCTTTTCAATGCTTTGCAGGCATGTTTCAGATAGAAATTGAGAAGAGTTGGGCAACTGAGATCATTTATAGAATAAACTCGAGGTTGGGAAATAATGCTTGATAGTGAACTCTCAGTTTAAGTGCTTGTTTTCTCTTTCTAAACCAGTTAAGCTCTTTGTTTCATCATCAATTTTTGCTGAACGTCACTCGACAGAACTCTTGAATTTGTCAAATATACAAAGGTATACAATCAGTGATGTACTAACCATGTATTCTTTTTTGGAAATTGTACCCGACATTTGCATGATTCACCTAGAAAACCAATGAACTTTAGTGCCTTTGGTTTTCCCCTCTCTTTTTATTTATTCCTTTTTCCTGGGGATGTGTCATGTGGCTAGTAACAGTAAAAACAGTATGTTGTGAGGTAGAGCAATGTAAAATAATATGCTGCTTTGACATGTCATTCCTAGATAATTATCTGGATCTGTCCTAAGATGCCACTACTTGTTATATATTGTTGATTGGGCTTAGGGTTATGAGCTATTGGGTCAGATGGAGCCAAATATATGAACAAGGTATGTTTTCTTAGTAAAGTTGTGGTAATTTCCCTTTCTTAGTTACGTTGTGAGTTTGACTTTCATCATGTAAAACCATAGATATACAACTGAGAACTAATATTAGTCTATTCCGGGATAGTTATATGCCAAACATCTAACCGAATAAAATTTCCTTGTCATTGTTTGATGCAGATTACTAGTACCAATAGTAAATGTTGCAGCGGTGTCTAATGATCCCATTATGGGTAACTTTTACTTGTGATCTTTTGTGTTGCAGTTGTTTCTTATAGTCACATACAGATAAGGACAACAATCTATAAGGTGTATGCTAGTATTTAAATCAAAGACCATGCCAATTGAGTTTTACTTGGTATGTCTTATGTTGTGGATATTAGGTTTTCTGAACTTGTTGGACCCATCTTAGTCCATGGATCTGCCACTTTTACCTTAGCAAGGTAGTACAACTTTTACATATGCTCAACGTGAACTGTTTGCATTCTAGTTTCTATAACCCCTTGATCTCCATCCATTTTGTTCTCAATCTTGCACTCTTTTGAGAAAATATGTTTTTGTAGGAACATTGGCATTGTGACAAAGCTTCCTCTTATACTACAAGAAGCTCAAGAGGTCGTCACTGTATGTTCAAGTCGGCAGGGAAGGATCACATCACAATAATTTAAAGTACCGAAAACAAAGACAGGGAGGTCGACTCAGTGCTCTGTGAATCGGCGATCAACTCGGCGGAATTTTTTTCTTCTTATCAATCAATTCAGATGATTTTTTAGGGTAACTAATCATTAATTCAGGAGATTTTCTTACAGAATAATTGATGATTGGTGGTTAAGATGAGGTTATTCAGCTATAACAAGTTTTCTTGAATTTTTTGTTTTGATCAATTGGAGATTATAAGAGTTTAGAAAGATGGAAGTTCCTCAGGTAGATCTGGTAACTCCTGTTGAAGAAAGTCCATCGATCGATCTCATTAATGTTTCTGAAGATAGGTATGATGTATGGAAATTTTCATTAATTGGTAGACTTGATTTTCTGAGACTTAAATTTGCTGATGCTGTACTGAGTTTGAAGAATCAACGGAAATTGACGGGTCAATATAAAGTGATTCCTCTGGGAAAGGGATTTTTCACCATCAAATTGGAGAATATGGAAGATAAAATGCACATTAAATCAGGTACATGGGAAATTCTTGATAAATTTTTAAGGGTTAGGAATTGGATGCCTAATTGTATGCCAGAAAATCAAAGAACCTCGAAAGCTATGGTATGGGTTCATTATCCTGGACTTGATCTGGAATATTAGGATGAGAAAACTCTTTTCACCATTAGCAGAGCTATCGGAACTCCAGTGAAGGTTGATGAAGTAACTTTGAACTATGAAAATGGTCTATATGCACGAGTGTTGGTTGAAATTGATTTTGCAACAAAAATTCCTCATAAACTTTGGATTAAGAACAAATATGGAGGGTTTATGCAAAGTGTTCTTCTAACCAATCTTCCAAAATTTTGTCCACACTGCAAAATAGTTGGACATACTCAACCAGAATGCAGGGCAAAGAAGAATTTAAATCAAGAAGCTGAAGAAAGTCAAATAGTTGGTAGCACACATATGGGTAGTATACCAAAACCAAAAGAGGATAGTACACCAAAATCAACTGTGGGAGTAACACCAGCCAAAAACTTGGAACCATTTGATATATGTGAAACTCCAGTGACACAAATCAATATCCCTGAACTTCCAATTCAGAGCTTATCAGTTGATGTACCAATTAATTCAGGAAGATTTGGATCTTTACAAAATGTAGATGAGGGGGAGGAAAGTATGATGAATACGTTAAGTCCAACAAAAATATTACCAATAGTATAAGATAATTCTCTGGATAAAAGTGTGGTAAAGTATATTAATGGAAAGAATGGATCAGTGTATGAGGAAAGAGTTCCTACTACCTCTTGGTCCAGAGTTATTCAAAAACCTGCAGTTTTTGCTCCATCAGAGACACAAAAGAAGAATATTGATTCTAAGGTAAACACTCAACAAAATACCGTGAAATACAATTTTAGGAGAAATCAAGGAAAAGGAGGCACCACAGGCCTCAATCCTAAACAATAAAGGTTTTATATTAGAACCTAAGAGCATCAACAATGGTGCGAGCAAAACCAAAGAGCAAAAACTAAAAAAATTGGTACTTGGTATTTTTTAGTTTATAGTCGGTGTTAAACACAGCGGGAACGACCAAATTATACTCAAGCGTACGTATAATCTACGCCTGAAACGAAACGATCATATAAAATGCACCTCACTCACAGGCGAAGATTACAACTACGTCTAACCCCAGACGCCCATTATAACTTCGTCTGATAACAGGCGAGCTTTATAAGTTGGTCTGTTTAAAATCCATGGACAAACCATGTTTATAAGTTGGTTTGATTGACAAACCATGTTTATAAGTTGGTCTGTTTAGATAAACCATGTTTATAAGTTGGTCCGTCAACAAACCAACTTTATACTTGCGCCTTATCAAACCAACTTTATACTTGCGCCCCATTCGAACGTACTTTATATCTGTGTCTATGTTTGGGGCGAAGTTTATATCTACGTCCCACTCCAAACGAACTCTTAATATGCGCATGCAGTGAAACGCATTTTCAACCTTCGTTCAACCAAATATAGTTTTGGTCGAGCTTTCAGACCAAATATACTCCAGATTTTAGTTTTAATCGAGATTTTTAGTTTTAGTCGGTGCCACTGCGATTGATTTCTCGACCAAAATTATAGGTTTGGTCGTACATTGTGGTTACTCTAAGGGGCCTTAAAAGACCTAGGGCGCAAGAAAAACTTTGGTCTTTAGTAAATCAGTTCAACCCTTCACTAGTTTGGGTGGTTGAATCAATTTTTTTTTTTTGTACTTCTTATTTTTGCAATAAGCTGAATTACCAGGTATGCAAAGCATGGTGATTCACAATTCAGTTTCAAATAAAAAAGGGAACCTCTGGCTATTTTGGAATAAGAATTTACCAACACCAAACAGTTATGTCTATGTCCAGTCAGATGATCATTGTAGGTGTGGGGGATTCTTTAATATTTGGAGTTCAGGCACATGTGGGTTTGATTCAAAGAAGATTTTTATGGTCAGAAATGGAGTTGATTAGTGAGTTGAAGAAGCCATGGCTAATTCTTGTGGATTTCAATGCATTTACTTGTGTAGAAGAAAAAATTGGTGGAAAGGCTCCTAATAGAAGATCAATGTTGGACTTCAACAACTGCATAGATGTTTGTGGATTAATTCAGGCTCCAAAAACAGGTCAACAATATTCTTGGTCAAATTGTCAATATGGCAGTAAAGGATTTTATGTAGCTTGGATAGAGAAATGTTTAATCAATTATGGTTGCAAAAAAATGAAGATTGGGGTTTCAAGGTGGGTTTAAGAATTTCTTCAGATCATGCACCTATTTTGGGAGGTTGTGCAAACATTCCAAAGCCAAGAAATTCTCCTTTTAAATTTCAGAAAATGTGGATATCATAGCATTTGTGTTTCAATCAAAACTAAAGAGATTAAAAAAAATTCTTAAAATATGGAATTGGGAGGTTTTTGGGGATGTAAATGTGCAGATTAAAGAAGCTGAAGTGAAAGTTCAAAACACAATGGAAGAATATGACAACAATCCTCTTGATGGAAGAAAATTGCAGAAATTGGTAGAAGCACAAAATGATTTTAATACAAAGGAGGTTCAAAAAAGTGCAATGATGAGGAAAAAAGATAGAGTGAGATGGATTAAGGAGGGAGCTTCTAACACAATTTTTTTTCATACAACTATCAAGAATAAGCAAGCTCAAAACTATATCAGTGAATTAGAAGATGAAACTGGAAATGTCATTTCAGATCAAAAAAGGATAGCATATATTCTTGTAAAGCACTTTTTGAAAAAATTCCAATTTAAGGAGGTGGATGTAGAAGATTCATTATTAGAAGCAATACCAAAGAAAATTACTGAAGATGATCAACAAATATTGGATGTTATTCCTGGAATTGATGAGATAAAGAATATTGTATTCAACATAGATCCAGATAGCTCTCCAGGGCCAGATGGATTCTCAGGTTGTTTTTATAGAGAATGTTGGAAGATCATTAATGAGGATGTAGTTAAAGCAATACAATATTGTTGGCAAAAGCAGTTTATTCCAAAAGATTTGAACTCTATATTTCTTGTTCTCATTCCAAAAGTGCAGGGTGCTAAAAATCCAAATAATTTTAGGCCAATTGGGCTGAGTAATATAAGCTTCAAGATTATCACAAAGATTTTAACAGTGAGGATGAGCAATCTAATGAAAAACTAGTGTCTCCTCAACAAGTAGCTTATATAAAAGGTAGATGTATTCAAGAACAAGTTCTTCTTGCATCTGAAATGGTTAATGAAATGAAGAAGAAAAGGAGAGGAGGTAATGTTGGACTGAAGCTTGACATCTCACAAGCATATGATTCTGTAAGTTGGGAGTTCCTTTTTCAAGTACTTCAAAGATATGGTTTTTATGCAAGTTGGTGTGATTGGCTACACAAGTTTTTTAAATCTGCAAGAATATCATTGTTGATAAATGGAGGTCCATGTGGATTCTTTCCAGTGGGTAGGGGGTTAAGGCAAGGAGATCCACTTTCTCCAATTTTATTTGTATTGATGGAAGAAGTTCTCAGCAAGAATATTACTCAATTGGTGAAGGAAGGTAAAATCTCTCCAATGGTCATAACAGGAGGAATAGGTCCAACTCATCTATTTTTTGCAGATGATATTTTTATGTTTTGTAATGGAGGGAAAAAATGTCTTCAAAATTTGCTGCTATTATTAAACACATATAAAAAGTGTTCTGGGCAGATCATCAATAAGAGTAAGAGCAAATTATCCATAGATGGTACAAATGAATCAAGGAAATCTTTAATTCAAGATATTATGCAAATGGAAAGAGGTGATTTTCCTGATAAATATTTAGGTGTTCTGTTATTAGCTGGAAGAGTTAAAACATCAACTGTATGTCCAATGATTGAAATATTACAAGGCAAGCTGACAGCTTGGAAGGGGAGAATGTTGTCTTTTCAGGAAAGGCTTGTGCTTGTAAAGTCAGTCCTTTGTAGCATTCCAATCTACGATATGGCAGTGTATAAATGGCCTTCATCAGTAATCAAAATTTGTGAGAAGATTATTAGGAACTTCTTATGGTCTGGTGATGGAGAGGTTAGGAAGCACAAGACCCTTTCTTGGGAAGAAGTATACACTCCATTCAATGAAGGTGGAGTAGCTATTCCAAGACTTGCAGTTATTAACAGAGCCTTGTTAATGAAAATGATGTGGAAAATCCTGCAATCAACTGAATATTGAACAGCTTTTTTTAAAGCAAAATATATGGATAAAAATGGGCAATGAAGTACAAAGTGGAAATTATCATCTGTGTGGCCAGATATTAAATGGGCATGAGAAGCTCTAAAATAAGATATAAGATGGAACATAGGAGATGGTAGAGATATCTCAGTATGGTATGATGTATGGATTGGTAATATTCCACTTGTAGATAAAATGAGAGCCTCTCAGTATTTTTTAGAAAACAAAAAGATGAAACTAGCAGATATATTAAAAGAAGGCTCTTGGTTCATTCCAAGTGAAATTCAAACAGATTTATTGAACCAAGATCTGCTAGAATTCTATGGAGATGAAGATGAAGTCATCTGGAGTGGATATATTAAGGGAAAATTTACTATGGCTACTGTAACAAATAAGCTCAGACATAAAGAACCTAAAAAGCATTGGTCAAGGTATGTATGGAATAATTTTTTACATCCAAGTGTTGCAAGAAATGTTTGGAAGTTGATACAAGGAGTATATATTGAGGATGTTATAATGGTAAGCAAAGGATATGAGCTTGCATCTAGGTGTTGTGTATGTGGTCATGAACATGACAACATGCAACACTTACTTTGGGAATGCACTGTCAGTGTTGAGATATGGGATTGGATATCTTCAGTGTTCAATTTTAAAGCACCTAAATCCTTTGAAGATGTTTGGAAAAGTGCAGTGAATAAGATCTCATTCATTAAGGAATTTGGATTACTGCCTCCTATGTCATACTTAAAGAGATTTGGTTCCAAAATAATAAGAACTATTTTGAAGAGATAAAGCCAAATACTCAGGGTATTAAAAGGAGGGTACTGAAATCTGTTCAAGAAGGAAGTATGAAAATGAAAGGACATAAATGGAATCAAGTATATGATGATAGAATAATAAGCTTTTTCATTTTTGGGCACAGAACATCAAAATACCAGTGTATCAAAGTTTGTTTTTGGACTCCACCAACTACATGTTATATCCTTTTTTGTTGTGATGGTTCATCCTTTGGAAACCCAGGGGCAACTGGTTTTGGGGTTGTGATCAGAGATGAGTTTTGTCAGGTAATTGGTACCCTGTGTGGTGGCATTGGAGTTGCAACAAACTACATAGCAGAAAATTATGCAGTGTTATGCGCAGCTGAGTTAGCAATGGAGTGGGGATTAACACAAATAATCATTAGATATGATTCCAAAGAAGTACTGCAAGATTTTGAAGCATGTAGGATTCCTTGGTTCTTAAAATCTAGATGGAGGAAGGCTAAGTCCAAGATTTCTATCATACTGCTTGACCATTGTTTCAGAGAAATCAATTTCTCTGCAGATACTATGGCTAAGAGGGGAGCTAAACTATAAGCTGGTGAAAGACAATTTCAATATGGCAGACCCAGTTTTTTGCCTAGAATAGAGAAGCCCAATATTGAATATTATAGGTTCCGCTAATTTTTAATTTTTTTAAGGATGTCTTCTGTACTTGAGTAGATTAGAATCCTCTTTTAAGTTTTGATTTGTAATTTGGTACCTTGATTTAGAACTAATAAAGATTTGATTTAGCAAAGAAAAAAACAAGTCGGCAGGGAAGCTAGCTAGGAAGGGGTTTAGGAGGCTTAAAATGGTCTCCGAAGTTGTGTATGAAGTATAGTGCCATGGAAATTGGAGTACTGGGTGATGTTTCAAGAAGATGTGACATTATTAAGTGGCCAAATTAGATGGCGACAGAAGATTGAATTCGGTTTTAATGTTCAATATATGACTTTGGGTTGCTAGATATATCTTTCGATTTATAATCATAGATTCTACCTTTTGAAATTAATAAAGTTAATTTCAACCGATTCTATTTCATTTTCAAAATTTCGTTCATGTCCAGATTCAGTTGAACTGAAATTAATTTCAGATGCATCATATCTGAATCTGATTGAATTTTAGATTCCCAAAATCTGAATACGAAAGTCTGAATCAGTAGATTCACAAAATCTGAATAAGAAAGTCTGAATCAGTAGCTAGAAGAATGACGAAAGATTCTCGTTTGGATTAGTATTATTTTTATGAAAATGCCTCTTTATGGTAGACATCAACCGTTATTTTATTTAACATATAATAATGGGGTTTCTTAGTTTACCCCCTAAACAAATTAGTGATTGAACTTTCCCCCGTAAATTGTTAACCATAGCAACTTTTCCCCATGAAATAATATTCATGCCAAAAATACCCTTATTTTTACGTGTGTGATCCATATGTGAGCATACAATCACCACCACCATTTAATACCTCCTCTTAGCACCACCATCAGTGGCGGAGCCAATGAGGGGCTAATCCTAGCTGTAGCCCCACCCCATTTTTCTTATAAAACCGTGCTATATTGGAAAATTATCCCTTTGTAAAATAACATTTATAATCTAGTCTACCGGTCCATTAAGTTATCCCACCAAGTAAAAGTAATTTACTTTCCTAAAAAAAATATAATTTAGCCCACCACGTAAGCTCAAATCTCCACTTTCCTAAATCAATCGCTAGTTACAGAGTGAGAATTCAATAACGAGAGGGTCTTCTTTTATGTACCCCTAGAAAATACTAACGGTACCCCCGATGGTTAGTTAAGTTAGTTAGAATTTGGTTAGTACAAAAATTCTTAAATTATTCGAAATTTTTGATACGCATACCCCCTCTAAGTTTGTCGCATAATTGTATATAAGCCGTACAAAAAAAGAAAAGAAAAGATGAAATCGAACAGTTAATACTTATAATCGCCTCAAAATGATAGCGAGAGGTTTAAATTATATGTTCAACCTTTCTGGTTTGGAAATGGTTTTACAAAGATCAGATTTAGATGGTTTTTTCTTAAAAGAACCCTAAAAAAAATAAACTTAAAGACCCTTTATCTATCTTTCTCTAACAATCTCTCTTCCGTAATTAGTATAAAAAATGGATAGTAATGAGTGAATTTGGGAAACAATATGTTCTAAAGGTAACACCACTGATTGAAGATTTACAAGCAATCTTCAGTTGTGGTTTTGTCTTTCATGAAGTCTGATTCGGTACCCGTCTACAACAAGAGTTAATATTGTAATGATAACTGGTAAGAAAACAACATGTGCAGTATGTAAATAGAAATGTTGTCAAGAAGAAGATCCTAGTGAATACATTAAAAGGTATTAAATTTGTTTTTGAAGAAGAAGAAGATGGTCCCTAGGGCGTCGGATATCGAAATAAAAAAGTTAGGAGCTATGGTTTTCACACTTAACGGCAAGAGAAGGAATTGAAAGAGTGGTGTCTCAAAATATGATCAGAGCAAGTTCTCAAGTTTGTTGATTTGATTTACGCTGAGATTAAAATTCTGCAAGACGGAATACATACAGGTCTTTATGTTTCAGTTTCTCTCGGGGGTATAGGGATTTAACAGATCTGACGGGGTAGGTAGATAACTATTGGGGGTATGTTAATAAAGGGGTACCATTAGTATTTGTGGGGGTATATAGAAGAACACCCTAAAGAGAAACTAAAGAGAAAAGAAGAAGCCGGGAGAAACAGGTTATAGTATCTATTATTATTATTATCATTAATAGATACTATCAATGCAAGTGTTAATCACTGATTTTCCTGTAAGGGATTTTTCATGTATAGTATCTATTATTATTATCATTCACTAGTACCCAAATACCTCAATTGGCTCCTCATGTTACTTCAAAATCTGAAAAACTGATTGGTGTTTAGTGTTTTTCTAATTTTCTAGTAGTACAGAGTGGGAGAAGTGCTTTAGCAATCATATAAACGACGTCCCACTGGCACAAATGTCACAAGCGCACCCGAATCTTCATCAAGGGCAATGTCTCGTGCTCGTTCCAAGTTCAATTGGATGACTCTGAAACTGGTGACTTTAATGATGGCATAAGTTCTGAGGATGAGGATGACCTATGAGGAATCTAAGAGCAACCACAGTCATGGACCAAAACTAAAAATTTGGTCCAAACAGCAGGCATTACGGGGCGGACTAAAGACCAAATACTAGACTAAAACTAAAAAACGGAGTATATTTGGTCTTTGGTATGATCGATGGTCGGGCGGAATTTAGGCTTGCGCCTGGTGGGGCGTAACTCACAGTTACGCCCGTATTAAAAAAAAAAAAAGTGGGGGGGCGTAGTCTTAATCCACGCCTGATGGGGCGTAACTCAAAGTTACGCCCCATAACAAAACTAAAGAAAGAAAAAAAAGGGGGCGTAACTCAAAGTTACGCCCCATAACATTTTAAAAAAAAAAAAACAATTGGGGCGTAGTTTTAAACTACGCCTGATGGGGCGAAGGAGTGGGATTGCGCCCCACCAAATTTTTACTCCTCCACCGTAGCGTTGCACCACGGACTAAACCAAATTTTTGATCCTTTTTTTGGTCTTTGGTCTTTAGTTTTGGTCGCGTGATTGCAGTTGCTCTAAGAGTGGTACTAATGATAATTATGATTTTAGAACTACAACTTATTTAGTTGAATAATGTTAGCCTAAAACTACAACATAGTTAGTTTAGGAATGTTAGCATGTTCAGTTGGGTACTAATACTAGTACCAGACTGAAAACGGTTGTTTACTACCTAGTAGTAGTAATAAGAAGAATATGATTTATTAATAGTTGTGTTTGTTATTTTGATATGGTATTCCTAGTATATTACATGTGTGACTACTGACTAGCATACTTATATGCAGCAGCTTTGCTGCGCCTCGGGATTTTACACCTAGCGCCGCATCTTTAATTTCTTTTGATTTATTACCATATTTGTATCTGTTTTTCTTGGATTTGCTGGGCTAGAGCTAGAGGTGATCCTTGGTTATTTTTGCAACCAACAACTGAAATTAGTGGTACTTTAGTCAGGCATCATCGAAAAATAAACACCATGTGGTAGCAAGAACAGGTAGGGAAATCGGATTTACGTGTCTTGTTCTTTGTTTGCCGATTTTTTTTAGCCCACTCATTTAGAAATTCTAGCTCCGCCACTGACCACCATCAATAATAAAAACCATCCAAAATGAATGATCACAAGAATATGGCTACGAACAAATACTAAGAAATTAGATTCAGTCAAATATGGTGATTGAGTGCGAAATCCAAAATTGTTTGTAGCATCTGCAATGATCTAAAGGTTCACATATCATTGTTGCTGCACTTCTATGCATTTTATAGATCATTGGGCCGATCGACCGGAGGGCCCGAAGGGAGGGAGTCCCTTTTATGACCACTTTTTTGTAAATTGAAACCTAACATAAATTTGCAATTTTATAAAAAGATTTTGATAGTGTGCACTTGATAATACCAAAGTATCCCTCCTTTTTAGTCAAATTACTACTAGATGACCGTTGTCACGGTGGGGAGGGCCGACCGAAGAAAAAAAGAAACACTGCTGCAATTGGACTGTAAAAGAAAATTTGTGCCTAAAGTGAAAGTATCACTTTCTTGAAACGGGAAGAGTACATCGTTTTATTAGTTGTAAAGGAAAATTAGTTGATGAATAAACCAAAATATGGTTACATAAAGTATTATGTATCCTTTGTGCATAAATGATATACATTTATTTTCAAAATTGTGCCTAAAATGATAAATCCCTCCGATTTTTTCGTAAAAACTCTAAATTTGATATTGTTGTTTGTGCTCATTGGATAGGTTTTTTTATTAGCTTTCCAACGAGATAAAATTTGTAAAATTCTAAGGCACGGATTTTTAGATATGTTATTTTAAAGTTTGGTTACCAATTATACCATTAAAGAATAAGAAATTATAATAAAATTTGGCTTTTATATCTAGTTCCCCTTCTTTAAAAAAATTACACCTACGTCCTTTTTGGTTACACCAAATCCAATCTTTTTTGTCCAATTGAAAAAAAATGTCACGCTTCACATTGACACAAAGTCACCATATAAGGTCCTCCCTCGCTTCGCTTGGTCGGCCCAATTATTCATTATGTATCATATCCTTTAAGGGTATAATTGGTAACCAAACTTTAATGTAACATATTTAAAAATTCGTGCCTTGGAATTTTATAAATTTTATCTCGTTGGAAAGGTAATAAAAAAAGGCTACGCAATGAGTATAAACAAAAATATCAAATTTAGAGTTTTTACGGAAAATTTGGAGGTATTTATCATTTTAGGCACAACTTTAGAAAATTAAATGTATATCAATTATGCAAACCACCACAAAGGATACATAATACTTTATGTAGCCATATTTTGGTTTATGCATCAACTAATTTTCCTTTGCAACTAATAAAACGATGTACTCCCTCCGTTTCAAGAAAAACGATATGTGGTAATTGAACTTTTGTCCCTCCTTTTGATGGGTCTTCACAAATATCCCTAACAAACTTTACAAATGTCCCTGATGTCATAATTGAAATTTTGTTTTAAAAAATTATTTTGATGATTTCCATTTTTAGCCCTATGTGTTTATAATTCATCTTCTTCTTCAATTCTGAGAAGAAACTTCATTCTTCTTCTCTATCGTCGCCACCACAAATCAGCACCACTAGCTCTTTAGCATCTCCATCGCTCCCACCACCACCACTCTCGATCACCTCCACCACAACCGCATCTCCATCGCTTCCATTCTTATTCGCTTCTAAAAACAAATCTCAGAAACAATTTTGAGCCGTAACCATCTCCATTGATGCTTAGACGAAAAATACACCAACACCATCTTCATCACTGCACCACCACCACCATCTTCGCCTCCACCACCATCTTCATCGTTGCAATTACCATCTCCGTCATTACCTAATCCACCACCTACAAAACCACACCTAAATTTTTAACAATCGATTTAGATCTATTTATACTCGATTTGGTTACAATTTTCGGGAACATTTACTGTTAATTAAGCCTCAAATCTAGTGCTGTTTTGTGGTGGGCTTGATTTCTGTGTGCGAAATTGAGATCTCGAAATGGAACTTCAAGTTTTTGGTTTCTTAAATCAGAAATTTGGACAACTCAGATTACGGAGTGTAGTTAGGCTAGTAGCTAGATTAATTTTGGGTTCATATTGTCACTTGGATTATCGCGATGGTGTTGGTACGTTTCTGGTTTAAATATATTGAAATACGACTGTTGATGGTACTAGGATTTTTATTTCAGATCTAATTTTTTCTCGTCATTTTCAAGATCGATTGGAGCTCTTCGTGTTGGATCTAATAAGCTTGCTGAGCTTGTTCTTGCTGGTGGCGGTGGCGCTTTGATTTTGATTGCTACTGCAATTGTTTCATAGCTTCTTCCGACCGAAATCACAGCTGACACCGGATGCAATTTCACTTCCACATGTCGATAATCGACAAGAAATTTTCTTTGGAGATGATAAAGGTTTCTGTGATGGGCGATTACCTCATTTGATTCAGTATGGGCAGTTCTGATTCATAGGATATTTCTAGGCTTCTCGAGAGATGTTCTACTTCCGGCGTCTTCGAGAAACTGGATGTCATCGAAGGAATGGCAGCGTTGGTACCGTTCTTGACATTGATTTCCCTCCGGTATATACTACAAATTTTACATTTCTTTGAATCCAAATTCTTTGCAGGAATTGTGTTGGGGAATTTAATCATTTTTCGTTTCTGTGATGTTTTAGGTGCGGTTCCTCGAAGTTACAAATAGAAATTCGTCAACATCAACCACGAGAAGCGATTGTAAGAGGTTATCATGATCGAAGGAAGATACCTGGACATGGGATGCACATTTTACTTGGACGGGATCCATGTCGTGAAGAAAACTCCCAGCTCATGTGTTATTGAATCTGATTTGAACGAAGATGTTTAAGATGTAGATATGAACTTCAAAGTTACAGGCTCAGAGATGGAATTAATGCAATTCAATTGGATGTATATATTTCGGATCAACTGTGGTTGTTGATCCAACTGCAATGGATAAACATCCACTGTTGATCCAACTACAATGGATAAACATCCACTGTTGATCCAACTGAAATGGATAAACATCCATTGTTGATTCAACTGAGATTGGTTTTGAAGCTGGTCTTGGAGTTGTTGGTGTTTATGAAGTTACAGGTAATGAAATATGGTGGTTATCTGGGTTGAAGAAGGCAGTGATATTGGATCAACTATGGTTGTTGATCCATTTATATGGGATCAACTACTATTGTTGATCATTTGAACTCATGTTTTGTAGTTTAAATCATGTAAATTTTTTCTAATGTTGAACTTGTGGTGCAATGGTAGCATGACTGACTCCATGTCAGATGATGCGTGTTCGACTCACGCCAAGTTCACTCCATTTTACATGGATAAACTATCATTATTGATCCAATTTTACATGGATCAACTTCCATTGTTGATCCACTAAAATTGGATCAACTTCTACTGTTGATCCTTTTTTATTGGATAAACTAGATAAACTTCTACTGTTGATGGTTTTGTTGGTGGATCTGAAACTGCAGCTGATGAACTGGTAGAATTTTTCCATCAGCATGGATAAACATCCATTGTTGATCCAACTGCAATGGATAAACTTCTACTATTGATCCAACTGCAATGGATAAACATCCATTATTTGATCCAACTAAAATGGATCAACTACTTTTTGTTGATACAAAAAAATTGAACCAGTGATGGTGGTGGCAGCGGCGGCGGTGGTGACGGTGGTAGTGGCGGCGACGACGAATTTGTGGTGGAGGACTAGTGGTGGTGTAATGGTGGCGGTGAAGGAGTGGTGGTAGAATATTGGTGGTGGTGGAAGTTGGTAGGTGGTGGTTGTTGAACGGTGGTGGTGGTGGATTTTTCAGTAGATCTACATCTTTGAAATGATTTCCAAGTTTTCATCTTTAGAAAATCAGGCGTGTGGACATATCCACGGATTTTTCAGTAGATCTACTTCTTCGGAATGATTTCCAAGTTTTCATCTTTAGAAAATCAGGTGTGTGGACATATCCACGGATCTTTCAGTAGATCTACTTCTTCGGAGTGGTTTTCAAGTTTTCATCTTTAGAAAATCAAGCGCGTGGACATATCCACGGATTTTACGATAGATCAACATCCTCGAAAGCGTTTTAAAATAAATATACACCTAATGGTGATCTTATTTCACATCACAAGATAACGGAATCCGATTTCCCAGACTTTACTAACGGGTTCCCCTTTGGACCAATCTTTTTCTTGTGTACATCATAATCATTTTCAGAAAAATATCAAAAATGGAGAAGAACAAAGATGCAGGAAAAGCGAGAGCCTCATCAAAGGAAACACCAAGGATAACTCCGATAATGACTAGGAGCAAGCAAAAGGGCGAAAAGCTCAAAGGCACAGACAAAATGCAGAATAGAGCGGAGAGCTCGAGGCTTTTGGATGCAACCACTATTGCAGCGGAAGCCCTAAAGGCCGCGGCCGCCAAAGCCGCAGCATCAAAGGCCGGGGCATCCAAAGGAGCGGCCTCCAAAGTAACCACTTCCACCCGACCACACGAACCGCGTGAAGGGATGGCAGAGTCAGGTTTGCAACAGCCTTTCTACGGGATGCCTCACACTGACGAACAGAACGCACCCCCACAAGTAAACCAACCGCTTTTGATAGAAAGCATACACGCACCGCAGCCAGCGGAGCAGCCACATCCGCAGGCGGATCCCCCAGAGCCCTTGATTTAAATCGTGGATGAAGATCAAATGATAGCCGCGGAAGAACAATTGCCGGAAGGAACTCCTAATCAGGAGTTGAACCAATCTTCCCAGATGAGGGCATAATTAGAAGAATTAAGGAGAGCTCAAAAGACATACGCGGAGGCGGTAGCTCTGTTGGCACAGGAAAATCAGCAACTCAGAGCTACCCCTAGTAGGGACACGGGAGTCCAGCGCGACGAAGCCAGCTCAAAGGCACCGATACCAAATCAGGATCGTAGGATGGTACTGGCCGACAACCCAGACCCTATGAAACCAAGAGATACGATAATAAGACGAAGATCTGACCCGGAGGACAACCCACACAACGCAGACTACTTCGACAGCGGTCACCCACGCACGTGGCAACCTTCTGCCCAAGAAGAACATCATCGCGCAATGGAAGATCTCCGCGCCGAGATGATGTCGGAGATCAAACAACTGAAAGCTAGGAAAGGGGGGGGGGAGACTGGAACAAATAATGAAGGAAACGAACACTACCCCCCTAACACCGCACCTATCCAAGGCTCTCGTCCTCCAGAAGTGCCCAGTTCTGGCCTTCGAATTCTATGACGGATCTAGCGACCCCGCGGCCCATCTTCGATATTATAATCAAATGATGGCACGATGGAATTATGATGAGGCCATATTATGTAGATAGTTCCCTTCAAGTTTGAAGGGATCGGCGCTCTCATGGTTCGATAACTTGCCACTAAATTCCATCAACTCATACGATCAACTTACTGAAAATTTCTTAACAACTTACATGTACAACAAGGTGGTAAACACCGGAATGGATAAGCTCTTCTCACTAGCAGTCCAGTACAAAGAAACAATCAGAGAATACACAGACAGGTGGCACAAGATCTGCCAAGCCATAGGAAACGTAGATCCTGTGGTCAGCATCAACTGCTACAAGTGGGGGCTCGACAGAATGAGCCCATTGTTTGTCGATATCCACAGAATCATCCCTGAAACAGAAGGAGATCTTCGAGTGATCATAGAAAAGCACGCCAGGTTATAAGAAATACAACGGGAGAACCCAAGAGCTCAGACCCAGCGCCCACCGCGGACCAACTCTGTGGAACAATCCAGCAGACCTATGGGGGGTGACTTGGGTGAAAAACCTAACGAAGATAGAAGAGAACACAGGGATGATCGCCGAGGAGACACTAGAAAATTCGAAAATCAAGTTTTCACGAAGATGAATGCTAGCTACTCGCGCATCCTGAAAGAAATCAAGGGCCGCGAGAAACTGGAGTGGCCATGGTCTAAGGGGAAGCAACCCCTAGATCCGAACATGCCAAAGAATACTGTGAATATCATTGTTTCAATGGTCACTGGACAGAGAAATGCACGAATCTAAAAATAATGATTCAAAAGCTAGTAGATGCGGGAGACCTCCAGCAATTTGTACACAAGACGGGCGAGGAAGATAAAGCTAAACGAAGCAAGCAAGTCCAACTACCTGAAGGCAATCGTACCCTAAACACCATCTCCTGTTCTGAGTCCGAGGGACCTTCCCTAACGGCTCAGATAGGTAAGAGGTTGAGGAAACAGTTTTAAGATTACTGTGAGCTTTATACACTCGACGAGAATGAAGTGGACGAACACGATCAATGGATGGACGCGCCCCTGACTTTCGACACGGACGATGTAGGTGAATATATGGAAGATCATAACGATCCACTAGTTCTCACACTACTAATTTCAAGATGCAACATTAAGAAAATCCTCATCGACGGGGGAAGCTCCGTAAACGTTCTATTTTATGATACATTCAAACGTATGGAACTCAATGATGAACAACTGCTATCTTCGTACTACACCATCTACGGATTCAATGGAGCATCCACAAAGCCCTAAGGAGACATTATCTTGCAAGTTGACGCAGGACCAATGAAGGTCGACACGCGATTCAGCGTGGTGGACGCACCCTCACCATACAATGCTATAATCGGCCGAAGATGGGTGCATAAACTCAAAGGGGTGGCCGCTACCTACCACCAGTACCTCAGGTTTCCAATACCCCAGGGGGTAATGGAGATAAAAAGCGACCAAGCCTTGGCACGAGAGTGTCAAAATCTACAAAATAAGCTCAACAACGAACAAGATGAGCAGAGGAAGAATCGAAGATCACTAAACAAGGAGATAAAAAAGGAAAATGCAATCAATGCTTACCTAGAAGAAATCTCCGGAAAAAGCCTTTCAAAGGGACACGTGGCGGGGAACACGGAGGCACGTACCTCAGCCACAAAAGAAAGTGAGGAATCCATCAAATAGCAATCAAAGAAGATTCCTCTCCTAGGGGAATCAAAGCCCACGTTTACGCCTGTATAAGCGGTGAAAGAGGTAAACGTGGGAACAGAAAAAGAACCAAGAATGATTAAGATCGGAACGCTGATGGATAAGGAGCGCGAGGCATCCTTAATAAAGCTGCTCACGGAGCATGTGGATATCTTCGCATGGAAACTAGGATACATGCCCCGCATCGACCCTAAGACGATCCAGCATGAGCTTCGCATAAAACAAGGCACACCACCTTTCAGGCAGAAGGTGCGAAAAGTTGCCTCAGAGTACCACAAAGCCGTCGAGACGGAGCTTTGTAAGTTGCTAGAAGCCGGATTTATCAAGGAAGTCAAATACCCAACATGGATCTCAAACATGGTCATTGTACCTAAAAAGAATGGCGGGGTGAGGATATGCATCGATTTCACCAACCTCAACAAAGGTTTCCCCAAGGACAGTTATCCTTTACCAAGCATCGACCAACTAGTCGAAGCGATCGAAGGGTACGAAGAGATGTCCTTTATGGACGGATACTCCGGGTACAGCCAAGTGTTCTTATCAGAAGAAGACCAACAGCACACAACGTTCTACACACAGCATGGACTTTACTGTTACTTAAGGATACCCTTCGGACTTCGAAACGCAGGAGCAACGTACCAAAGGATAGTTGACGCCATTTTTAAGCCATGGATCGGAAGTACCTTGGAAGTCTACGTGGACGATATGCTGGTCAAGAGTAAGCTGCGAAAAGATCATCATCAAGATCTAAAAGATATTTTTCGGGCAATGAGGGAACATAACATGAAGGTAAACCCGGAAAAATGCACATTCGGTGTTACTTCGGGGAAATTCCTCGGATATATAGTAACAAAACGAGGCATCGAAGTAGACCTTGCCAAAATTCAGGCTATAGTAGAAATGCCTCTCCAAGGAACCTGAAAGAAGTCCAAAGGCTCAACGGTTCCCTAGCAGCGCTAGTGAGGTTCATATCCAGGTCCTCAGACAAATGCAAGCTATTTTTCAACATCCTTAAAAAAGGGACCAAATTTGAATGGACGGAAGAATGCGAGGAAGCATTCAAAGAAATCAAAGACTACCTTGCTGGGATACCCATCTTGCAAAAACCAGACCCCGAGGAGGTTCTGTCCCTATACATAGCAGCAACAGAGAATGCAGTCAGCGCGGTGTTGGTTAAAACCAACACGAAGATAGAGTATCCCGTCTACTATGTCAGCAAAACTCTCAATACGGCGGAAAGAAACTACACAAAGATCGAATAACTCATCTTGGCGTTAGTATGGGCTACCCAAAAGCTAAGGACCTACTTCCTAACACACTACATTCGCGTCCCCTGCAAAGCCCCGCTAGAGGCTGTCCTCAAAAGTACGGGAAAAACAGGGAGAATCGCAAAATGGAATACTCATCTCGACCAGTACAACATCATACACGAGCTCCAATATTCCCAGAAGTCCCAAGTTTTAGCAGACTTCCTTGCCGACCTACCACTGGAGAACGGTGAATAAATCCACATCGAAGGGCTCAATACAGTGGGATTACCAAAGGGCAGCAGAAGCAAAGATCCCGTCGATGTCCTCGAGCCGGCAAACCCAAGACAATGGGAAATCTTTGTCGATGGCTCGAGGAACAAAGAAGGAGCGAGCACAGGCATCGTAATCACTACCCCAACGGGAGACCGAATCATCCATGCCTTCAGACTAGAGTTCAAAGAACACACCAATAACATCGTCGAGTACGAAGCTGTTGTACATGCTCTGCGTTTGATAATAGAAATGGGGATAACAAATGTACGCTTGACCAGTGACTCACAAATGGTCATCATGCAAATAGAGTTGGAGTATAATGTGTATGACGAGACCTTGTCGGCATACATGATGTTAGTCCAGCCACTGGCACATCAAATACCAAACATTATATTCCGGCACTTAAGAAGAAAGGAGCTCAGACACGCGGATGCTTTGGCATACATCTCATCTATGTTGAAAAAAAAAGATATAGAAGCAATCAAAATCACCAGAGTTTACGAGCCATCAATCCCTCCGCGAGAACTCTGCGCTGCAAGCAGGAAGCATAGTGAGGAGGGAGACATGACAGAAGATAATGTGGGAGAAAACATCACAGACGATTTCCAAGAAGATGACATCATGACAAGAGCATATGAAGACGAGGACTTCAGCAGAGAAGAAGACTGGAGATTGGGTATCCACCAATTTCTAGAAAGAGGAACATTACCCAGAGACCTAAAGCAGGCCAGGAAGATTCAATCAAAAGCAGGAAGGTACGATTTAAGGGGAGAGATTTTATACAAAAAATCTTTCCTCGGGCCTTTGCTACGATGCTTATCCAGATCAGAAGGCCACATAGTTCTAAAAGATATCCATCGAGGAGACGCGGGGAATCACAGTGGGATGAGATCCCTAGCCGACAAAGCAAAAAACACAAGGGTATTGTTGGACAACAATGATACGAGATGCTGCAAGGATGTCAAAAAGGTGCGAAGAATGTCAGCGGTTCTGGAGAAGAATCCACGCACCATCAACAATGCCAAACTCAGTAGATAGTCCTTGGCCATTTTCAAAATGGGGCATAGACATCGTAGGACCCCTGATCGAAGGATTAGGAAAAAGAAGATTTTTGATAGTGGCCACAGACTATTTCAGTAAATGGGTAGAAACCAAAGCTTTGGCCAGAATCCGCGACTCAGATGTCTTCATATTCATCTTTCAGAACATAATCTGCCGGTTTGGAATCCCGACGGAAATTGTCTCTGACAATGGTAACCAAATACAAGGTAAAAACATCGATCTACTATTTGATACTTTCAAAATCCAAACAAATAAATCGACACCAATATACCCTCAAAGAAATGGCCAAGTAGAGGCTACAAACAAGACCATCGCTCTTATTCTCAAAAAACAATTAGACGAGCACAAAGGACGATGGTGTGAGCAACTACACAATGTCTTATGGGCATATCGAACAACCCGAATATCAGCTACAGGGGAATCCCTTTTTTGCTGACCTACGGAGTAGAATCCGTCATCTCCACGGAAATCATCATGCCAACCACAAAGACGGAAGCGTGGGAAAAGAACCTCACAACGGACATGATGCTGGAAAGACTCGACGATCTCGAAGAAAGAAGAGAAGCAGCACTACAAAAGATGGAGAATTACCAAAGAAGATTAGCAAGGGAATACAACAAAAAGGTTAAACTTAGGAATTTCGTAGAAGGACAGTATGTGCTGAGAACCATACCCCAATACCAAAGAGAAAAGAAGTGGGGCAAGCTGGCACCAACATGGGGAGGACCTTATGTCATACAAGATGTAGCAGGAAACGGATCATATTACCTGGGCAACCTAAAAGGGGAAGTCCTCCACCATCCATGGAACGCCAAGTATCTCAAGCCATACCATCCTTAAATCACAACGCAGCGTTGCAACTGCGTAAAGAATACCAGAAGAAGAAGACGATGCTTTTCGATATGTTTATATCTCTGGACGAGGAATAGCAGGCCTCGATAAATCAATGAAATAAACTTTCTTGCATATATATGAAAAGCAAATACAAGGGGAATACATCCAGCAGAAGGAAATCTCCAACTATTCTAAGTCAGCGGGTCGACGGAATGAGGGACATGTACATAGTGACACCCCATATCCTAGAATGCTGCATCGACCCCCACCGTCTGGGAATCCTCTGATCAAGGATTAGCCAGCGGGGTGACAGGTCTCAAGATGTTCACGAAGGTACACACCTTCAGCATCACACTCAAAAATTAGGTCAACGGGTCGACGGAATGAGGGACATGTACATAGTGACACCCCATATCCTAGAACGTTGCCCCACCACCACTGTCTGGGAATCCTCTGGCCAAGGATTAGTCAGCGGTGTATCTAGTCTCAAGATTTTTATGAAGATACATACCTTCGGCATCATACTCAAACATAAGGTCAGCGAGTCGACGGAATGAGGGACGTGTAAATAATAACACCCCATATCCTAGAACGCTGCACCGACCCGCACCATCTAAGAATGCTCTCGCTAAGGGTTAACCAGCAGGGTAACATATGTCAAGATAATTAACAAAACTAACCAACAAACGATGATCCATTCCAGAAAAGTTGATTACAAGCTCGACAAGACAATCAAAATAAAAAACAAATTAAGCAAAAGAAGTTCGACAGACGCAGCAAGAACTTTATAATCAACAAGGATCAACTTTCTACAAATAAACAGAAGAATCTACTTGGACGATTTCGTGCCACCAGTAGGGCTCTCCCTATGCAGTGAAGAAACGCTCCTACCTGAAGAAGGACCCGAAGATCCAGATGGGGCCGAAGGTTTAGGACGACGAGGATAGTTCTTTTCAAGACCATGCTCGGTCAGGAGGTCATTCTCTATCTTGGACAGCACCTTGTTCGTCTCTTCGGTTAGATGGCAGTGAGCTTTGTACGTAATAGCGGTGAGACAACAGGGTAGACAGATGGTTCACTTCCAAAGAGGCCAACTGAGCTGCTTGTTCATTAGTCGTAGCCAAGCCTTTGAAATACGAGGCTTGGCCCTCCTGTTGCACCAAGGCAGTATGAGACTGCTCTAGCTCATATTGAGCCTTGTTAAGTTTTTCATTTGCAGCGAAAAGCTGTCCCTGGAGCTCTGAAAAATAAAAACGAAGCGTTAGATCCGCGAAGCACGAAAATCACACCCGGCAAAGCAAATATATACCTTCGACTCTAGCAGAAGCTATTTCATACTCGTTAACAACCGCATCCCGAGCATCATCAAGAAATTCATATTCGTCGGATATTTCTTATAATCCTTTTGAAGAAGGGAAAGAGCAAATTGACTAGCGTCTAAATCTACCTGCTTCATTGAATCCAAATGACGAAGATGATTGACTTCGTTATTTAGCTTCTTCATTCCTTTATTAAGTCGGTATATATTAACTTCAAGATTTCTCTCCGACTCGGCTTGAAGAGCTACTTCGGCCCGGGACGCGGCTAAGGCTTTCCCAAGGGCAGAGGCCTCGGCACGAGCATCATCTCTTTCTTTGACAAGACGTTGAATGTTTTCCCGTATGTTGGAATCTTGGGAGGAACGAGCCTGACGTAGCTCTTCTTCCAGGAGATTCATCTTAGCTGACAAAGACGAAGCAACCTCGCGGGCTTCACGAAGTTTATCACGTGTCCACGTCAAAGTACCATTAAAAAGACAACGGTCCGCGTTATACTTATTTTGCATATCTTATCTGGGTATGTCTTAGACGTCATACCTCGGCCTTGGAATCCCACCTATCGTCCTCACTCTTAAGTTGTTCCACTAGTTCGGCAATACGGGTCTTCTGCTGCTCTCTTTCATTTCGAAGCCATATCAGCTCAGGGACTCCACCCACTGAAGATAGGGAGGGGATACTCAGATGGAACAGGAATTACTAGAAAGAAAAACAACGATAAACATGAACAAGGGACAAACCTGTAAAAGAAGAAGCATCTTTTCGAACGGCTTCCAACTCGCTACGCACCATAGCAAGCTCCAAACGAATCCTCTCTTCTTCGGTGCCCAGATACTCCTTACCCTTAAGAATATCCTTCATCTTACTTATCTCCTTATCTCTGACAGAGATAACAGCCTCCGCCATAGCCAGCTCCTCCTCTCTGTGACGAAGCTTACCCTCTAACTTAAGAGACTTGGCCTTAAAAACTGGTACAAATTATGATTGCAATATTCACTCCGCATCACCTACGAAGAGCATCAGGTCAGAATGCCGCGGAGTGTTCATGGAATACAAAACAGTAAAACACGACGTACCTCTAACATCCGCTGGTGGGGTAACCATACTGATAACCATCAGCTATCGCCATCATATCAACGACGGTGGCTGGAGGGTCAACCACTAAGGTAGTCTCCAGTGACCTCAGATTCCTGTCCCACACCTCCGCGACTCGATCTTCAGCGGATAACTGCATCATCTTTCGGGTATAGGTGTCGGAATCTTTCTCCCCAGGAACCACGGGTGCAGGGTTCGGAACGAACATCAAATTTTTCTTCTTCATCCAAGCAAGGATATCATCATCACCTTCCAACATCAAAGACGGCGAAGGGGACCGAGTGGAAGGTTCCGCGACAATGGGAACCTTCTCAGAGGTATCAACATGTGCGGAAGTCTGCACCGCAGCTTTCCCTTTACCAGATGTATCCAGTACATCCCAATCATCATTTGGGGAAAGCAGAGAGAACTCATCAGCAAGACCCATGGTAGCATTCACATCAAAGGACGGCCCCGCAGATTGGACCCGGCCAAAAGAAAATTCTGGACCAACAGGGTCCCCACCAATACTACCAGCTGCGGGAGTGCCCTCGGCATCAGCACTAACATGGGTACTCTACGTACAACCACCAGCCGCGGTAACATCCGAAGTCTTCCCAACAAAGGGTACCCTTTGCACCACCAACATCATAATCCTCACGAAGTGGGGGAGAAGTTTCAGTACGTTCCTCTCCATCGGACATATCTTCATCTTCCTCAAAATCATCATTAGCAGGACTAGTAACCTCCTCTTGGACCTCTGCCTCATCAACAACAAGGGTAGAAGAGCGCTTGGGACCAATCCTCCTTTTCTTTGTCCCCAACAGAGAAATAAGAGAATCAGATCAACATTCTTTCCTTGACTCAACAGATTTCCTTTTGAGTAAAGAAAGAGAAGGTTCAACCAAAGGAATAAAGGATCCGCACATTCACAGCCACAGGGGCAGCACCCGAATTCTCCTCGTCATCATCAACAACATCGAAGTCATAGGGAAAATTCATACTTTCAAAATTCAAATGCCAAGGGCAGAAATTTCCATAATGAAGAGGAGGAACCTCACGAGGAACGCTACCAACAGTAGGACGCCACCCATCGGGACCTGGAATCCATCCCCAAGCCCACGGACCGACAATCTCGATAATGGTGGCATGCCACTCATAGTCATGATCGCGCTTTATCCTCTCACGAGAAGGAAAAAGTTTCTTATTAGCAGACCCTTCAGTACCAGGAACATACTTCAACTTGGCATCGCTAACCTCGCTCAAAAGACGAATCTCGCCATGTGAGGAAGCAATATTACGAAGGCTCACACTCCACGGCTTACGGTTCCTGCTGTTGACATAATCCTCGAAAGAATTGTTGAAATTATGAGGGGTATACAATTCCCTCTCAGCAGGATCAGGGGTATAACAAGTCATCATCATCTATCCCTTGCTTCGAAGATAGCACTCCTTCAGGGCGCGGAGATAATTCCCAGTCAACTGAGATACAAAACGACTATGGGTATTTGTCGAGGAACCCTCGCGACCAGCCAACACGTCGTAGTAAAAAGAATCACCTGACTTGTACAAAGGCAGCATAAGACCCGCTTCGAAGGCCCCCACAGTAGTCAACAAATGAAACTCGTCGAACTGGTATCTCGAGATGAGATCATAAGTAATGTCATCATCAGGGGCATAGAAGCGGACATCAAAAGCTTGGAGATCATGTTTCTCCTTAAACATTTCCAGATCAATGTGTTTGAAGGTAACTCTTTTCTTCCCAACCGGGATGCTTCGAATAACCAGCGCAACATCCTCCTCATCAAGAGGGTCCTGCGCGGAGTCTTTTGAAGGGCTCGTTTCCAGGACCTTCCTTTTCGAAGTCACACTCTCAGGCGGTTCAACCTTCGAAGAACCAACCTTAACAGATTTTCCTCTCGAGGGGATCGCCGGAGGAGGAGAAAGAGGATTCTCCTGTAACACCGGCGGAACCGAAGAATGAAGGGGACGAGCATCCAAAGCTTCGTCACGAGGGACATCCTGCATATTTCTAGGCTCGTCACGCGGACGAGAAGAAGCGTGGGTAGCAGCATATCTAGAGCCAGGGGGACCCCTCAGAGTATCTCCCTTCCTCGAAGAATGCCTGTGACCGGAAGAGGACGAAGCCCTCTGAGAACGAAGATACACATGCGAAGCCCTAGAACCTCCGGGCGGAGATATATCCGGGTCTCTGCGCTGAGGAGATCTGGGAGGACTATATGACGAAGTTTGGTAATGAGCCTGCGGACGATCAGCCATATCTACGGATACACAAACAAATAGTAGATTCTGCAGAACTACAAATGAAGATCAAAAAGTTGAAAATCCTAAAGAATGTGAAAACCCTAGCTAACTTATAAAAAAGGAAGGCGCTCTTCCACCAGAAACTCGTAACCCTTGCAAATGAAGAACATGGGCAAGTATATATACTTTGTATATGTGTTCTTCATCGCAAGGATAACGAGACAGCAGCAGAAGAGGGACATATAACAGATAAACAAAGACCAAAGGTTAACCTCTTACCTATAACAGCGAAGAACGAGTACAAGAGATCAAGGACGTGTCGTATTCAAGATGGAGCAGTAGCACCAGTGGTCGTATTCAAGATGGAGCAGTAGCAGAAACGGTCGTATTCAAGACAGAGCAGTAGCAGCAGCAGTTAATGGCGTCCAAACAAAATGGAAGAATTTTCAGGAGGAAAGAAGAACCAACAAAGAATTAAATTTATTTCACATTCTCTTCCACCTTAAATACCCAAGAAATCTGAAACTGTCCCTTCTCCCAAGGGGGAGTTATTGCAAGAAGTTATTGCTTAGTGGGAAACGCACCCTAAAATCAAGGGGAAGTTATTGGGCGAGTGGAGAATATGTGACGGTTTTCCTCTCACTTCAACTGACGACTTAAGTCAGAAGAAAATGGGCAAATTGTAAGGACATAATTCCGCCTCTCGCCACGTGTCCTCGGATGAACACGTGGAGAGAGTATGACGAGGGGCATCAAAAGACGATGCCACATAGATACAGCCAAGAAACGTGTACCAGCAGGAAGGGGCCGCCCTCATCTAGCAGATCCAATGGCTACAAATGAAGGGAGCACGGGAACAAAGCACCACTGCGTTGGACCCAATACACTATCGGATCTGCTTTATCCCATCTCGAGAGAAATCTTAGATCTACGGTCAGGGACCAACTGACTGACACGGACAAGACAGGGGTAGGATACTGTGGTCTGACACGTGCAGAAGACCCAACCACCCGCATTAAACACCTGGGGCAGCACACGCGTCAGACCACCAACAGAAGAAGCGAGCATACCTCTTCGAAAATAACGAAGAAACGAAGGGAGAGCCTCGTAATAACCGAAGACTCTGCATGTTGGCACAAAACACAAGAGGATAAGATTACAACGGCTCCATCGGTGGACCCCATGTGGAATCCCTATTAATACCCCTCCTCACTAAGAGAGAGGGGCAAGTCGAGAAGAAGGAAAAAAGGAGGAGAGAGAATTAGGAAGAGTAAGTAATGCCCAAAACCCCGCTGCCTCAGAGAGAACCCCTAAAGTCATTCGACTAAGTTTGTAATTAATCAATACATAATGGAACCTTTCTTTTACCCCGTGGATGTAGACCTTAGTGCTGAACCACTTAATTATTTGTCTTCTTACATTACGCACTTTATATTACGCACTTCATATTACCCACTTTATATTACGCACTTTATATTATGTTCCTTACATTATGCAACCTACGTTATACTCTTTACATTCCGCACTTTACGTTCGTTCCGTGGTTACTTACCATTCTCTATGCACTCTGTGTCAAATACTCGATAAGACAAGGATGAGTCCGAAGACTCAGAGTCGATGTACATACTATTTTGTTATGTACGTTATATCCTACCCGTGAACTTCGGTGTGTGCGAACATTGTTTGTGGACATGTAGATACCTGCGTAGTTTACGTGTTCACATTGGTGTCGCATGATTTTGATGCAGTAAACCTTAAATTTGGTAAGTCGCGGCGATACGCTAAACCTTGAATTTGGTGTGGCTTTGTACATATACAATTAAGCAGAATAAGAAATAAAAAAAAGTGAGAAATCCAAGCGTTTTGTATTAAAGACGATAAACAATTCATCTGCATTTCTAGAAAATGTTATTTGTTTTATGCTATATTGCTATCGCCAAAATAGATAGAATGAAGAATACTTCATTTATCTGCCATGAAGAAAAATGCCTTCTACACTATATCTGATGATACCATGTCTGCTACGTATCGGGCATCTTTTTCTTTTAACCATGTTTTTGGTTTGGTAAAGGTCGGCTTCGCCTCGCCTCGCCTCGCCCCGTCTCGATATGATTTGGTAAATTTCGGCTTTTCCCCGCCTCGCCTCGCCCCATCCTGGTTTGATTTGGTGTGGCTCGGCTTCCTCTCGCCCCCTCCCGATGCATTTTTGATTTAGTGTCGCGGGGCTACGTCCGTCGCGATGCATTTTTGATTTGGTATGGCTCGGTTTCGTCTCACCCCGTCCCGATGCATTTTTGATTTAGGAGTTTTTTCTTGCACCATATTTATTTTTGTTTTTTCATCCGGAAAATTAAGAGTAGAACTGTTACAAAACTGAGGTAAAAAAATGCCAAGCACATTGCATATTGCGTTTATGTAATTTATGTAAAGTACCCAAGATTGAGTAGTCTAAGGGGTTAATTAATAGAGCAGAGAAATCGGTGAAAGACCTTTGCACCTACTTAATAAAAATTAAATTAAATATACAGATGACTTTACTTGGTGCGGATTCGAGAATATATCTCTTTACACCACATTCCGAGTATATCCTTTGGATCCATTATTTTCCCAATTAGAAACAATTTTAAATATACGCGACTTCCATGGGAATGGTTTTGAAAGATAAATTCCACTCTATGTACTTCAATAGAAACTCCAAATTATTTCGCTCCAGCTCCAGTGCCGTTGATGCCTATACATTTGCAAATAGAAAGCAAATAGAAAGGATGAAGTTTGCAATTGTTCCAAACAATAAATTACAGATATTAAGCAAATTCCAAAATCCATGTATTTAATAGAACGTGATAGCATAACTTTTTTTTTTAATCTCCGTATATGTAAGTACAGAGGTTCCATTGAGGTATGTACAGAAGTTAACAGGTAAGACCTGTCCAGCACTAAATTAACTGCAAACGTACATGTCAAAATCTCATTGAATTCACATTATATCCCAACCATTCCCATGCATGACCTTATTAGGAAAATCACAGGGTCAAACGTCGAAAGATCTTGTGATGAGAGACAGTTCCAATCCTGCAACTTGTTTATCGCCATTGAAGAATACCTCTTAATAGGAAACTGCACTCTCCTCAAGTCAGGCGTCTTTCTGTTGGTTGTATTAATATTTTTAGAACTGTAGCACTCTTACCACACCACTCCTCGTTATAATCGGAATTTACATAGTTCTTGTGCATATCCTGGTAACAATAAGTCAACCAAGGTTGTTACAGTCATCTTGGTGGGGAAAACTTTAAATATGCAAACTCAAATATGCATGAAGTATTGAATTTCAGGTTTTCATACTCAAATTTGCATGAATTATTAAATTTCAGTTTTTAAGCCATCCTAAGTTAAAATATAATATATTACCCATGTCATCAGGTGCAGAAGAGTTAGGAAATCAAAGATTTTATCTTTATGTCAAAAATACTGACCAAAGGTTCTCGATGAATCTCTCCCGTGCTATGAATGGTGGGGTACTTAACTTGATTTTGCAAACAATTACTATTCCTTTATAGTCCTCTGCATTTTCTTTGCTGCAAGCTACACCTGCACTCTAGAATTGTTACCGCAGTCTGCAAGAGATGTTTTTCACACTTAAAACAACTCCATTATGTTAATAAAAGAGGCTAATCAACCCTATAAATAATCTAAAGTCAGTTAAGGGTCTTACCAAAAAAAAACTCCAGACTTGAAAATACGAATTGATGTCAAACATTTCACTAGGAGGCTCAGGGACCTATTATTCGGACTGTGTACCAATTAAAACAAAACAAAATCAAAACACATCCCAAAAAAGAACTTCTCGCAACATTATCAAAACTGAACTTTTCATTCCCATGAAAACATACCTACAATCTGAATTGGCAAACCCGGTACACGAACATTTCACCGGAAGGCTCATGTACCTTTTATTCAACTAATATGAGCAACTAAGAAACGATGTAATACTGGAAATTTTAATACACTGAAATTCACATCCCTCGATCAAGTTTCCAATATCACATAGCAACTAAGAAACCCAGCGCTTTATAGTAACCCCACATCCTGGTCCCGAACACATGTAGCTACTGCTTCAACCTACCCTGATTCCCATGAACAATTAAGAAGATAGGATTAGCAGTAGTAAACCAGGTAAATGACACCAACAAAAGAATTATGTCTAATGATATCCACAAATGATAAGAACACGAATCACAAAATACGCAAATTAAATGCTTTGATTTTTAAATTCCAAATAAAATAAAGTTTCTAATTGCACAAACCATCATTGCATGCTCTATCTAGCCATATCACCATTTCTATCATCCGTGAAAGTGAAAATTACACCCAAAAAAATTAAAAAAAATACTCAAAAATAATATATAAAAAAAAATGATTTTGGATTTAACAACAAAGAGATTAAAATCAAAATATATTGATCATGTTTTATACAAACGCTTATAAAACTGAAATCAGAATATATTGATCATGTTCTATCTCAGAAGATAGGATTAATATATGCATCTGCCTGAACCCGTTGAATGTCTGGATTTATTTAACCCCTTGACATATCTGGAACAAATATAATACGACGAACAAATTTTATTGTTAATGGTATTGATGCTCTGAAGGGTTTTATTGATGGTACATCAAAATAGATGGATCATAGATAATCTGGCAAAACATCTAACACCGATAGGAAGAAAACGTGTGAAGTCATCTGATCGTAAGATCATCATATAAAATACCTAAAATAATAAATAAATAAATAAATAAATAAGAAGAAAACGGGTGTAGACAATAAAACCCTAACCAAGCCCAAAACATCCTTCACGTTATGTTGTTGAGATATGGAACTCTAAGCGCAACAATCAAAGAGACTCCTGATGATCAGAGAGATCGAAGGACTTAAAAGAAAAGAGATGTAACGACTATGCAATCCCATAGGTGTAATTACTTTATGTTAAAAAAGTAAAAAAAAAATACCTTAGATTTATTCAATATTTGTGAAATCGTAGAAACTGCGTTTATAAAGATTAAAGATACTTGATATGAGCATTATTGCTTCACAAGAGAAAAGGGTATGTTAAAAACTAAAGTCGTGCTTTTGTCGTAAACATGCCAGAAGGCTTCTTGTGTAGACGTGCACAAAGACACCGGGAAACATGGATGACACCACTCATTAAGCAAGACTCTAAAAAATCATGATACATATATAGGTTATATAAACAGCTGCTACATGTCTGAGACAACCATGCCAATTCAGTGGAATGCAAATGAATGTCACCTAGGAACGATGGGCGTCCTCTACTCATCCCCTGTCGGTTACAAATCCAACATTAGAGTTCTATTTAGGAGAATTCAAACTAAATATAATCCCCTATTGATTACAAATAGAGATGAGTCATGATCAATTTTTCCATTCGGATAATATTTTCCAGATTCATAGCACCCTGCAGGTCGGTAATGCGCAACTGGACTGGTGGTGGTGATGTAATCTATTTTTTTCCTAGCTACCACTATACATGCTAACAAAACACATATTACCTTTTTTTTACATGAAACAGATGTGTAGCTGCATTCGGCAATCCAAATCAGTGAATATAATTGAAGTGAATATGATAGTCGTTATCCAGAGAGGTTCCCAAAGCACGCAACATAAGTTAGCAAAATATACCAAGAAATCTGCACATCGAAATGACAAAATCATATTAACCATATGACACTAAGGTTACCACTATAAGGGACGGTTTTATAAAGATAAATTGTAGGTAGAAAGTGGTAGGTAGAAAGTCGTATTTACATTTACACTTGATAAAATTAATTTTTGCTCCTCTCTTTTCCACTTCTGTTTCCAATTCACCCACATTTCAGTTTCTCCCTCCATTGTCTCCTTTATGACTACTGTCTTAGCTGCAATTTCTGTATTTTGCCTCACTTATGATCCTCCCAGCATAACCAATCGAATTAAGTTAACACACATTGGAAATTATGATGTTAGTTCTCTGCAATGTAAATAACTTACGTTGTTTTCTTTTATGTTACCTGTAGTTGGATCGGTTGAGGAATACTTCGCTAAAAACGCATTGACATCAGATTATGTTCTAAAACATTATTCTCTGAATTCTTTCTCGAATATCCACAAACATTATGATTCATTGTCATAACAGTTTTCACCTAAATTTTTCACCAAAAAACACAGTAAATATCTTACCTTGAAATTTATAAAACCTCGTAATTGAAAATATACATAATGTAAACATTCTCGAAAATATACATAAGGTGGTGAAGTGACTGAAACACTTTCTCAAAAAAGCTCTTTTATTGTTATATTCTTTTCAGATTTGGAGCTCTCTCATGTTGTAAAGGTTTAGGAACATCTATAAGGCTGCTCTTCTGTAAGATTGGTGGTCAAAGTTATAGTTTACCATTAGTTTAAGATTGGTGATGTACTGTTATATTTGAATTATGCTATTTGTGTATGCAGCTGATCTTCGAAAAACAAAACCATTAGTTTTGACTCTGCACTATAGTAGACAACAAAGCTTTCATAACGGCATTAACAGGCACATCAGTAAACGCCTAATATACAAAATTAACTATAAAAAGAATGTTGAGAATATCGTTTTCTACTTGATTTTTGTTAGGGAGAAACAACATCCCAAATCAGTAACCTATTATGTGTCAATCAATAAACCAAAATTGGGAATTTTACAAACCCTAAAAGTAAAAAGAAAGTGAAAATATACAAAATTAGAGAACCCAATCTTCGTATTAACCCATTATCAGCTACATTGCTACAATAAGAAGAAGAAAAGTAAATCAATAACAAAATAAGGTCCGGGAACCATTCGCCAATAAGATACAACACAATTAATTTATAAAAATACCAAAACGAACACAGTTTAATAATCATTGGTAGATATCGACTTACCATGATTGCAGAACCCGATGAATAATTTGCCCTAATTTTAACGAAAGTGTACGGAGGGAAAAAATAAAAAATAATTACGTCAGTAGCTAAAAAAAATTCAACTGTAAATATTAGAATATAGAACTAACATGCTCTAATCATAAAGAAATTGGAAGAATGCAAGAAAAACCCAAAGAATATCAATCAACAATCGATTGAGTTGCAGAGATGAATAGAAGTGCAGCATTGTTTAGGTATCCGCGGATTCGGCAGAGAAGAACGAACGTGTAGCCTTGGTTATCAGGGATAAGCTAGGTTTCTTAGCAGTGTGATCGATTGTTGTTGATGGTGGCGTAAAACAGAAAGTAAATACAAAGATAGGCTAATTAAGGTGAATTGCATATTTCCATCTTTAACACAAACTCATGATTTCCTTAAATCACGGATTTCCCTTTTCACGTTTTTTTTTCTTTTATTTATTTAACGTTTTTCTATTTATTTAACGCTTTGGAAGTAAGTTTTGTCCACCCTTATTAAAGTACAGTTAAGTATAGGTGTAAACATGATGTAACAAAATTATTTAAGCTCAAATTCTAACATAAGTATTGTCCACCTACTTTTTTTGTCTACGCCGTTACTAACGAACAATTAAGTATTTGATGTATCCAAATTGTAACCAAATTTTAATTATTAGAACCAATAGAATTATGCTAAGTGTCATCACCATAGCTTCTACATTAGAAAAGGCATTTCTAAACTAATAGGAAGCAAGGATTTCATCACCGTTTAACGTGAGAGCTTTATTTGTCAAGGCCTTTAAGGGGGAAGATGGTGCTGCTGGGTTGCATTCAGTGGTGGCGGTGATTGTAGGGTTGCAACCAATTTCGGATGCATCTGTTCTTCTTCTGTATGATAAAGAAATTCATGAAAATTAACATTTGTAATTCGACTAAAAATGCAATTGTAGGGTTGGAACCAATTTCGGATGCATCTGTTAGTAATATCATTACAAGTTCTACTACTAATGCAATGTTTTACTTACTTTTTTTTTTTGACCAAATCAACGGTTAATCCGCATCCGGCCCGTACAATCGGCTGATCTGCATAGGTCAAATCCGCGGGTGATTGGGCCGGTCACGATTCAATTTTCCAAATCCGCAACTTTGACGGTTTGGTTGCGGGTGACCCCTAATCCGCAACCGTCCGTCCGTTACACATCCCTATTAATGAGGAGAGTGGGAAGAGAATGGGGAGGAGTATAGCACTGCCGACCAAATAAAAACAAAAAAATTGTACTTTTTCAAAATTTTGTTTAGGCAGTGATGTCTCATCACCGATTCACATTAATTGGGACGAGGTTTAAAAATAAGGATAAGTGATTTGCAGTATTGATAAGAAAGAAAGAACGAGAAATATGTTCCTGCAATTAAAATTATTTTGCTATACACCCTCTTTTCTTAGAAATGGTTTGGACACTTGTTAATCATGTATCAAAGATACGGATGACACGTAATTTTTACATATATTAAAATATAAAAAAAGAAAATCAAGATCTTAAATGGGCACTCTGTGGAGCCTCCAAAGTTGAAATCAAAAATGTGGAAGATGGAGGGGGAGTGGCATTTTACCTATCCAGGGGCGCAGGAATAAGAGCTACCGATTTCACCGAGCACCTTATCTTTAAAAAATAGTCCATAATTGTTAATTAATTATCGTACTTACCCTTGTTTGGTTATTTTGTTTTGGCATGCTCGGCATGTATTCGTAATTTGCAACACAAGGAATGAATAAATAGGCAAGTCTATCGACTTGAGAGTTTGATAACGTTTTTAATTTTGAGGGACAGAAATGTTACAAAAAAAACTCAGCATTGTAAAAATGTTAGCGTATCGTCGGCCTTCACGAGAAGTATCTGAGCCACATAAAAGAATTTTGTTCTTGCAAAGCTTGTATGAAATAGAGTAGAAGGATGATCCTGAAAACAAAGTTGAGGATAAAGTCTTAGTTGAGAGTCCATAGGAGGATGTTCAATATCTGGCAGATTTCTCGAAACTTCATTATCATCGAAAAAGCTTGTATGGATAAATGGGTTATCTTCGGATGCAAATCAGTTTAACTTAACAATTATGGAATTGGATGGGATTTCTTTTCTGAAGGTTCATGTGGAGATGAAATGAGTGAGAGGCTACGGTTCTTTGCAGAAGAGTGTGACCATATTCAGGTACTGTAATCTTATCGTAAAACAGGAGTTGCAGGATACCTGCTTGTTATATTTACTATGAAAATACATGTGTCTTAATTTTCTTTACATGCTGCTAAAGCGACCTATTTGCAGCTTGATTGTTATTGCTTTGCTCTTATATTTTACTTTTCTTGCCCAAAGGTAAGGTGTGTAGCTTTCTCCACATCGACGATGCAAAACCTTTCTACTCCAGTGCAATGTATGCTATGGCACTGCACTCCATTAGTCTCTCATTCCGGATAGTACCAGTTGGACCAAAAGCAGACTCACTATGTGATGCTGGTTCTGCTGATGTTAATAAGATTATACGAATGTTACCTGGCCAAGCAATTGGTGGAAATTCTGGATGTGGCGATGCCAGCTCCTTTGATAGGTATGCATCTGTCTCGGTGTTTCACTTGATATTAATTATTTGTTGGTATCCTAGTCCCACATTGGTTAGATGGGGCTTAATTGGTAGTTTATAAGTCAATGGGTTCCCTCATCTAGTCAACCGGTTTTCGAGTTGAGTTCTACCCATGGGCTTATAACGAGTTTAGGGTCGGTACCCTAACATTTGGTATTAGAGCCAACCACCACGACCCATGCCCGCTCCACGGAAGGGGTGACCTATAGGCTGGATTAAGGTGTAGGGGCACCTATGTATGGGCGTAGTTGTCACCCGCATTGAATACTAATAGGGGAGTGAAGCCGCCATAAGAGAAAGGGCTACCTTCGGGTCAGTGTCGATAGAGTGGGCCAACGAGGACGTTGGGTCTGGAAGCATGGTGGGACTGATAGGGGAGTGAAGCCGCCATAAGAGTAAGGGCTACCTTCGGGTCAGTGTCGATAGAGTGGGCCAACGAGGACGTTGGGTCTGGAAGCGTGGTGAGATGTTGGGATCCTAGTCCCACATTGGTTAGATGGGGCTTAATTGGTAGTTTATAAGTCAATGTGTTCCCTCATCTAGTCAACCGGTTTTCGAGTTGAGTTCTGCCCATGGGCTTATAACGAGTTTAGGGTCGGTACCCTAACATTATTCCAGTATTCCTTGAACAAGGTCATGTAGTAAGTAAAGCTTCTTGAATCTAGGTGGAGCAAGTCAACGATCCTTCCAAGGATGCCTGAATTCTTTGACCCAGATGCAGAAGACTCTTATGAAGTAGTATCCATGACTATTCATGGAGCTCTTAATTCAGGTATCTTTTCATCATCCATATCCGTCACTAATATTAGGTTTTTCTATTATATATTTCCATCCAGCTCTTCCAAGTTACTCTCACCTTTTTGCGTATTAACCACGCTTCAATTTCTGAAAGTAAAGGATTCAGTGACCGCTGCTTATGAAAGTTCGGTAGACAGACTAATATTCTATCATATCAGTGGCTTCGCGTCCCCTGCCAGTACCACTGCCATTTCCTTATATATTTGGAAACTTTTTGTGGGTCAACATGGAGAACTGTTAGGCAGCCAATTCCAGGTTCCCAACAGTTCACTCGATGTTCATTCTGTTCCCATGGCAACAAGACTTCGGTCCACCAATGCTGTCTTGCCATCTTATCTTATCTTATCTTATTAATATAAAAAAAAGAGCTCATTTTAGTAGGAGACCCCTTAAATTACTTTGTTGTCCCTATTTCTTACATATTTACATAAATACTATTGTTTTAAAAATAGATCAAAAATTTAAAAACTTAATATCTTTCAAAATATACATCGGATTTTTTTAAAATTTATATAGTTGAAAAGCTCTTTCAATTATCTACGTAACGAGTACAAATAAGAATAATAAATTTTTGTTTGAGGAAAAATATTTGTCTTTCAAATTTAGTATTATTGGATGGGTAAAAATTCAAGCATGTGCATCACACATGTGTCCTTACTAGTACTAATATAAAGAAAATAGGTATTTTTGGTAGGAGACCCCCTAAATTACAAACTAACCCTCATTCAAATCACCGATCTTTATTAATTCGTGTAAATATGATAATTAAAAAGGGCCTACCGGCAATAGAATCACATAGCGTTTCCACGATCGAATCCCATGGAACTCAATTTTATCGGACTACAAATATATTGGTATTTTTATTCCCTCTCATTTAGCTTCTTTTTTCGTCCCAAATCCAGCTCCGACACGATCAGGAACCATTAACAAACCCATCTCAAATTTTGATCTTTCTTCATCTTACATAATTTTATAATCAAATAGTTTAATTTCAATTTTTGAAATTTCAGTTGAAATCTCTGACTTATCATATCTTTATGGGAAGATTGTTTTAACACAACTTTAAAAATCATCAGATTCAACTTCACTTCTATCGATGCTCATTTTGATGAATTTGACTCAGAACATGCTCACTGAAGATTTGTTGATAGGGACGTTTGTAAGAGCTACTTCCACATGGGTTCATTTCTTGCTTACCGATTTTTTCAAAAATATTGTGTGTGTGTGTTTTTAGGGACCTCCATATTTAGATGTGGTGGTCGAATTACTCAAGTTTTATGGTAGTGAACGTTAGTTGTTTGTATAAATGCCTACCTGAATATTAGTAGTAATAGACAGTTTTTGTATGAAGTTAGTTTTTGAGCCAATTTAGTAGTAGACAGTTTTGCCTAACTATTTTTACATACAAGCAAATGAATTCAGTAATAGTATGTAAAAATAGTTGAGAATGAAGGACACCATATATAATTTGCCCTTTTCGCGTCAAAAAAAAAAAAAAAAAAGACACCATATATGCTACTAATTAATGATGTATGAAGTGTTCGAGTTAAGTGTGTCTTTTGACCAAAACGCTTCCATCTAAGTTTGACGGCGTGTTGTGTTGTTGCCTGTGGTTAGTAGCAGTTAGACGCATGACGGACAAGACCATATGGTTACTACCGGTTGGTGACTACCACAGACACATAGCAGTCAACAATCTGATCACTATGGAAGCCAATGTTAGTGAACAAGGTCAGATTTGAGAGTTGATGGACATGAGAATTGGAGGGAAAGACAATATCCAGATGAAATGGACCCGAAACAAATGAAAGATTAAGGACCGCTATGGAAGAGAAGCAGACATGTAAAAGAAAAGAAAAAATTGCTTCTTTTTATGAATTTTCCAGTGCATGGCATATACAATTCAGAACGGGGCGGCAGGCGCATCGCGCATCCGTGTTATACTCGGGGACGGGCCTAGCAAGGGGCTGAAGGAGGCTATAGCCCGTCCCTAATTTTTGGTTAAAAGTTTTTTTGTATAGAAACTTAAGTCCAATTTTATGTTTAGCCCACATATTAGTTGTATTTAGCTAATTGTATGTGATTTTTATCTCATACTATGAAGTGATCAAAATTTAAATCATGTTTAAAGTAAATAATCTTCTTCCACTCATTATCTTTCTACTCCTAATTTCTTCTATTTTGGTAATCACTTTGTTTTTCTGTTATTTGTGTTCGTTTTAACTTTTATTCCCCTAGCTATTTAGTATTGTACGGGTGGATCACTCTTTGGCCACTAATTATGTGATGTATTCCAAAAAAATTTGACGCGGCCTTCGGCCGCATTATCGGATGTTACAATCCAGCCCTACCCAAGGGAAAATCCTAGGTCCGTCCCTGGTTATACTAGTTCATATATAAAAGAATGAGCAACTTTCGGAGGTTTGGGATGGATAGAGGAGCTGCGGGGATAGGTTTACTTCAGGACTGGGATTTTGGGAAGGAAGAAGTAGATGACATGGGAGAGACATTGTCGAAGCTGGTGTTGGCATTGGATTCTCAAGATTCCTCTTATCTTTTGTCAATAATTACAGTGTGAAGTTGCTTTTTTTTTTTTGATGCCAAAGAAGAATAAATTAATAGCTTGAAACAGTTACAATGTCTGCCAGCAAAAGACTTTCCACGAACTCAGGAGGTACATCTGAAAAATCCTTAACTAATCTATTTTTCCTACTGAATTTAGCTAACCTGTCAGCAGGCTTATTACATACTCTAGGAATAAAGTGGCATTCCCAATGAGGGATGCGTTTTAAACTATCAACGGCATCTTGAATAATGTCTTCGTTTTTCCAAGAAATCACAGGTGCATGCTTTGTGATATAGCTTTCGATACCTTGTAAATCAGTTTCAAAAACTATATGTGTTTGCTGCAGCTTTCCACCCATTTGACCGCTTCTAGGAACGCCAGACATTCTGCATGTTCGGAGTCCTTTACTCCTGCATAGCATTTTGTAGAACCTCCCCTCCATTTGCCTGCAAAATCACGTAAAATAATAGCAATTCATGTCAGACCAGAATTTTTATCGAAAGAAGCATCACAATTTATCGTAAAGAAAGGGAAAGCAGGTGGTTTCCAGTGTCTAGTTGGTGCATGATGCATCAGCACCGTCTTTGTTTGTTGGTTATCATTTAGATTTTCTATGTACAAGGTAAAATTCATTGCTTTCCTAGCTACTGCTTCTGGATTAGCTTTCTTCTGCTGGAACTGCACTTCACACCTTTCATTCCATATAGTCCATGAGACTATCATGGCCGTATTTAACCAGCTTTTATTCGAACTGTTCTGTTTAGCTGAGTTTAGCCACGATTCAAACACAACATCAATATCCGTGTGAGACCCTGTTAAGGCATGCGAACCTTCTGGGATCATTGCCCAAACTTCCCTAGAGAATGGGCAGGCCAATAGAACATGCATGACTTCTTCTTCAAACTGGTTACACAGAGGGCACATACTGCTTATATAGTTGCATGGACGTGAGTCTTTTATTTGTTGGCAGGATGTCTGCAAGACACTTCCACCAGAAATGAATAACTCTTGGCCAGGTTTTGATGTTCCACAGCTCCTTCCATTGTGTCTCAGAATTTGGAATTAATAATGAGACCTCAATATCTCCCAGACCAATCTCGTGCAGCTTATTGTAAGCAGACTTGAGAGTAAATACACCATTCCTTGTGAGATTCCATATTAGCTTGTCATCCGTATCTGCTGGAATTCGCATCTGCAGAATAAGGTTTGCGGTATCTGATTCAAACAGGTGTTGAATAAGCACAAAATCCCATTGCCTGTCATCTTGGGTGATCAGTTCTTGAACCCAAACATATTCTTCACTATTGTTAATACCTTGTTTTGGTACTGGTGTTTCCATTAAACCTGTAACCCAAGTGTCGAGCCAAATTTTAATCTTATTACCTGAACCAACTCTCCAGCGACTATTTCTTTTGATGAATGGGATTTGTTGCCGTAATCCCTTCCAAGCCCAGGAGCAGTTCACTTTGATGCTTGCGTGAAGCAAGCTTGTGCAGGGAAAGTACTTTGCTTGCATGGCTTTCACCCATAGCTCATCTGGATTGATACAGATCCTCCAGGCAGCTCTTACTAGCAAAGCTTGGTTTAAAATCCTTAAGTCGCGAAAACCCTGTCCACCAAGGTTTTTATGTAAACCGAGTTTTTTCCAGGAAGTAATATATGTACCCCTTTTTTCGGTAAAGCCCCACCAAAAATCTCTTTGAAGACTCTCGATCTGTTTGATAATGTCCACTGGCACTTGAAGACAACTCATGGAGTATGAATGTATGAATGTACTGGCACTTGAAGACTCTCGATCTGTTTGCTCTAATACTAAGTTTTGTTTCACACATTTTATCTTTTCTATACAAAATGTAATCAAAAAAACTTGCTCCCTTCGGATGACACTCGAAGAAACCATGTTTGTTTCTGAAAGGATATTATTTTGTATCCCCTCCCTCAACTTTGATTCGCCAACCTCAGTGCAGCCTAATATCTTTCATGTTGTTGCAAGGTTTCCAAGTTTGTTTGTTTATAACTTCTATCAATCATTTGGTAAGAAAATCTCACAGAAAGTTCACCCTTGTTCAAGAGTAAATAGCATCTCTGTTTTTCCTTCAGCTTCAATGGGGCCTGAGTAGATGACATTCAGATAACTCACCCTTGGAAGGCTGGGATTGAACCTGTGGCAACAGCAGAACTAGCAAAATAATGTCTACTGTAAACTCCATCCACGATGTGCCATTCTCTGCTCTTATTTGGTCACTGGATGGCTCTGTAGTAGTTGGAGTTGTGCCTATATTGATGTTGAAGAGTATTTCAACAGAATAAAGCTTCTCTGGTCACTCATCTTCAATACAACCTCACTCTATGCTTTCCATACAGATGACACAAGCTACCATTTTAAAAAGATGGCAGCCCTGACCGGCTGACCCTCCCTTAAGCCAGGCTGAGATGCACTGCTTAACGATGAGAGACGGACATTGAACGTGGAATAATGCTCTATGGAATCAGTTGCTTGATGACAGCCTACAATCTTGAGAACAAACTTGCCCAGATTTTTGAACATGGTAACTTCCTCATGGGTTAATCTCTAGAGAAAGATAAAAAATCTGGTGAAGAACCGGCTCCAAGGCAAACTCCACAGACAATTAGGCTTGGAATCTCATATATAAACTTCCAAGTAAGTTTACTGATGAAAGATTTTTTAGATCCTCCAAGGGTCTAATACCTAAGCCCCCACTTCTTGTCTCTTCTTCAAACTAACCCCATTCTCATGAGATGGAGTTTCTTGGCAACCCTATTGTGCCTCCACCAGAAATTTTGCTTTCTTTGAGCTATAATTTGTTAAGAGTGCCTAATGGTAAGAGTTAGGTAGCCGTTGGGACATGTAAAAATAAAAAAGACTAGCGAAGGAAAACATGAAAGAAGCACTTGTATAACTAAGATTTTTTTTTTAGAAAGCACAGTGCATCAGTGTATACAGCTTTAGCTTGAATACCTTGATGAACCGAAGTACATCGATTGAATACCTTTTAACTATAGGAATGAATGTAGGGGAAAAGAGAATAAAGGAAAATATTTCCTTCATGAAGTAACAATTGTTATTGATATATGGGCATCTCAATCTCTGGGGTTTGACCAGCAGTAAGATCTACTCCTCCTTCAACAACAGCAAGAGTAGTTGGGGAAGGTTCATCTTCCTTGGCCAAAATCTTCAAGAAATAACTATGCCTGCAGAAGAAAATATATGAAAACCCAATTATTAGGATGTTCTCGCAGCTCAATGAACTTACCACCAAGTAGGCAAGCAATTTTCTGTCATTAGAGGAATAGCACAAGTCGGCAACATGCGTATAATCAAGGTGTTTGTGTTTGTGAGTTCAAAATAGCACAAGGAAACTATTTCGTATAAGTATTTATTGAAGATATTATATTATGGATTTCAAATTTATGTTCTGCCATGTAATCCCATCTTAGTCACAATGACGCCAAACAAAATAGGCAAATAAAGCAAAACGGTATTGGTGTATGAAATGTACAGTACCATCTAGTATCAGCAGTCAGCTCAGGATGAAAAGCAGTCCCAAGCAAGTTTCCCTGCTTCACTGCTACAATCACTTTCTGTTCATGTAGGGATTCAACCTGAAACCAATTGAATATTAGACACCTTATATGTGGTTATATATAATTGAACTGCAAAAATGGTGAATGAGTGGTGAGCGTGACAAAACAGTCAAATAAAGCAGCTGCTTCCAACACAGGAAAATTACGCAGCTACACAGATTAAGCAAAACAGTGCCATTGAAATGCCAATACAAGAGCATCGCATAACATTGGTCTAAATGCAACAGTTGGCTACCTCTGGGATAGTAAAAGTGAGGTTTCCTACCAGCGACGGAGGCACACAGGGACAAGAGGGGTCCCTAGACCCCATCTCAGTGCTAAATATCTTGTACTACAGTCTCCATCTGGTGGTAACAGGAAGGAAGTATGGCAACTATTTTAGATAATACAGACTCGGCAAATGACTATAGTATGGGGATAAGAACTTCTTATGCTAGATCGAAGTGCTACTTCAACTTTATAACTGTTTTTAAGAGTAGAATGTTCAAAACAGATCTAGTATGGACCAATAATGTGAAGAATTGGATAACCACTGAACAATGGGTCAACCGGTAGCATCAAGTAGGAAGTGCAGTTCCTAAAGGCAATGATCACTGTGCTATTACTAATGTGGATGATGGAAGAAGAGGCTTGGGAAGACAAGATTCTCCATATGTTAGTAATCTTCAATTCAACTCTGTCTATGATCCGGGGATTAGTAATAATGTCACTGCAAATATGCAGAACTATGATCAGCATGTTATAGGGGAGTCTAGTGCTGTAAGAAGTCTTTCTATTTCATGAAGTTATTTTACTAAAACAAGAAAGAAAAAAACAAAAACAAAAAAACCCAAAATTCAGTATCATAGATCAACAAAAAGAAAACTGGTCCTTCAATATAGAATAAAGTCTAACCAACCAAAAAAGAGAGGACTAAGGTGAATGGGCAAACCTCCTGGGTGTCTGCATCTGATTTTGATGTTGTCTTTAGAGACACAGGCAAGCAGCTAGGACTTCAACTCCTGGACCAGCTTCCACTATTGCAGGAGCACGGATAAATACTCCACGAAAACTAGGTAGACCTCCTTCCTGAGCTGAGAGCTCTGGTACTGAAAGGTCTACCTCAAAACTCTGGATCTGCATGAATCAATATTTCAGATAACTGCTTTCACTCCAAATTGTGGAGGTAGTCGATCCTTTAATGTGACTTAAGGCGTTTAGTAAGTTAGTCACTCAAGGAATCAACTACATCCTTTTACAATGTGTTAAAAGTAACCAATAGTTCCTCAGTCTCTATTGTCCCACAACTTTATGTTGTAATTCATATATAAATCTTTCTCCAGTTTATTTGAGTGTGATGAAATTAATATTTACCTGACTTCCAAAGAAATTCCGGTGAACGGTACAATCAAGTCCTCCAACAAGCTCTTGTCCTCCTTCTTTCTTCCCTGAAAAACAAGTTTTACAGCGTCAATCTCAATAAAAACCAAACCGACAAGTGGTCTCAATAAGAAAATTGATATTATCAAGATTAAAACACACACTCACCAATGGCTTTGTCTGCCAAGAAGATAAGCCCTGCACAAGTCCCCCACACAAGCTTTCCCATTTTAACAAACTCGCGTAGAGCAGGAAACTACACAATTTCAAATGGGAAAACACAAAAACATTCAACCTTTTCGCAATCCCAAGTTAAAGCAATTCAAACCCATTAATCAAATTCATTATTAAGCAAAAGAAATCTACTTCCTAATCATTTCTCACGCTCTACCTTACATGTGCAGTCAACAACAGTACCTTAAATACAAGTACTTCAGCTCCATTTAAACAATTTAACAAACAGATTCAGCTCGGAGCTTTTTTTTCTTTTTTCTTTTGTGTTTCATTACAACTAGAACAACATTGTCTAAGAAATTCTAAAACATTTTTGAAATTCTCCGATTCCCCTCCCCTCAATCATCACAAAACCAGTAGCACTCTAGCCCCCCCCCCCCCACAAACATCAAAATTCATACAAAGAGCTAGAGAGAGAGAGAGAACCAGATTATGATATTCAGCAAGTTTAGCCATGGTAGTACTTTCACCGCCAGGAATAATAACGGCACTGATATTATCCAATTGTTCAGGTTTCTTTCTTTCCACTCCTTTCACCCCAAGCCTTCTTAATGCTACAAAAAATCAAAAATACTGAGAATTATGGCAAAATCTAAAAGGTAAGTTAAAACCCATTTGTAGAGAGAATTATTACCAGAGATATGTCCATTGTAAGATCCTTGTAAAGCAAGAACTCCGATAGTCATTGTTGGTAAGGAGAGAACTATGAGAGCTTCACTAGAAAAATGAAAAAGCAAAACCCTCAAAATTGCAGAGAAAAACCCCACCCACCACAAGACACCACTACTAGCAAGTAGCAAATGATCCACTTTATACGCTTTTCATTTCCTACTCCCAAGTTTAACTTATTAATTAGTTGCTTGGGCATTTTCAAATTAGTACTATTTGATAGGATACACTGGGTCAATTATCAACCCCATTTCAGTAGATGGAAGAACTAACTCATAAAGTCCATTTTAAAAATTATACCTAACTCAAAAGGAAAAGAACAAAAAAAGAGTGATACATTGCACATATTCTTGATCTCTCAATGTAACTACCAACTTAAATGTAATATAAAATTTGAATCTGCAAACGCTAGCTAGCACAACCACCAAAGGCTTAAAGTAGGACAACCCGATATCTGCTTGTGAGCTACACTTCATGTGCATAAATGTTGCAATCTAAAAGCTTAGCAGATCTGCAAGTTACTTCCACGGCATCTGTGCAGGAAAGCTAACCAATATACACATAAATTCCAACACCCCAAACTTTATACACAACTCTATTTTCGTATTGTTGTTGATATGGTCTAAAAAAACAATCTTCGTAAAGGTGCGGTAAGAAATGGTGGAGGGGCGGCAACCTAATAAGACAAAAAAGATCATTACAAGGTAATTCAAGTGCCCCTTATCAAAGAAAAATCTGGAAATGACTAATTAGCCCTTATTGTTAATAATTAAGATTAGTAATGATAATCAAGATTAGTGTTGATAATTAATTTTCACTTATTATAACTCTAAAAATCTGTTAGAGTTATAAAAAAAAGAAAAATTAGAGGAGAAGAAAAAGAAACTTATGTGATATTTGTGAAACCCTAGATTTTGATTCACTCAACCAAAATGAGTGATTCCAGTGACCCGGTATACTTCTAAATTAGTTTCCATTAGCTTTTTCTCGCTCCAAATTATCTAAAGTACATAACGAAATCAAAACTTTTGCATTTTCAGAAGAACTTACGGTTGCAATTTTGCTTGTTACCAACCGTAACTCTTACTTACGGTTCGTAAGTTATCGAATACCAACCGTAACTGAGTTACGGTTGGTAATTAAATGCTCGAAACCAACCGTAACTGAAGAAAATTCTCAGATATAAGTACATACGGTTGGTAATTGAACTATTACCAACCGTATGTTCTTCAAAATCTCCAGTTACGGTTCGTAATTGAGTTATTACCAACCGTAACTCACATAAACCCAGAAATTTCAATTTCAATTTTCATATAAAACCCTAATTTTTGATACAAAATTCACTTAAATCCAACACGATAAACTAAACCCTAACAAGGTTTTTCCAAACATTTTTCAAATCGCCGATTAATCGAAGACGATGAAATTTTCAATTTTAATGGAGGTTACGGTTGATGGAGGAGAAGAGAAGATGAAAAAAAAAAATTGATTTGATTTTTTTTGATTCATTAGGTTTAAAAAAAAATTGATTTGATTTTGGTTGATTTAAGGTGAAAATGGTAATCTAGTCAATCTACACCCCCTATAGGACACCCCCTAACCAATAAGAGGGACATTGCTATCACACTTGCCGCCCCTCTACCATTTCTTGTCGCCCCTTTACCAAGCTTGCTAAAAAAAACAGGTTATTACAGTTAGAATTTTGTATATAAATCAGTAGATCTGTTTTCGATGTGAGTCTGCCATATAACATCGAGATTGTACGTATCTATAATACAAAACAACATAGGTTTTTGAGGTTTGGACGGACGGATAACATTTTGAGAGACAAGCAAGTGATCCGACAATCCCAGTCTCGTCCCAGCCAAAGACATCTAGCAGCTATGGTGTTTGTAACTTTTTTTCCAACACAGGAATATACCATGCACGCCGTCGTCCCTAAGAATTTGATATTGGAAGTTCAGAACATTGCTCCATTAGGGAGGACTCTATTCACTCTCTAAGTTTAATACCAGGACGGAGAAATCCAGATTTCGTCCTTAGAAGAATGATCAACGAGGAATTTTTATCAAAAACTATTATTTGAAGTCTAAAGAATATCGTGAGGAATTATTAAACTATTATCCATGTGTAACCGAAGTTATAATTATTTGGATTAGTGTGTGGTAATTATTAAAATCATTCTAACCAAAAATATTTAGTCTCATGCCGTACCGTTACGGCACGGGTTATTTCTAGTTTCTATACTATACTAAAAGAACATATTAATAGATGAAAAAATACTGGTCAGAACCGACTCAACCAAACTGGAGACTATATGATAAAACTAAAAGTGGTGTTCATATATGGTATTGGTAAAAAAAATTAAAAAGTGTCGATGTTCATATATGTATTTAAATCTTAAAAAAATCATACCGTTTCATATTGAGTTTCTTTCAAATCTAGGTAGAACTCCTTAACAAAAAGCTTTTATAATTTACCAAGTAAACACTTTTATATATATATATATATATATATATATATACACACGAGCAAAGGGCAGGGAAATTGCCCATTTGCTGGAAAGGTCCGGGCAGGGTCACAATTTATGAAAAGGTTACAAATCTATGCGATTGTAACACGGTCAACCCGGTGAGTCACTGTTTGGCTGTTTATTCCTAACCCACCCTTCCTGGTCGGGTTAGTTGATTAACCCAAGTTAGGTTAGGTTAGGTTATACGGGTGGGTTAACATTTTGTGGTAACCCGGATTTTTGGTACACTGTTATCAGTTTTAACCGAATAGTTTTCTGCTTCCCGTGTATTTGTGAAATCGTTTCAATGAAAGACCAGTATTGGCAAAGTGTACTCTTTATGGATGTAAACGGTCTGTAACGTTTTGGTCGGTTTCGTGTAAAAGAAACGCCAAAGGGTTGCCCCATAATTTTTAGGTGCCCAAATAAATATATACAACCTTTATACAGAGGTACCCTTTTTTTTTTCCCAGGCAATAGTTCAAAGGTACCAAATTATATTACACGCCCATAATTTATATCTTCCCAATTAAATTTATACGACCTCTAGACTGGGGTACCCAAATTTTTTTCCAGGCATGAGTTATAAGGTACCCAGGTACCAGTGAAGGACCGAATAATGCCAATAAAATGTAGAATTACAGATTAAATATTTGGGGGTACACCCAAACAATTGAAACGTATTATAGTACACTCAACGCGACCATGGTTTCATGGAATTGGCCATCCTTACACCCGTGCAACAGGGTGTGAGGCGTTACCTATTGCAAGCCTAAATAACACTTACACCGGCAATCTTTAACATACTGGACGAAGTCATTCCTGCATAGCATGATAACCCCTTGAACGGCAGCAGCAGGGTGAATACCATCTTCCTTTACGCTTAGACCCAACCACCTGGGGAGATGCGGCATCACTGGACTGACAAATAACCAATAAGATTAAAAAAAAGGAGTCCAAACAACAACGTTGGAGAAACATTCTACAAGAAATACACACAAAAAATAAAATGCACAACAACTTCAAGAAAACCAAAATACATAAACATACAATATGGGCTTAGTCATACACGGATATAGTAAAGCGGTATGCATTAAAAAACTGCATCGTTCATTGCATAGACTATACAGTATCAAAAACAAGTTACAACACGGCATAATCCTCCAGGTTAGCCTACTTAAATAAGTGGAACATTCTTTACAATATCTATACCAGGCCAAAAAAAGTGATATACCAGCATAATCAACTGAACATTTACTACCCAAAAAAAGTGGTTATGTGCACTATACAAATCAATCAGAAACACAATATCCACTTCGGACGGACTAGTTGTGAATCGGCCGAGGGAATGGCGGATTAGTACAGCCAGATTTATTATGACCATAACAGCGGCAGTTACTGCACTGTATGGAACGTCTTACACTGGTACTATTGAATATGGCTTGTTTACCTACACCAGTCTGGAAGTTGTCCTAAACCATCCACTGATCCAAAATCATTGATTGTTTAGCTGATAACCCATGTAGGACAATTCGCACACACACATACTACCTGAGCAATATTATTTTTCCATTTGGGGGTTTGGCTAATAGCTCATGCAGAGCTATTAGGATGGGAATATAATTCATAGCTGATTGCGGATTTGTAGTGCAACTAATACTAGTCTTGATTTGTTGCATAAACCAGAGAAAACCCAACATTCTCCCACTTGGTTAAGAAACATTAACTTATACTAATCTTGACTATGGAGACCCACACCATGCTTTTAAGACTCAAAGGCCATATCACCAATTATACGGCAGTATAGTGGAAACCAGAAAATTAGTGAGTTGTTTTCCATGAATAATCATTGCAACTAAATATATATATATATCATCCTTGATCTTTGAATTAAAATTGGTTTTAGTGTAAGATAGAAAAACATAAGAACAAAGTGAATTCAGTATGCACCTGTAAAGCCAAACCGTAACCCCCATCTACGTCTTGTTCAAAATATAGTAGTTGCAAGACATCAAGATGTAAATGGAAATTTTGTCTCCTTTTCATGACAACCGAGATATATGATTTACACTTCAAATGGATACATGGTTAAGATGACGTTCCAGATAAAAAATAGCATACGAGTGTTTCAAACTCTAATACACAGCACCTTAAACTTGCGTTGTTGAAGTAGCTCTGACAACAATTACATAGTGCCTGATGCTCACTGATTGTCAAGAGGAAGATTTAGCTTTAAGACGGAACAACTAATACATTTGGTAAATTCAACCACGGACATGGAATTCGACATTTTTGGGAACATATTCACACCACCTTGTACCTGGGTTCATTTCCTGACCCATCACTAATTCTACCGCCAGACACAAAATACCATTAACCACATCGTTGTCGTCAACACCTAACCATTCATAAAAAACATTCTTCCAATATCTACTATATCAATATACTAATCAAAATACAACGCAATGGTTTAATAATATGGGGGTTTTACAACCTAACTACACAGACATAAAACCAAAAAAATGAAGGATGGGTTTCAGGTATGAGGGTTTTCAAATTTGTTTGTATCTAATTTCTCGCACCCTGTAGTCAATTGATATGGGGATTTTACAACCTAACTATACAGGCCAGAAACCAAACAAGGAGGATGGATTCTGATAAAATGGTATCAATTTCCTTGAAATATCATCATAAATTCATAATAACACAATATCAGTTTCACTTCTCCAAAATATAAATTAATTATGTAGGAATAAATCAAATTTCTATTTTAGTTTCCAAAGAAGAAAAAATTAATTCGAGAAAAATTATTGAATTCGATTGAATTCCCTAATATCTAAATAAGAAAACGGAAATAAGGGTTTTAAACTGTAACACGAGGGTTAGGGTTTCAAACATAACAATTGCTATCGGAAAAATTAAATGGAAGTTTACTTGTACCATCTGGATTTGATGCATTCGTATCAGCAGATCTCTGCATCCTTTCATAAGATGAAAAAGGTGAAGGAGAAACCGAGATGGGAACATAAACTTCAAACCATTATTTTACTGTTGCTGACCCATATAGTACCTAACCCCGGGTACTGTATTAACTCTATCGGGGAGGATAAATTGGTAAACTTTGGATAACTAACTCGGCCGGTCCACGTGAATCTCCAACACGCACATTGTTGTTGAGTTTATGAAGAGTCTATCAGATTTTGCACCTTTCCACAAAATGTGTAATTTCTTTGCCCTTCGCTCTATATATATAGGGAAATGAAATTTTAACATCAAAATAAAAAGCAGCAGCCGAAAGGTCGATGTCTTTTGGAGAGAGCTAGTTAGACCGCTAAGTCCATATTTCATATTTAGGTATGCGATTAGGAGGTTATTATCTGGTATAAAGACTAATAACATACCCATGTTGATTAAGCTAGCTATCTAGCTAAGTTCTGAATAAGTCAGAGCACCGACGAAGCATGTTGCGCATTTCATATATCTGTATAAGTTATAACTCTTTCCAGAAAAATACTTACATCAAATGTTTGAGAACTCGAAGCTCAAAATGCTTAGTAGGACAGCCGTGAAATTACTTGCATCCTCAAAAAATCTAAGGTGGGAATATTGTTTCCTAAAAATGTATACAGTAATCATTCTAGAAGAAATTGGTGATTGACCCATTGGATGCGGAATATTGTGAGGTAGACTATCATCAAAACTAATAGATCTGTATATTATTTCTATACAACTCCATGCATCATGATATTATTTCCAAACAACTCCATGCATCTTGTATTGAAATTGTTTTCATAGCATTGATGACGTGTTCCCATGCTTTCTCACTTTCTTGTGATACAATATATATTACAGTAAAGTTATGAGGATTCTATTTTTTTTTAAATAATGAATTTATGTAGACTTTAAACAATAATGCATGAAGTGTCTAAGGACGTAACAATGTCCACGGTGCCTCTATGGCGAAATTTGATCACCATGTTTCTTCTCCACGCATGCCATTTCTAGTTAAAAATGCAAAACTTCAACCTTCATGTTTTTTTGTTTCTCTTCTCTAATGAAGACAATTGATCTTCATTGAAGCATTTTGACCACTCCCAATAATTGGTGAAACATCTACATTCAGAGACAACAAACATGCATTTAATGAGTTAGTGATATATAGTTCAGTTCAATTTTATGCACATACGTTTTGTTATGTCTTCTTGTTTCCCATCATCCATATTTGGTGCGGGCTCCAATAAAAAGCTTTGGTTCACCAATGAGTCTTACATTTTGTTATGTCCTCTTGTTTCCCATTTGTCATTTCCCATCCTTTTTAGTCTAACTTGTGTGCTTCTCACCTTCTACTGACTTTATTATTTCTGATAGTTTTAAAGAAACATTGTTCAGCTGAGATGCCAAACTGGTGCTGCAGGAAATCACAGTCATAGAAAAACAGATCTTTCTCATGATGGAACTGGAACGGTCGATTTTCAGACACATGTTGGGCCAAAGGTTAGCTAGCGGTTTTGGACGGCTAAGATCTGCATCTCAGGTGGAAGGGTGGACGTTGATTGCCGCATCTCTTTGTTTTGGAAGCCAGCGTTATGCATGGCATGTTGGGGTGGATAGTATTGTTGTCACGCCTTAGCGTGGAGATGTGGCTGGCACGGCTTGCCATTGGCACAGTGGTGCGGCTGGCATGGTTGGCATGACTTTGGCGTGTAGGTGTGGCTGGCACGGCTTTCCATTGGCACAGTGGTGCGGTTGGCATGCCTTTAGCACGGTAAGTGTGGCTGGAACGACTTGCCATTGGCACAGTGGTTCGGCTGGCATGGTTGGCATGCCTTTGGCGCGGTAGGTGGGGTTGGCACGGCTTGCCATTAGCACAGTAGTGCGGCTTCCATGGTTGGCATGCCTTTGGCACGGTAGGTATGGCTGGCACGGCTTGCCATTTGCACAGTGGTGCGGCTGGCATGGTTGGCATGCCTTTGGCGCGGTAGGTGTGGATGGCATGGCTTGCCATTGGCACAGTAGTGCGGCTGGCATGGTTGGCACGTCTTGTCATTGGCACAATGGTGTGAGAATTAGTGTTTGGCTTATCGAAACCCTAATTAGTATTTTTTAAAAATATACCCTGGTAATTTTCTCGCAGACACATTAAAATAATAAATGTGCCTAGTAGAGACATTATTACTTAAATTTTGTGACGTCATTGTCTGACTAAGGTTTTACGATTTTAACCCTAAGCTAAAAACCACCATCAACATTAAGTCCCATGCTTAGCTCGGAACAGAGGCATTGTTGCGAGGTAAGCATATGATGGTGACAGACAAGGACGGAATCAAAACATAAGTCATGCAAGATGGTCAGGAAAGTCCGACTAACCTTTTTCGAGAGGTAATGAGAGTTCATGATCCCGCGTTTGTGGTGTAGACCGAGAAGTGGTGAGATGAGGACCGTCGGTTTGGTCTGGCTATGCATCATCTTGACTGGGTTAGGGAATATCATAACGCTGGCTTGGAAAGTTGGTGCTGGCGCGGCAAGTCATGGCACGGACATCTTGTCATGATGGGGCCACGGCAATGGAACGGATAACTCGGCGCGGTGCGGTCATGGTAAGGCGCGGTTTGGTGAGGTAAGGCGTGCATGGAAGGCTTGGCGTGGTGGGCCAAGGTGAGGCGTGGTTTGGTAAGGCAAGGTGCGTACGGACGGCTTGGCGTGGTGGGGCCAAGGCATGGCGCTGACGGCTTGTTGACTTATCTTCATGGGCCCAGTTGCCTCTTTTCCTTACTTGACTCAAATAGGAAGTCTTTTCCTTATTCAAACTCCCAAGCATCACGCCTATAAAAGGGTCTGCCCGCTCCTTTTATTTCATGTCTTCATTTTTTTCCTGGTCGTGTGATAACAATAAAGTGGACGAGCGAATCCAGGTATGTCTTCTAGCACTTCCTCTTTAAATTGGTTTCTTTTTGCTTCTTTGTTGGTGCAAAGCCTTAGTTATAGGCGTACCTTTTCATGACCTTGTAGAAAATGTTGTTCTTCTGTGTTGGTGTGAATTCTAGCCGTAGGTATGTTTTGCACGAGCTTGTAGTAGTATTTAGGCGTGAATACCGTAGCAATGTTGACCGCCCCAACTTACTGTGCGAAGTAGGCGAGAGATAGTAGCTGTCATTCCCTTCCCATGAAAACCTAGTTTCTAGGTTTTACTTCTTTTTTTGGTGTGGCCGTGTGTATGGTTCCCATGTTGGGGCGCGCCTCCTTGGTCGGGTGCGAATTTCCTGCTACAGTGTACATCCTTGGCATGAGGCGGTGATGCAGGGCACGTCAGTCCTAATTTATTTGCGTATACGTATTATGACCTCGAAACAAACTAGCTTGCATCTAGGGTGGATCTCTTTTGTATGACAAAATAATTTCCATGCACTTTCCGTAATAATTTTTCCTTCGTATAGTTCCATTGTAGTTGTTTGGAAGGTGGAAGTACCGTGAGAGAATCTTCGTTATGACGTCACTTGAGAAAAGTTTTGCCATACCAAAAGACATTGGAAATTCCAAGCCAAACGTAAGTGATAAATTCTTCACAACATCGGCCACGATTAATAGAAACCACCCCAAGTACGTGTCGATTCTTCTGACTGGTCCGGAAAGTGAGGGAGAAGACCGATCGGTTCGGCCAGGAAGCGTAATAAGGTTTTGTATTCAGAGGAAAGAATATCATGCCTCTCCTATCGACTTTAAAATCTCTGTGAGTCTGTTGCGTCCCTTCGAGAAATGGATGCGATTCATGATGAGCCAAGAGAATGTAAAAACCAATTTGACCAAGGCGCAGATCATTGATGTTGTTGCGGCTTTCGCAGTGCTGCAGATTAGGAAAGATAATCCAGGCTTGGTTGCTTTTATTTCCAGATGGTGTCCGAACACCCATACGGCCATATGTAGGTGGGGTGAAATGACCATCTCCTTAGAGAGCGTGTCTGTATTGTTGTACCTTCTCGTAATTAGAAACTTCGATGTTAGGTTGTCTGTAGATGAAGAAGAAATGCACGCCGCCCTGGTTGCGAAATCAAAAGGATTCGTTCGGAAAGAAAACAAGATGAAGTATTTCTATGACTGGTGGGTGTCTCAGTGGTTTCCTGATGAGTTGGAGTCAAATCAGAAGAATAGTACGCTTCATGTCGCGGCATTCCTGGATCTTTGGTTATCCATAGATATTTTTGATGACGGCTCAGGTAAGAAGGAGATAAGGCAAGAACTTATCAAGTTTGCCATAAAATTGGAAAAAGGCATCGTTCTCCCTATTGGCGGTTTGTTTCTTGGTTCTATGTACGCACACTTGGATCAGCTGGTCTCGGATATGTACGCTTCAAACGGCTATATGAAAGTGGATTCGTACATTCATGTCGCCTTTTTTCAGGCGTGGTTGTGGGATCACTTAGAGAAGTACGCCCCAAAACCGTTGGTTGTACTTCCCGAGTCTTGGGGGGGGGGGGGGTCCAGGATACTGCGCTGGTAGAATAGGCGTCCAAATATTGGCTCGAACCTGGTTGGATTTCTTGACAACTCATATATGGTTAATTTTCGTCCATGGGCTCCGGTGCATGCGTCCATAACTCAGATCAGTACCTTTGCTCTTGCTTCGAACATGTCTTTGTCTCCTGATAAAGAGGATCTAAGTGTTGGAGATATGGTGTTCATGCGAAGCTGCACGCCCGGTCATGTGCCGTCTTTCTTTCGAGGATCTTGCAAAGCAATCTCTTACAACATCGATAAAGCGGCTTGGCATATGGGTTTTAACCAAGGGGTCCCACTCATTCGTCAGCCGATTGTTCCATAAATCTCGTTGCCCACTGTTCTCGATGCTAGTGTTCTTGTGTCGGGTAAAAGTCTCCATTTTCTGCTTGCGGAACTAAATCCATCAACAACCTCCAAATATAACATATTTTGGCAGGATGAGTTTCTCGTTATCCATGGATTCGTGAATGATGTGGTAGAAAACCGTCGCGTTAAGCCTTCCCCTGCGGTTTTAGAGGAACATCCACTGCTAAGGGATCCCAAGCGAAAATCCGTTAGCCCGAATGCAGATAGTCCCCAAGTGAAGGAGCGAAGACCTAAAAGCCGTGTTGGTGGTTTTCAGTCGGGTCCGAAGGCTCTTCCGACTTTTAGTTCTTCCAATATGCGAGTACATATAATTTTCTTCCTAATCAGTCAGATTACGCATGTCTTTGTCTCATTTCTGAGTGTATGTTCTTGTATTTTCCCAGGGTCTTAGCAGTGTGAACGCCTTCACTAAACTTGCACGTAGTCAGAAGACAGCATCTCTTGAGACGGAAAGCGGTTATGCTGAGATTACCCATGGTGAATGGGAATCCAAGAAGGAAGAGAGTTCGGAGTTCAGTGACGGGGAGGATAGTTTTTCTGGTAGCAGCGTTGAATCTTTCTCCAGCGAGTCCGGAAGTGAACCGGTGAGCCTTCCACTTTTTTTCTTTCCTCTTCCTCTTTTTTTTTTTTTTTTTTTTGAAGCAAAAACCAAGTCTTGATATTTTAGGAGGAAACCGTTCCCGAGGATGGCTTTGAAGTAGAAACCCGCCTGAGTGAAGGCGTAGCCATACCTCAAATTGCGGAAACCGTAGCGGCTGGTGACTTGGACATTGAAGTTCATCATCCTGAAGACATTTCCACGGCTCAAATGGTGGAGAGTACTCCAGGGACTGCTGGCGCAATTGTAGTTAGGGGTCTCTTGTCGGTTATTGATTCGGTTGTGGCCACTACTTTCAACCCTCCGTACCTAGTCCCTTATCTGGGTCATGTATTGATCGTGGGATTTAGCGTGCCAGCCAAACATGTGGTGTTATACACTAAAATATGGGAAAATACGGACATATTGCCACAACCAAGAAAATTACTAGTCGATTTACGTTGGTTAAGCGGGTGGAGGAAGCTTTGTCTTTCATTGACGACATGTGCAACGTGACTGGTCATACGGTTTCTAAGGATGTAATCTCGAGATGGAGGTTCCATCGTGACATGTGTGTGAACTTCGAATTCAATGTTCCTTGGTTCGTCGAAGGTTTCTCTTAGGTTGAAAAATCGCTGGTCGAAACAGTCGAAGGTCCTTTAGCAGACATGGTGAAGAAGCAGGAAGCGGAAATCAAAAAATTGTACAGGCAGCTGAAGTTGAAAAGGGTGGCTCTCCAGATTACGAGGGAGGCCTTTTCTAAGAGGAGCAAGCCGTTGTTGGAAAACTTTCCTTGAATACATTTCTGTCTTTTGAACTTCTTACTTTTAGGTTTTTTTTTTTTTCGAAAGGCAAATGAAACGCCTAGTTCATGGTTTAGATTTCTTGGATTTCTTGGGTTGATAGATAAATGTTACCTTGACGGTTTTGGATTATTCTTTTGGAATGAATCGTTTAGGAATGAATTGTTTTGGAAATGATGTTGTCTTGGTTATGATTGAAAGTGTTGCCGGCATCCCAGGAAAACCATGAAATCGTGCATTTGGTAGATGACATGGGGTGAAACAGAACATGGCTATTGGTTTTATCATTCCCGTGAAAACTTGAAAAAGCAAACCACGTATCTTGTCTAGGTAGGACTTACTTGATTTTTTAGGTCTCCTGATGAAAAGGAAACCTTCCGGGTGTAAGACCGAGTTTTATGGGATGCACCGTCATGATTGTGGAAAGTCCCTAGTCATTACTAAGTTACCTGATAACCGAGTCGTCGATTCTCGGGCGGATCGTTTGCTTCTAACCTCTGGGAAGTCCCCAATCATCCCTTGTCGTGTCATGACTGATAATCGGGTCATCTGGTAATTGAGTCATCGATCCCTGAGCGGATCGCCTGCTTCTACTATCTTGATGTATGGGTCGAAGCATGATATCGATGGTCAAAAATTCACATTGTAATCGAAAGATCAACCTCCCACTGTGGTCTCCAATTGTTTGAGGGTGAAAACGGTTTCTACTGATTTCGGTAATTTCGGGTGTGTGGGTGAGAAACTAATTTAAACCCTAAACAATGTACTGCAAGGGAGTACTTTAGATTCGAGAGATCAATCTGTACAAGTCCGGCATAAACCAAGAAATGGCCGTTCCAGACTTGCCTTGGTCACAAAGTGAAGGAGAATGGGTTGGTTTTGGGGAGGAAAGCAGGGAAAGTGATGAGACCGGAATAGTTGATTTCTGGAAGAGTAGTTGTTTTCTACGACTTGTATCAGAAAGTGGGAAGCTAACAAATGGAAATCTATCAAATGTTTTCTTAGTGTTGTATGCTCCTGACTGAACTTGTTGTTCGGTGGAAATAGGTAAGACCTATTTATACAAGTCGAAGTAAAACGTACTCTGATCTCATTAAGGAATGGAAAAATGGGTGAGTAAATGGGAGGAGGTGGTAACCGTTAACGCATGGAATTGATGTTCCATAAAAAGGAGCGTTTCACTATTAACTCCCTGTATTTACTAACCGCCTCATCCTTATGATGGGCGTAGTGTACGCCGCACGCTGTAAACCGCCAAACCAATACCCAAAGAGGATCCCCCAGTTTGTGATATGTGTTGATGTCTCGAATGTTTTTGTGGAAAACATATAGCATATTGTTGTTTCCTGAAAGGTCGAGTTTGGGAGACTTGCTAGCTTGGTGACCTTCGACGGTCGAGATTTTGCATCTTAAGACGAAAGGTAGTCGTTGATCGTTTCACGCTTTCGTTTTGGTGGCCGCATAGGGAAGGCCAGCATGGTGGCGCGATAAGGTTGGCATGCCTTTGGTATGGCATGCCCGCGGTTTGGAGTGACCAAACCAAGGACGGATAGGATTTTCTCATGGGATTAAAGGGATACCTTTGATTGTCGCATGCCTTCGTTTTGGTAGTCGCATAGGGAATGCCAGCATGGTGGCGCGACAAGGTTGGCATGCCATTGGCACGGCATCCCTCGGCGCGGTTTTGCGTGGCCAAACTAGGGTTTAGGGCCAAAGGTTACCATGTGTTTTCTGGTAACCTTGGGCGGATAGGATTTGCTCGTGGGATTGAAGGGCGACCGTTTATTGTCGCACGCCTTCGTTTTGGTAGCCGAATAGGGAAGGCCAGCATGGTGGTGCGGCTGGGTTGGCATGGTAGGACCAAAGGTTTAGCATGACATTTGGAAAATGGTGTGGCTAGCATGGCTAGGGCCAAGGCAAGGTGTGTTTGGCTTGGCATGGTGGGGCCAAGGGTTGGCATGCCATTGGCACATGGTGCGGCTAGCATGGATAGGGCCAAAGCAAGGTGTGTTTGGCTTCGCATAGTGGGGCCAAGGGTTTGGCATGGCCAGGTTAGGATTTGGGCATGACCAAGCTAGGATTTTGGCGTTGGGCCAAAGATTAGCTGGAGGTTTTGGACGGCTAAGATCTGCATCTCAGGTGGAAGGGTGGCTGTTGATTACCGCATCCATTTGTTTTGGAAGCCAGTGTTGTGCATGGCATGTTGGGACGGCTAGTATGGTTGGCACGCCTTAGTGTGGAGATGTGGCTAGCACGGCTTGCCATTGTCACAGTGGTGCGTCTGGCATGGTTGGCATGCCTTTGGCACGTAGGTGTGGCTGGCGTAGCTTTCCATTGGCACAGTAGTGCGGATGTCATGGTTGGCATGCCTTTAGGGAGGTAGGTGTGGCTGGCACGGCTTGCCATTGCACAGTGGTGCGGCTGGCATGGTTGGCATGCCTTTAGCGCAGTAGGTGTGGCTGGCACGGCTTGTCATTGACACAGTGGTGTGGCTGGCATGGTTGGCATGCCTTTGGTGGGGTAGGTGTGGCTAGCACGGCTTTCCATTGGAACAGTGGTTCGGTTGGCATCCCTTTGGCGCGGTAGGTGTAGATGACACGGATTGCCATTGGCACAATGGTGCGGCTGGCATGGTTGGCATGCCTTTGGCGCGGTAGGTGTGGCTGGCACGGCTTGCCATTGGCATAGTGGTGCGGCTGGCATGCCTTTGGCGCGTTAGGTGTGGCTGGCATGGCTTTCCATTGGCACAGTAGTGCGGCTGGCATGGTTGTCATGCCTTTGGCACGGTAGGTGTGGCTGGCACGGCTTGCTATTGGCACAGTGGTGTGGGAATTAGGGTTTGGCTTATCGAAATCCTAATTAGTATTTAAAAAAAAGATGCCCTGGTAATTTTCTCGCAGACACATTAAAAGGGTTCAATAAATGTGCCTTGTAGAGACATTATTACTTAAATTTTGTGACGTCATTATCTGACTAGGGTTTTACGATTTTAACCCTAAGCTAAAAACCACCATCAACATGACCATTTCACTTCACTTCTTTTATTGACAAGTGTCATGAGGACCACTTTCAATGATAAGTTCTCTTAATTTCCTTAAATTTCTCTAAAAACAAAGCCATCCTATTAAAAAGGAATGAAGGGAATATATTTGAAGAGAGTGCAACATGGCATGGAATACCACAAGCCTTGCCTTTGTGAAGTTGCAGTTCTTTCATGCGATCAATACTTGTAGTTGTAGGAAATCCTACACTACACCCTTGTTAAGATTTCACAAATATCAACTCATACTTGAAGATTAAAACGACTCTTTTTCATTTAATTCTCATAAATGTTTACAGAAGTGGGAGAAATCAAGAATACAACTATTCTCTTGAAGTTTCTCTCTCCTCAAGACTTTCTCAACTCTCAAAAATACATCATCCTTCTCTGAATCTATAGGAACCCTTTATATAGGAAATTACATAGTGGATGACAGCTAAGTTTTCCTTTTATATCGGATCTACTCTGCGATCTCATCGCAACATTTATAATATGAAATATCACAAGCATTGTAACCATCGCAGATCAATCATACTCTTCTCGTGTTTCTTCAATCGTCAGCTACTACGTCATTCTTTGAACCATTCTTTAAGTTATTCTGTGACGCTCGCAGAGTGTTGTTGAAGAGGCTCGCGGTGATGATCGCAGGAGTGTTGTTAATCTCGCAAGAATACCGTCATGGCGATATTCTGGTCCTACATCTTTCCTCTTCTCATGTCTTTTCTGCGAAGGAGGGAAGATCATGAGAATTGAATTTTTTATAATGTCGCAACTGTTTATCTTTTTGCATTATTCTGCTTTGACACGTTTCTGTACTCTTCTCCAGCTGTTTTCATATTCTTTTTCTTCCATTAAATTTTTGACACGTCCTTTTCAACTACTACGATATGACCGTTCACGTCCTTCCTTTGCATTTATTACATTCATCTTCTCGAGAAATCTCTTCTTCTATAAATACTTATTCATTCCTTTTCTTCCTTCTCTTTACTTCTTTCTTCATTCTCTCCGTAATTTCTCCCTGTTTCTAGCGCCAAAATGTAGTTGCAGGAAATCCTACACTACACCCATGTTAAGATTTCACAAATATCAACTCATACTTGAAGATTAAAACGACTCTTTTTCATTTAATTCTCAGAAATGTTTACAGAAGTGGGAAAAATCAAGAATACAACTATTTCTCTTGAAGTTTCTCTCTTCTCAAGACTTTCTCAACTCTCAATAATACATCATCCTTCTCTTAATCTATAGGAACCCTTTATATAGGAAATTACATAGTGGATGACAGCTAAGTTTTCCTTTTATTTCGGATCTACTCTGCGATCTCATCGCAACAGTTATAATATGAAATATCGCAAGCATTGTAACCATCGCAGATCAATCATACTCTTCTCGTGTTTCTTCAATCGTCAGCTACTACGTCATTCTTTGAACCATTCAATAAGTGACGCTCGCAGAGTGTTGTTGAAGAGGCTCGCGGTGATGATCGCAGGAGTGTTGTTAATCTCGCAAGAATACCGTCATGGAGATATTCTGGTCCTACAATACTAAATGTCATATGTACCTTAGAATTCTTACCCTTTCTCCCTTCGAATTAGTTCTTCTTACTCTTAATCTAGGTCACATTTAACATGGGACCTTTACTTCCGAAGGCACTATTGAAAGGTTAACCTGAAGAATCAAAAGAGAGAAAAGAGGTGTTTGTGTCGTATCGATCTCTGTTCCTATTTGTAACACTTGTTGAATGCAATTATTATAAGCAAAAGAGAGGAAAAAGGTTTTCGATAAATTATCATATTGTTAAGAATGCAATTTGTAAATGGGAACTGGATGAATGGTAGGAATAAGATTACAGAATATGTAACACGTAGGTTTTCAAGCAACTCACCAAGCTTAGCAATATATCAATATTCGCCTGCAATTAACTCTCAGCTTGTTGATGATTTTGGGCTGAAATTGTTACCGCATCCACTCCCCGTTAAGAAAAACAACAATCAGACTTATATCAGTAATCACAAAATTATAACTAAAAATTGAATACTAAATCATCAAAGACCCAAAAAAAAAGGATCTTCAAAGAACTCTTCTTGACATAGTGACATCTCATGGACACTTATAAACAAGTTAGAAACATGCGATACATAAAAACATGTACTCCCCCCGTCTCTAAAAAATTTACACACAAACCTGCCTATTATTTTGAAACAGAGGTAGTAATATATGAAGATTAGGTTTAGGATTTACGCACAAAGGATGTAATATATGATATTGCTCTTGATAAAAAAATTGTAGCCTCAAAACAAAGCAAAAGAGTTAGGGTTCATTGATTCAGATAAAAAAGGGTTAGAGCATGTTTGGTAGCGTTTTCAAAAATAATTATCTGTTTTAGAAAACATTATAAACGGAAAACGGCTGAAAATATGTTTGGTAGAGAATTATTTTGAAAAACTAGTTTTTCACCCGTACGATGCACGGGTCTTTTTTTGGCTTATGAAATATAAGATCCATGTTCTGAGATTTCTTCTTTTAGGTCTTCCATCAAGGCTACTGCCGATATTGCAGCTCACTGTTTAGACTAATCATACAAAAGAAACAAAAATACTTTCACGTCAGATTGAGATTGAATGCAAAATGTACAGGGGTAAATGATATGTTATCAAAGCCAGAATTCAAAATTCTCCAAAGGTTAACAAATTTTTCATAAAGCTTCGTGCAAAACTGGAATTGGGGTAATACTGATACATAAAGCCAGGTTGGAGGGCTTACGACAAATGTGAGTGGTGGAACCAAAATACAAATATTTGACACATTTGGTTTTTTATACCCATGGATGTATTATTACGCTGATGTTTACACCACGTTGAGTTGGTATAACTAAATTGGGTTAGGATATATATATATATATATATATATAAGCGCATAGGCCTATGGGGAAGCAAATACATGTAAATACTAATTAAATTCAGCTGGTTTATTAAGCTTCATATTAATAAACTTCCTATTTTTAAATCTATAATATCTAGAATAAGACTCTGGCTCTCCCGTTTAACTCTATGAAGAGCTCAATTAGCTGTTACTGCTAAATTATGCGCATATAAATTAAAGAAAACTTGTTATAAAGCTAGACTCTCTGCCCATCCCATAGCTTGCAGCAAGCCATCTGATTAAGCATGTTTCACATCTAAGTATCCATGCGCATATATACATCGGACCACTCCATGTGATATCTCTTTATGGTGTAGCTACAATAAGAGGTGTATCATCTCTGTATCGGGTCATTCTTTGTCGAAGCTGCTCAATGATAATGACATTATATTTACATATCCAAAAATTAATAGTACTTAGATAGACACAAATTAACACAGGACCATTAATACTGAAATACAAATTGCATCGTTGCCCATTTATGGTTCCATTTTATACTCGATATATCCCTATCCAGTAAATAAATATTTTATAATTGCATCAAAAATAACGATAGGATAAAAAAAAATGTCCTTAATTGCAATATATTTTCCAGATCGACAGATACCCGACCACGGTCGATGTGGATGACATGGTAGTATGGTACGAATATTCAAGCTTATTAAATTTGGCATATCTTATACCAAGTGAGCACTTGCCTGTGAATGTTAATAGGATCTCTACGGTAACATATAACCGATTAGGTTAAATAAAATCCATTTATATGTAATTGGGAATCCTATGTGCGCCTTTAATTTTTTTGTCAGTTTAATATGCTAAGTGTGTTGCATTTTTTGGAAAAAAAAATTCCGCCAAGATCATAAGTTCAGATGGAATTATTGGATGCCAAAATCAGAGAACAAAACTTAGTATCGAGTATTGTACGACATCCTCAAGGTGAGGTTGAGTTGAGAAGATCCGACCAAAATTGCTTGTTTATAACTTTATATATCTTTTTCATACACTACATTCTTGTAAGGTACATTGTGGACTCTTCATATTTTTACATCATGGGTAATTTGCCAAGAGAATGTTAGTAGGAACATTTAGGCTTTTAGTACACAGTGTCGGGTGAGTGAGCATTTTGTGTTCTTGAATCAGTATTTATATTTTTTGTGTTCTGCTTTCAGTTACCGTTCTTTTAAATATTAATGTGCAAGTTATTTGGAATTGAAAATTCACATATCGAATTCGGTTTCTACTCTCTTTGTCACATGCACACACAAGACATTTCCGTAAATGTTAAACTACATGTAGTTTGTAACCAAGATCTCATACAACCCCAAAATCCATGAAGTTTATCGATTCAATTTCACTCTCCCTGTGAAAAATTTATATGATGTGAATTGGTAGCCATGCAATAAAAATAGGAAAAATGTGTAATATATTACTCATATCGCATTTCTCCAGGGATTGAATTCAAGGGGATAGTTGTACTTGTAAAAATTCAAATTCAACGCTGGAGGGAAGACCAATTTAAACCGGTGCATTATGACCACAACATCCTTTGTCTGGTTCATATTGGCTCCGCATAAATGTAACGAACATATCAAAGTATATGGATGATGAACCACATAGCTGAAGAATCTTATTATTGCATATCCAAACCACTATAAATTACCAAAAAAATACACTTGGATGGTTTCAAATTGAATTTGATTTTGTTTGGAACTGTCATGTAAAACTAAATGAAACAATAAACCTATAACCCTCCTTATATTCTTGAGCTTAACTGCTAGAAGAGTATGCATTTACTATCATCATCAAAGCACATAGAGTAATTAAGTTTGAAATAACAGTCAACCCGCCGACTAATGCTATACAGATACAGATATAGATACAAATGAAAATATATATATAAGAAAGACTGAATTACCATTAAGTGGTGAAAACCGAACTGCTTCTTTGGCCGCCCATGGATCCCCGAACTGTAAATCAAACAACCAAACCAACAAACATAAGAGAACATAAAATTAAAATGGATGATTATTATTTTTTTGGAACCATCTATTTTAATCTATGAGTTGTATAACTATGTATAAATAGGAGGGTCAGAACTTATCTTAAAAAATCTCCCGAAAACTGAAAATTAGAGGTAAAAAATAGGGGACGACGGTACTACCACCGGCTTTCTTCTCCGTCAAGGATATCGACTACATGAACTTGATGACTATTACTTTAACAACTACTTGTGGGATTAAGTCCCCTGTACAAACGAAAACTAAATAGAGAAAATAAAAATCAAATAACAAAATCGAGACGATGTTGATATTATTCTCTCACCACCGATTAAAATAAAGGATATATTCTCTTACCGAAGCTCCTAACACATAAAAATCAATGGTGCAAATAAAGTATAATAAAAATATAAAAACTAAAAACAGTGATAATAATCATCTGCATTACTAAAAAACTTAATAGAAAAAATATTGTAAATCAAAATTGTGATATTGCGTTGTTGATATGATTACCATGATTAAACGTAGACTATTCACTATTTGATCATATCTATATTTGCAGAATTAGTTTATATATACCTTGATATTGCTTGAACGACAACAGATGCATAATCGAGGGGACCGACCGTGCCTTCACAACGAACAATGCAAATAGATCAGAGGGGACTCTACGTAAGAATGGAAAATCTTAAAAGAGAGAGCAACGGGTTAAAACAGAGAAGCAACCGGGAAAACAAAATTTGACATTTTCTCAAATGGAGTATCACCCAAAAGTAATGTTGATAGGCACCTGTAAAGATTACTATAAATAATCAATAGAAAACTCTTATCAAAATGTTGTGGAAGTATGCAATCCCGTTGTGTTGTGAAAGTATTGGGATCCATTGGGATGTCACAATATGGTAGCCGTTAGATGCTCTACTGTAAACGCAACCAAACAACTCAAGACAACACTAAAATCCAAACAACTAATTAATGATTTTAAACCCAAAGAGCTTGAATAAAACTTTTACCCAATGAACATAAAACACCATCTCTCTACCGTCATTCCTTAGCCGATGTCTACTAAATTGTATGGCCCTTATCTTTATCTCCATTACCTCCCCTTATCTCTGCTCAAGAACTCCAATCTAATACTGTCACAAGATCATATTGGTTCCCTTATCTTTGTTGCATATATCCTTCGCTTCATTGGAATTTCATAACCAAAAACATCCAACAACAACAGTTAGAAGTCAGCAAACAACATAATTGAGCGAAGGATATATGCTTACCATATCTCTGTGCAAGCTGGAGAGTAGTAAGTTAGCATTATTATGGAGATTTAGTTCACTGATTTTTTGACCGAAAGTGGCTACTATTGGTGCAACTAATAAAAAGTACGAAGCAAACCACTAACTCAGTGCATAAAGGCTAAACCGTCTGGAAAGGGTCGGGTGTAGTGGTATGTATACCCATTGGAGTCCAAACTCACTGCGGACCTTTTGATAACAGTTTGGTAAGATGAATGTTTTTACTGGCAATAGTTTTAGTGGGAGGGAATAGAAAAGATGTTGAAACCTCCTAATTCCTTTATAAAAAAGAAATTCATTTCCTGAATAGCAGTGTAACATAAAGTCATACATGTCAAAATGTATCAGCACTAATTTATCCATACATCAAAATGTCAAGGTGTATAAATTTCCTGTTTCGCTTAGGGTCTCATTTAGTGATCACTCATATATCAATCGTACCAGGGACCCAAGAACCCCATGAATGAGAAATATGGGAAACTTATTTTTGACAACTCAAAAGCATTTTAGCCTATAATTTGTGGTTATATCAAAGCCATAATTTGTCTCGAATACTGCGTCATAGCCTTATTAGATACTAATATATCGAATATGAATACATAAGATTCAAGGAATTTCTTTTTTTAATAGCAAGATCTCATTGAAAACTCAAGCACATGCAAACTTTTGGTAGAAGTAGATGATGACAGGGGATTTCCATCAAAAGGTTGCATGCAATTAACCATGCAACCTTTAAATAGATACTGACTTAGCCTGTGTGATAATATTGTCACCGAGAGTCTCTTCATACGTTCAATGGCCCTGTCCCAAGTTAGAGATTAAACAATAAGCTGAAATAAAAGATAAAAAAAATATAAACAAATGTGAGAATCAGCGAAAATTGTTTACAATAAGTCATATCTTGGGGTGCCACCTAATCAGGATAGACATGGCTATCCTATCCATTCTCATAAATGGACATCCAAATGTCAAATTTGTTGTTATCCTCTATGAAAGAACTCATAATAAATAACCAATTCAGATGATCGTTAACTGTTTGGGTAGAACATTGATTAATCCATAAATTAACCAACCTCCTCAAGCCATTGGAATATGAATATGAACAACACAATCCAACATGTACTTTCACTTAACTGAAATATTTTCCATTAGCCTACACATAGATTAAGCATTTAAAAGTACCCACAAAAAATTACACAAAATTTGAACTTAGATAATAGTAAGCAGGAGAACTTCTTTATAAATCTATGATGGAGAAACAATGAAGAAGGTTGAAAAGAGTTTTCCAAAACTAAAACGTGGTATGAAACAAAAAAAAGAAGAGAGAGTACATGGTAGATATATCCACGAAGTTACAACTGAAAAATATAATGTTGTTGTGATATAGAAGACAAAGAACAAGAAACACAAAATAAAAGGGAAGAAGACAGAGAGAAATTCTATTAGATGTGTATAGAATACAAATGTTTAGGACTCTATTTATAGAGTTTACATACTTGGTGCCCATGTAATAGGGTCCCACTAAAGTGGGCATATATACATAAACTTCCGTTTATAACACTCTCCCTAGATGACCACTATATCTAAGCAATTTCCTCATTAAAACCTTGTCAGGAAAATCCAAATGGACCAAACCTGATCGAAGGGAAAAAAATACAATTATGAGAAAACTTAGAACAGAGTTGGACATGCATATGTTGCCTCATTAAAACCTTGACAAGGAAACCCCAGTGGGAAAAAACCTTGACGAAGGAAAAAGAGTACAACTAGATAGTCCAGTAAAATATATTTTCCTAGGATGCTCCCCCTGATAATTACTTCAGTTAAATCTTGGCTTCCAAATCTTCGAGTCGACACTTCCCAATTTCAATAAACGAATTTCTTGAATTGTGGAGATAACAATGCTTTAGTGAGAAATCTACCAGTTGACGAAGTCTTTTTTTGTGTTAGTCTTCTAATGGTAGTGCTCTCGAGTCTTCACGCTTCTTTAAATACATTGAGGACTTGCTTCTTGGATTGCTAGCTTCTCGAAGATGATTTGCGGAAGTAGTTGATGTAATTTCTTCAATAAAGTGCCAATATTTAGTTACAGTTTCATAGGTGAAAAATAAAATAAAATTGTGATCATGCCATATATGGATTAGAATAATATCCAAATTCATAGGAGAATGTAGTCTAACAAAATGACCTAGTTAATGGTGGGAATCCACCAAATAACCAAAATTTGATATAACCCCCCTTGGATGACCACCATGTTAAATAATTTGTCTCACTAAAACCTTTCCAGTAAAAACCCAATGGGAAAAAATATATGGACAAAGGGAAAAGAGCACAAATATCAACATTTATCAACATTTTGAAAGAAAATTTAACGTCAATGAGATGTTGCCTCGTTAAAACCTTGCCAGGAAAACCACATGGGACAAAACCTAAAACAAAGGGAAAAAGAGTACAACTTTTGATGTAAATATGGATGCTAAACCAAGCATCAAAATAATAACTCTAGTCTATATCAAAAGACGAGTTTAAGCTAGCATAATTCTAAATGCATATTTAAGAAAGAAGAAAAAAAAAATAGAATTTATGCTGCTAAAACGTGGATTTTAGTGTTTTTATGGACTCCTCAAGAGACCTATGAAGTTGATATAAACAACTAATTAATCCGGATTTTTTGGTCTTGTACCAAATTTCTAAAAACACATAAAGGATTGCTAAACCTGATATAGTCGATTCAGGTGGCTGTATGGATATAGTTTGAATCCTTCAAGGATTACAAATCCTATTATGTTCTCCAACCACATACGAGTCCCTCAAGGACTACCACGACAAATGTATCTTATAAGGAAAACAATTATTGAAGCAATCTTAGGATTTAAGCGAAAATTAAACCCTCAAACCGTTTTTAATACGATTAATTTCTCTTAATAACGCATCACGACTACACCAACCTGTAATTTAAGAATTCAGGCTTGCACGTTTAAGGTGTTAAGTCTTGGATCCATAAATTGCGTTATTCAGGAGATTTCAATCCAACATAATTTGGATTTTGTGCATACCAATCACATATGTCGATATTTCTTTGGAAAGGGGTTAACAACCACCATCATTTAATATTTCAGTAGATACTATAAATTAATATTCGACAATAATTTACCACGATCCCACACAATTCTCAAGTATATGTGTATTTTGAAAAAACTCAAAATTTACCGGTACCAGCGCCCACGGGAGTTATGATCTCATCATCATTAGGGGATGAGATACTAATTTTGAGAATGTGAATGGTGTTTTGGTAGACTCAATTGGAGCACTACCAGTAGCCTCTCATGGAACGCTACTTATTTTACGAGATGTGACTGAATTTTCCTCTTAAAGAGGCAAACACTTATATAAAAGCAAATGAGACATTTTACGCCTAGTTAATAGCAGCCTTTTTCGATTTGGTCATGATGGGAGAGAAACTGATATAACATTGAAGTTAATTAACACCAACTTTTGTTGGTAGTGTATAGTCTCCTCCTGATTATGGCGAATATATTTCTGGTTTTTATGTATAGTCCTAAAACAAGTTTCGTAAAGTATTATCCGATTTATTCAAAGACATATACTCATAATAATTTCTGGTTTTTATGTACCACATATATCGACTATTCAAAAGTCCTTATACATTTATCATCCATCATGGATTTTTCTAGTAGTAGACAAAAATATATATAATACGCAAATAAATTTCCAAAAGAAATTAAGTTTTTCAGAATAAAATTATAGAGTTTCTTTATCAAAAGAAAATTAAATTAAGATCAATATAGTCACTACAAGGACTAATAATATTGGCTAACATGCCGGGTGCGCACCCATTGATCTTTAGTGTCCGACAGTAATCCAACTATAAGTGGAACAAATCCGAATTTTGGAGATTATTACCGAAAAAAATACAAAAAATAAAATAAAGATTGTTCAATATCTTTAAATAATGCAGCAAATTCTCATTCATCGGTATTTAACGATTGGCTTATACCATAACAACGATATTTCATCATCTAGGGATCGATATAGATGAATTATATGTTTCTTTTTGAGAATATAAAGAAATCATTATCGTTATTTTTCTTTGAAGAGATAAAATCCACTATTTCTAGTTGATGAATGGTTTCATTGAAAGGAAAATAGAAACCAATAGTTTATTATTAGATAAAACCATACATATTTGATTGTAAAAATTTGTTCGAAACGATCAATCTTCCGTAATAGGGAAAAATCAAACCATTATTGGCAAAATTTTAGAAAATATGCCAATATATTTTCTCTTGTATTATAGAAACCAGTGGGAAAATTCACAAAATTGGTTTTTACGATTTATCAAACTCGTATCGATAAAATAAAAATATTGTCGTTTTAGTTATCGCTTAGGAAACCTATTTTGAGGTTGACAAATGGTTTCTTGCATATTAAAAAAATAGAAACCATATGTAAATCACATGATCCTTGTCTAAAAGACAAAGATACCAAAATTTATTGGCCGTAGGTTTTTCAACCATGCACGTGATTAGTTACCGTAAAGGTTGCTCAATATCTGTAACACCAATTTGTGGTGATTACAGTTTCAATAAAGAAATAGAAACTGTGTATATTAACCGTCTTTCGATGTTCTTTTCCCTATGAAAAAAATTAGAGACGAAAGAAAATACCAAACTTTGGTGATTACAGTTTCATTAGGGGAATAGAAACCGTAAACCAATGGATTTTTTTATTTTTTTATAAAAGAGTCGAATCTATTCGAGAAAATAGATCGCCGGTTTCCAATAATCACGATCCAGAGAACAAGAAACACAAAATAAAATGGAAGAAGACAAAGATAAATTATATTAGATGTGTATAGAATACAAAGGTTTAGGACTCTATTTATAGAGTTTACATACTTGGTGCCCAAGTAATAGGGTCCCACTAAAGTGAACATCTATACATAAACTTCTGTTTATAACAAATGTTTCTTTTATCATCTAATCCCCGTACTTGATTCAGTTATCGGCTCGGCTTAGGTGGTGGCCGTATAACGTTTTTAAGCCTTAAAGCAACGCCACCTCAGCAGAGGGTACTACCGTTAGATTAAGTGTAATGGACGGATAGAAATATGTGTCTAACCTATGCGTTAAAACTGAGAGTCCCATGATCCGGACCCTTATTTATTTACCTTTTTCAATCTAAACTGCAAAATAAAACCCAAATGGGAAAATTATCGTTTGGTCCTTTTTTAGGTGGGCCCATGTCTGTTTAGTCCTTTGGTCAAACGCCTTTACTGTTTGGTCCACAATTATTTAAAATACTTAAATGGACAAAAATACCCTTCCGTGTTTTTTTTGTAGCAGTTCATTCTTCAAAATGAACTCCTGTTAATTTCTACTTATTTTTTCAGAAATCACCTAAAAAAACAGAGTTCATTCCAGAGAATGAACTCCATATAAAACCTAAAAAAACAGAGTTCATTCCAGAAAATGAACTCCATATAAAACCTAAAAAAAAAACAGAGTTCATTTCAGTAAATGAACTCCATATAAAACCTAAAAAAAAACAGAGTTCATTCCAGAAAATGAACTCCATATAAAACCTAAGAAAAACAGAGTTCATTCCAGAAAATGAACTCCATATAAAACCTAAAAAAACAGAGTTCATTCCTATAAATGAACTCCATATAAAACCTAAAAAAACAGAGTTCATTCCAGAAAATGAACTCCATATAAAACCTAAAAAAAAAACAGAGTTCATTCCTAGAAATGAACTCCATATAAAAACCTAAAAAAACAGAGTTCATTCTAGAAATGAACTCCATATAAAACCTAAAAAAAAAACAGAGTTCATTTATGGAAATGAACTGCAGCAGCAGAGAAAATCAAGAAAATCAAGAAAAAAATACAGCAGCAAAGAAAAAAGAAAAAGTTAAACATCATCTCCATCATCTTCTTAAACAGCAACACCATCGTCTTCATCGATTTCATGGATCGTCTTCAATGGAAACAACACAACACGATAAGATCAAATCTCCATCATCTTCAACATCTTCATTATCTCCATCATCTTCAACGTCAACAACAGTAGCAGCAACAATTCTTCATCTTCTTCATCATCACCAACATGAGCAGCAACAACTTAAATAAAAAAAAAAAAACACCGTCTTCAACAAAATCATCAACATCATCTTTACCATATTCAACTGCAACACATCATCATCTTCAACAAAACAGGAAAAAAAAAACCTCATCGTCTTGGTTGCGTTCAACAGCAGCAGAGAAAAAAAAATTGAGAGGAAAAGAAAAACTAGATCTAGAAAAGAAGAGAGAGAAAGTAAATCTGAGAATGGTTTATTCTCTCCTAATTTTTGACTAAACATATGGTCCTTATAGTTGACTAATTTAGCCTAGTTATTCCAAAAAAAAGATAGCGTTTCTAGCCTAGTTAGTAATTCTCCGGAAAGTAATGTAATGTCTGTATCTTTCTGATGATCTCTCTTTTCAATCCTTAATTTTCTTTGGATCTTGTGGAAACATCCATTTGAAAATCTTCTTCTGTTTTTTTTATACTTAGTTCTTTCTTTTCAATCTTTTCCCTAGTTTTAATCTCTTTTATTAGTCATGATCTAACTCTCCTAAACTGCTCTTTATCTCTGGTTTCTGTGGTTTTACTCAGTGGATTTTCTTCTTTTATATCTCTGGCTTTAACTTTTTCCTTCATAGAATAGTTGTTTTCTCTACCTTTACAGGTCTTCGAATATGTTGCTAGTGGGAACCAGTGGTGGACTTTTCAGGATGATTGCTTCTGAAAAGACAGTTCTTTGGATAGCAGTGGTGCTAATCACCAACCTAATGGTGATTGTTCATAGCAGTAGTAAGAAATCTTCTTTGGTCATTGTCCAAAGTAGCAAGATTCAATCGGCAAACCTTCATATTCATCAGGAAACCTTCTCGGAAAACTTTCAGTTACAAAAATTTCAAACCATTCAATTCCCACCTAAAATCTTGGTGCATGTCATTTGTAAAAATAGAAACTTTCTGATTATTCTCTCAATCAGTCACCCCAATTACCGTAAGACTCATATTACGGTACCACCATTAAACAACTGTCACTCTCTCCAAAATTCCAATATTATTTACAGTACATCATGCTCAATAATAAATGCATATTTTTTCCATAACAAAAATAGACATAAGGATTATTGTCTAACACATTCCAAACCATTTATAAAAAATCCTGTGCATTATACCAGGGATCATAATTTTTTCCTAGAAATCTCCAGAGCTTCTTCTTATAAATACATCTTGAGTAGAAGAACCTAAATCATCAAAAAAATTTGCGCAACTCTCAACCTTCCTATCAAAAAGTATAGTTTTTACCCCAAAATAGCTGAAAGCTCAACCTCTCGTACTAACAAAATCAACGATTTGTCTAGACAGATCTGTACCGTAACTATTCAAGTTCCAACTGAGAGAAGAAGAGCTGTCGGATCTCCACAAACTATCACATCAACGGCAGATGAATGGTCTTTTGCTATCTTGGGAAAACTCATGCATAAGGACAAGATTGATATGAGAACCATTAGAGAAGAGATTAATTCTCTGTGGAGGGGTTACAGAAACAAGCAAATAAGAGTCATGGGTCATAATCTAATGTTGGTTAGATTAAATAATGATGAAGAGAGAGATGAAGTTATAAGAAATGGCCCCTGGCTGATTGATGAAACTTTATTCGTTATCCAAAAGTATGTGGCTCGTACTCAAGCAAAAGATTATGTTTTTTCTCATCAAGAGTTCAATGTTCAATTCAAGTATTTAAAACTTGAACATATGAATGTTACTGTCATAGATAAAGCTATTGGTTTCATAGGAAAAAAGATCTCAACAAAACCAGAGAATTATCGTCCAAGGTATGGAAATACTGTAAAACCAAGAGTTGAAATAGACCTTATACAGAGGAGGCTGGTGGAAAACTTTGTCAGGAAAAGACGCCTGAATCCGATATCATTGGGAGCTGTAGCCCAAAAAAACCTGTGAAAAGTGCCACATCATTGATCACCAAGAGCATAACTGCATGAATTATAACTATCTAATGCATCTTGATAGTTTAACGGAGGAAGAATATGAAGCTTATATGCGAGAAGAAAGTGATGTGTATGAAGCAAATGAAGATGAAAGGAGTATTACTACCAATATGACTGAAGAAATGGAAGACTCAACTGATGATTCTCGTCAGGCAAAACGTATGAGAAACTCAACTCTCAATCAAGAACCCTCCATGAATCCCCATGATATTCATGTCACCCCACCTACAAATATTGAGAATGTTACCCACTGCAATATGAACACCAACTTGAGCTCGGAAGTGATTCCATTAGCTTCAGAGATTAATCATCCTACACCCACTGGCAACTCCATTGAAGATACTGCTCAGGTATATAATTCTCACAATCTCTTAAACTGTTTCAATCTTAATATCTTTTTAGATTCCTTTAATAGTTTTTCACTTAAAACCCTTGTTTGCTCTAATTTCCCGGTCATAAACAAGCACTACCTCAGGTTATCTCATTCTAAAACAAATATGAAAATCATAGCCTGTAATTGCAATGGCTTTGCAGATAAAGAAACTAGGAATTATGCCAAGGACTTCAATAAAATGTTAAATCCTGACATTCTTTTTCTTTAAGAAACCAAAATAAGCTCTGATAAAATCATTAGGTTTACCAAACCCTTAAATTTCCCAAATATTTTTTTATGTTTCATCTATTGGTAGAGCTAGAGTCATCTGTTTACTGTGGAAAGATGGTTTTGACTTAGATATCATCTATCACGATAAAAATATGATTCACTGTCTTTTTACTAGTAACCCTAGCAAACCTACTTGGTTTTTGTCATGTGTTTACGACTCTCCCTATCCTCAAGAAAGTAAATCCCAATGGGATTTTATTCAAACTGTGTGTGAAAAATATGAGATTAATGCTCTTTGGGCTCTCATTGGATACCTTAATCTCACCCTGCATGACAATGAACGTAGCAATAACAATGGATCTTACTCAAAAGCTTCTAAACTAGCTCAAACTATCCTTAATACTGGTATAAATGATTTAGGTTTCCATGGTAATCCCTTTACTTGGATTAGTAATAAGCATGGAACTGGAAAAATTAGATCCCGTATTGATAGATCTCTTATCAACTCAGATTGGATTATTCAATTCCCTGATAGCTGCCTTAAGCATCTACCTTTTTTAGGGTCTGACCACTGCCATATATTACTAGATATGTCTCCTAATGATTTGTGCAGCTCCAAAAATTGGAAATTCTTCGAATGTTGGTTACGTGACAACTCATGCAAATTCGATATTGAGAAAGCTTGGTCAAGAAGCTTCAATGGGTCAGCCAGTTTTATCTTGGACAAGAAGTTAACTAAAACAAGAAGAACTCTATCAATTTGGAACAAGGAAGTCTTCGGCAATATTCAAAATAAAATAAAAGAGCGGAAGCAACAACTCATAAAACTTCAGCAACCTAAATCATCTCATGACAACACAATGCTAGTCCGAGAAGTAGAAAAAGAGATAGAAGAATGGCATATAAGGGAGGAAGATTTTTACAGACGAAAAAGTATAGAGATTTTTTTTCAATGGAGCTGATCAGGATACAAAGCACTTTCACATGCAAGCAAATAAAAGAAGAACGAGAAACCGAATTGAAACTCTTCAAAAACCAGATGGCAGCTGGAGCACTGGAAGAAATAATCTTGAAGATCTCCTCAACTCATACTTTAAAACAACCATGAGTACCTCTAATCCTCAACCTAATCCAGCCCTTATGGATTTGCTACCGAGGTGTATTTCTGATGCAGATAACGAAGGCCTTACTAAGGTGCCAGATGAGGCTGAAATAACAGCAGTGCTCAAATGTATGCAACCATGGAAAGCACTAGGGCCGGATGGCTTCCCTCCAGGATTCTTTCAAAGCCAATGGTCAGTTGTAAAGGATGATGTTATAAAGATGGTGCAGTCTTTATTTATCTCAGGAAGATTACTGAAGAAGATGAACAAGACAAACCTTTGCCTCATTCCAAAAACTAAGCTACCGCATACTACAAGGGACTATCGGCCAATTTATCTTTGTAACTCTACATACAAGTTAATTACAAAACTCATGACAACTAGACTGAAAGTTCATATTGATAAGTTTATCTCTCCAATGCAGGCAGCATATGTTCTTGGGAGGCAAATCAGTGATAACATCACATTATCTCATGAATTGATTCACTGTATGAAGAGAAAGAAAACCAAAAAACAATATATGGCTATGAAATTAGACATGATCAAGGCTTTTTATCGAGTTGAATGGAGCTTTTTGAATGATGTTATGCTGAAGCTAGGATTCTCAACCAAATGGTGTCAGATGGTATTGGAATGTCTCTCTACAACAGAAATTCAAATTCTTCTAAATGGCTCACCATGTGAATCTTTTAAACCAACTCGAGGTATACGGCAAGGAGACCCCATTTCTCCTTACTTGTTCTCAATCACCATGGAGGTTTTTACAAGGGCACTTGCGAAAGCTGAAAGCATAAAAGCAATACAGGGAATAAAAATCTCAAGGAATGCTCCACAAGTTACTCATTTGTTATTCGCAGACGATTGCCTTCTCTTTGTGAAAGCAGATATGCAAAATGTCAACAATATATTGGATATCATAAACAACTTCAGTGAGATATCAGGACAACAAATAAATTTTCAGAAGACCGTTGTTTTCTTCTCCAAATATTTTCTACCTAGACATTATAGAATGCTCTTGAGAAGACTAAAGATGAAGAAAATGTCCTTGGAGGAGAAATATCTTGGCATTCCTTTATTTCTGAAAAGGAAAAAAACAATTTCTTTCTCTTCACTTGTTACAAGCATAAAGCATCGTCTCAACAGATGGAATGGCAAGTTTATCAACCAAACTGGCAGGTCTGTAATGGTTAAGCACGTTCTTAGTGCAATGCCATCTCATCATATGGGAGTTTTCAAAATTCCTGAGACCATAATAAAAGAAATGGACAAGGTGCAGAGGGATTACTGGTGGAACAAACCAAATGGAGGAGGACTCTACATAGCAGCATGACCAAGAATATGCAAAGATAAATCAACAGGAGGAATGGGATTCAGAGACCTACAATGCTTCAACAAAGCTCTCTTAGCAAAAGTTGCTTGGAGGTTATTCCAGCAACAAAAGCAACTTCGGGCCAATGCATTAAAAGAAAAATACTTCCCGCAAACTTCTGTTCTGCATGCAAAAAAGAAGAAAAATTCAACCTACGCCTGGCAAAGTATACAAAGTATGATGGAGTTTGTAAGAAACTGGAGCTTCTGGATAGTTGGCAAAGGAGACAAAATACAAACATGGAAAGACAACTGGATACCTAGAAAGCAAACACCACCCATTTATGTAGCAGCACAAGAAGAAACTGAAAGCTATGAGAAAGTCAGTGACTTAATCGATGAGCATTCCAGAACTTGGAAGACAGATGTTGTAAGGAAGTTATTCAATGATGCAGACGCAGAAAGAATCCTCCAAGTACGTTTATTTACAACGGGAGAAGATAGACTTGTATGGACCTTGACGCGCAATGGTCAATTCACAGTAAAATCAGCCTACAACAAGTTAGTCGATATCAAAACCAATCGCCAAGCAAATTATGATGAAGAAGCTGCCAAACTCTATAAGCAAATCTGGAATATGGAAACTTTACCACGCGTAAAACACTTCATCTGGAAGTGTGTTACAGATATTGTTCCAAGTAATGAAATAATGGCTAGGAAAATGGGCTTTGGAGGTGAACAATGCTCTGTCTGTAACCAAGGAGTAGAAACTACTTCTCATATCCTCAAAGAATGTCACTTTGCACGAGCAGTGCTAATAGCTACACCTGGTGCTACTAGAAGTGCTCAACTCCACAACAACTCGTTAAGCAGTTGGATTAGTAGTTGGTTTGAGGATGATATGAATAAACTCGACAACAACTGGGTTGTTAAGATGGCGAATGCATTATGGGAGATTTGGAAAGCTCGCTGGGATTGTGTCTTTGAAAATATAAAACCAAACCCAGTGACAGTTATAAGACGTATTGAAAATCTTAATACAATCACAGGGAGGGAGATGGAGAAGGAAACTACACCAGCAGCCAACACAACAATATCAAATACTGAGAACATCCCTTGCTGGAATCCACCACCTTTTCCTTACGATTCTTTATGTTGTGATGCTGCTTACAAAAAAACTACTATACATGATTCAGGAATATGTCTAATAATTCGAAATTTTGCAGGGGGATTTGAACAGGCAAAGTGCAGCTATGCAGACGGACTAAGAAGCGCAGAATAGGCTGAAAGTGAAGGACTTCTGAAGGCTATGGAGTGGGCGGAAGAGTTAAAGCTTAAATATGTCTGCTTTGAATTGGATGCTCAAACTGTGGTAGATGCAGTTCATCACGACCACTGCAAAGCTGCTTGGGAAAACCATTCTATTATTTTTGAAATTAGAGAAAAACTTCGCAGAAATCCATTATGGATATGCAAGTTTATTAGGAGAATTTGTAATAATCCAGTTGGCATCTTAGCTAGGCATGATAGAGTTTTAAGAATTAGCAAAATCTGGATCACCTCTCCTCCAAGTTTCATCAACAATGTAATCTTGCAGGACGGAAACACTGTAATCCATTCTTCCTAATTTATAAAATTTCCTCTTTGCATAAAAAAAATGATCCTTATCCAAAAGGGTATTTCTATCACTACACGGTGATATTTACATTATCCATGACATCAGCGTAGGACCAAATGATAATTTATATTACCAAATAGGACCAAACAGACAATTAATTTAGACAAATAGACTAGACTCTCTTTAATATATTATTCATATGACCAAATGGTATTTCCTTTAACCCAAATTAACTGAAAAATATAGAAATAACACGGAGAGGAGATGAAGAAAGATGGCGTCCAACTCCAAACCACATCCAACTACCACTACGTGTCTTCCGCCGATAAAAACCCACGCAGCCATCTAATGGTCCAAGTTCCCCAAGTAAAATAACACACCGGTCCACATAAAATAATTCCACCTTCGGTTTATTGATTTTCTAAACCGTTAGATATTTGGCATCTCAAGTCGGTGAAATGTCAGACTTTTTGTCTTTTAGATGGGTATTTCAGTAATCCACCACACAATTTTCAAAATGAAGGGTATTTTCGTCAAAATAATCTTATCATGAAGCAAATAGAGAATTGGCTGCGACATAGTCATTGTCCAGTACAATTCTACATTCCAATACCAATTCAGTGAATCACCTTTTATCTCCTTTCTACACCATTTCCCTCTAAAATAAAGAAAAAAGTATAGCAATAATAATAAACCTTTACCTTTCTCTCTCTGTCTCTCTGTGGCGAAACTGTAAGAAAATTTGTTGCACGAATCTCTCAAAGGAACTTCTCAACATCTTCTTCGAATTGGATTCTTCTAATAACAATTTCTTGGAGTTTTCGATTATTCGTGATTCTCTGCTACCTAATCTGAACTGAGGTTTTTTTAAAGAATCAGTTTGGTTTTAGTGAATTTGATCAAGAAGTTTGATTAATGAGAAGAAGATCTGTTCAACTATCTCTCAATTTTACTGGAAATGGAGAAACGAGCGTATAAATTACGTATCCTTTGATTTGGTAGTACTTTTTTTATGGGTTAGTTTTTGTTTGAGTTTGACTAGGGTTTCGTAGTTGTAATTTGTAAGTTCATTTTTAGAAATGGAAGTGTAGTTTGTGAGTTCATTTTTGAAGAAGTTCTTGATTATTGGAATGGTGTTAATTTTTCTTTAACCAAAGTAATTAGAGGAATTTGTAGCGCATTCGTCAAATGTCAACTGTTTAAGTATTGGAAAGAAAACTGGTAAAGTTTTTATAACAGGTGGAGATGATTACAAGGTGAATCTATGGGCGGTTGGGAAATCAACTTCTTTGCTGGTTAGTATTTGAAATTTGCACCTGTATTACTACTGCATTTTGTTAGTTGTTTATACTTCTCCTGTATATATGTGATCTTGATCCTGTACAATCAAATTTTTATTTGCATTGAGATATAACCATAAAGTTGTAATGTTCCATGTCTTTCGTATAGCAGTATATGAAGTCTAAATACAATAATTTCTAATGAGTTCGTGTAAATGATATATACATACATGCAGATTTGTAATCCCACAAGCATTTTACTTTTGAATTGGAAAGCTTAAATTTTTTTACTGCACAAGTGCTCATCATAAATCTTCAGTTTGTTATAAGTTGTTTCTTGTAAATTAGGGATAGAATTCTTTGTACTAACTTCTCTATTTGCAGCATTACATGATCGTGAAAACTTACGTATCCAATTTTTTTTGGGATGATTATGCAGAGCCTATCTGGTCACACGAGTTCAATTGAAACTGTAGTTTTTGATTCCGCGGAGGTTTTAGTTCTCTCTGGAGCTTCTACTGGTGCAATAAAGTTGTGGGACTTGGAAGAGGGAAAGAGTGAGTTTGATTTTTTACTTTAGTATTTTTTGTTCTATCTTTAAGGGAAGTGATGGGTACTTCTATTTCCATCCCTTCAGTGAATTGATGAAACCCTCATAAACCTGGCTAGTTGACACATACAATATTATTTAGAAAGTTAAAATCTGTTAGCAAGTGTGAAGGATTTCATTTGATTCTTTAATCATGATTCTATGTAGTTGGAATATGAGCTACCGTGGCATGATTGGCAAATTCTGATTAGGTTTTGTTCTTATTGTTGTTGTTGAAGTGTAGTTGTACGCAATTTAACGGGACACAGGTTGAACTGCACTGCTGTTGAATTCCATCCTTTTGGAGAGTTCTTTGCTTCCGGTTCTTCTGACGCCAATCTTAAGATTTGGGATATCAGAAAGAAGGGATGCCTTCATACGTATAAGGGTCATACCCAAGGAGTTAGTACAATTAAGTTTTCTCCTGATGGTCGTTGGGTTGTTTCTGGCGGAGCTGATAATGTGGTTAAGGTAATACCGGAGCTTGCCTTCAGCTTGCATTATGCATTTCTCTGTTGGATAAAAGCAACTTTGCTGATAATCATCTTACATACTATATGCAGATATGGGATCTAACAGCTGGAAAGCTTCTGCAAGAGTTTAAATATCACGTGGGGAAAATTCGGAGCATAGAGTTTCATCCTATGGAGTTCCTTCTAGCCACAGGTGTTTTGCTTAACAGTTAGTTTTCTTAATTTTCTGTGTTATCTTTATGCGAGGATGCTATTTCCAATAGCACTGAGTATAATGGTCTACAAGACCCAACATTTTCCCTAGGACATGTTTTGAGATGACTCTATTTCAAATATCTCTTACACTTGGGAAGATAGATTTATGTGATATACAATTAAGCTTCCTTCCAGCAATATATTGCGTGTTATGGTTGGCTCTGCTTATAATAGGTCATCTCATATATATGGCACCAAGCCCAACCTATTATGTGTTTCTTTTTTTTTTTTCACCATCCCTAATTTCTTTGTTGATAAATTGTAACACATGAACTGGTTTCCAGGCTCTGCAGACCGAACTGTAAAGTTCTGGGATCTAGAAACCTTTGAACTGATTGGATCTGCAGGACCAGAGGTATGTACTTTTCTGTTCCCTTTCTAGAAGATATCCGTTACAGCTTTATCCGTTTTCTCTTCCATAATTGGTTGCGGTTTGACTTAACTTCTCTGTCCAAGTTGGACTGTGTCTGTGGACACAAACATTGACCAGACGCAGACTTAATCTTCTCTAGAAAGGGACAAACAAGTGGGCATGATTATGAGCACCATTTCTCATGGTCCCTTGGTGTCTGAGTTCCTAGGAAAAGATTAGATATGAAATATTTTGTTATGATTTTTTTTAGACATGCTTGAAAAGTAATTTGTAAAGAAGTTCAAAGACAAGGTTGTAGAGCAGTACATATCCACAGCAATACCTTACTATTATACTTCCACCTGCTTGAAGACCTCTAAACAAATACCGATAACAGCCGCCTATGCATGCTATTGCTTGTTAAAATTCAGTAACTTCCAGCTTAATGATCACACGGACATGGTCAAATCCACGAGGTATTTGTACATGTGGCATGCCTTTCTGGTCCACTCGGATTTTGAATATTCTACATACACTTCACTTACTACATGAAGGGTGAAAAGGGTGAAGGCAACCACTGTGTATGTTACAAACATAAATGCTCAGTTAACAGCTAAGGATCATCTTTCAAGCTAGAAGGATATCCTAGACACAGCGGGGAACTCATTAGATGGCTAGATCCTAGAAGTATACATGCTTTTCTGATAAGCACCATTGTATAAACACCATATATGTCTAGAACTCCTAGACTTGCATAACTGATTTTAACATAGGATATGGTGGCCTACCAATATATTAGGTATCAACTTGCTGTATAGCAACCCGCTGTTCTAGAAGTCTATGCCTGCATGCCTGCTTCAGGCATAAGGACGTCTAACTAGGATATGTTTCCGCAACTCTGCATACATAGTGTACAAAATGTATTAGTTACTTTGTATTCCAGAAACTGATTCCTTTGCTCCTTTACAGGCTTCTGGGCTTCGCTCTATGACATTCCACCCTGATGGGCGTACCCTATTTTGTGGACTGGACGATAAATTGAAGGTATGGGCGTACCCTAGTATTCTGTAATATTATGTCTCAAAAGTACACTATATGACACATTTTCTGTTTGTTCTTGAACCCTAGATTTTCTCATGGGAGCCTATAAAGTGTCACGATGTTGTTGATATGGGGTGGTCTACATTGGATGACCTTAGTATTCACGATGGAAAGCTTTTGGCCTGCTCTCACTACCGAAACTCTGTTGACGTGTGGGTTGCAGATATTTCAGTAAGACAAATTTTACCCTCTTGTTCTTTTTATGCATTTGATGTACACTAAGGCTAAAAAATTTACAGACTTGAGATTGTGTTCACTTTTTTGCCAGTTAATTGAGCCACACAGAGTTGGTGGTACACCCCAGTCATGTGGTAACAAGGAGCAGAAATTTAATATTCAGGAGGGCATTGTACAGTCTAGTACAGAGAGGCATACCAGTCCCCGTGCATACGAGGCTACGGAGTACAGAAACATATATGTTGATAGTAAGTCATCTCTTTTCTGATGTTAATCTAGATAGAATGCTATACTGTCACGATTTCTGAATTCTTAATCAATCTTTGTGTATATGCTGAAGCCACTATGACAGTTCATGTCTAGTTGTTGATGATTTTAGAGATGGAAACAGTTTTGTTTTCCATCAAATACTAGATGATTTTATTAATTGCTTATTGTATAGGTCAACTGTAATTCATTTAAAGAGATAGTCTCTCAACACAAGGAGTGGGTTAAACTAATTATTAAATGTTGGATACTGTATTTTTTGGCCAACAAGTCGGTCATCTAAATGAATATGAGTTTTGAGTTTTCCTTCTCTTCTTTGTAGCATCACTTGTTTCATGACTCGTACCTGTTTTTGACTTTTAATATTTCAAAGTTGCAACTTGAACGAAGGTCCACCAATTCTCTATCCTGATATTCATGGTTAAGAGTTAGGATACATAGTAAAATCAATTCTATTAGCAGAGCTAAAATTCAGATTGTCAAGATCAAATGGTTGAATGAATATTTGGTAGAAATTCTTTTTTGGTGGTTTGCCTCGCCACCATATTGTGGCGTGTAGAATATGATGACATGTGGTCCCCATGTATTCAGGGGTTCAAATTTCATGATTAGCCAGTTATAAAAAACCTGGATGATGTTGAAATAAAATATCTAGAAATCACATGATCAATGTTGTAGCATACTGTGCGTTTTGAGTATGTTAAATAATTCAGTTAGTCAATCTTTAATCTCGTTCTTTCATAACTTTATCTTCTTGTTTGCTTTCTCTAAAGCCACTGACAGCAGAAAGGTTGCTCCTAAAAAAATTGACCTGGATAATGATCCAAAGGTGGTACGCATGTTGGACCCTGCTGACAATTACAATTTATCATCTCCGAGAAAATATATTGAACCCGAGTCTCGTGAGAGAAATAATAGCCATGCAAAAAGTAGATCTTTCACACCTCCCCTCGTTGTACCTAGAAACAATGCGGAGAGTACTGTCCGGCCTAGGAGAGAAGCTAACAGCAGTGAAAGAGGCAGTCCTGGTATCCGGCGTGAGCCAACTCTCACACGTAGGCCATCTAGCCGAAAATCAGACAGTAAGTTGTCAACAGCAGCTGAACCTGGATTTGTTAGCAGCAAGAAAAGTGGTTCAGACATTTCAGAAGAACCAAAGTTCCATTTTAGGTTTCTATCAATAAATGAACCTACAAAAACCAGTGAGGAGGAGAGCAGTATCAGCAGCAAGGTTGCAGAGAAGGCTGAAAGTGCGCCATCACCGGATGTGCCTTTGAGCTCCAGCTGCGAGAATCGTTAAGTTTTAAGTCATTTTATCTTAGAATTCTTACCTAAGTGTTGTTATTAGCATTTGTTTCTGAATTTCGAATTTTAATGGTTGCTGACTTTACTTTCTTGTGCTTTATTCAGGCGTCCAGGCACAAAGTTCTAACGGGGAGACTAGCTCTACTAAAATTGTTAGAGGAGGTATGCTAACAGAACGTTTACTTTAATTTCTCAGAGTTACTTGGATAGAACCTGACATTTCTGGATTTGCAGTGGCAGTTCAGCTAGGAAGGACACGTTCTCTAGTTCAGAGATGGGAGAGCAGAGATAAATGTAATAACAGTGAAGATCTGACAAAGAATGCATTATCCGAAGATCTAACTCCCACTTTGGTGGGTAATTTATATTTTCTAATTTTACGTTGTGTTCAGAGTTTCATTACATGCTTACATGTCAGTGAATAACATTCTCTATGATCTTGCATTAGGAGCATAAAGGACCAGTTCCTCAGAGGGAGGCATCAGGTGTTACAGGAAAAGAGACGGAGGCATTACATCTTTTAGAAAAGGAGAGGGAGGCACTGTCTCTTATAGAAAAGGAAAGAGAGGCATCGGCTCTTCTCAGAAAAGAAAGGGAAACATTGGCTCTTCTGCAGAAAGAAAGGGAGGCGTTGGCCCTTCTGAAGAAAGAAAGAGAGGAGTTGGCTTTTCTCAAAAAAGAAAGGGAAGCTTTAGCTAGACTCGAGAAGGAAAAGGATGCACTGGCTCTTCTCGAAAAAGAAAGGGAGGCATCGGCTCTTCTTGAAAAGGAAAGGGAGGCATTGGCTCTTATTGAAAAAGAAAAAGAAGCATCCCGACTTGTTGAAATAGAGAGGGAAGAATTAAGCCGCATTGAAAAAGAAAGGGAAGCATCGCGTCGTATAAAAGAGCAGGAAGCATCACGTCTTATTGAAAAAAAACGGGAAGCATCACGTATCAATGAAAAAGAAAGGGAAACATCACATTCTATTGAAAAAGAAAGGGAGGCATCACGTAGAAACAATGGGGATGTTATTGATGGGATAATGCAAAATCATGATGTATTCTTAAGTGATCTCCGGTCCCGCCTAACTAAACTACAGGTACTCTCAATAATATCTTGAAAATAGTTGTGTAATTGATTATTTTGTCTATACAATTGGTGTAGGCATTGTTGCTTTCTCTTGTATATTACATTTGGAAACTATCTTTTCCTCACCGTCTCGGAGAGTAAGATATTCTGACCAAGTTTTTCAGGTGGTGCGGCATTTTTGGCTGCGGAATGACGTCAAAGGTGGCATTGATGCTGTTGGGAAGTTGCCTGATCACTGTGTATGTGTACTATTCAAGCAATTGATTTATTGCTTGTTTGTCTTGTTTACTGTTCTAACTGGTAAAAATAGTCCAGTTACTTAGTTTGTTTCCTTTCATGAAAATTACTGATAGGTGGTTAAATGCTTTCATGCAGATTCAAGCTGATGTGGCTGCTGTTCTAGTTGATAAAATGGAAATTGTAACCCTGGATTTGTTCACTTGCCTGCTTCCTTTATTTACAAGCTTACTAAATAGCAACATAGACAGGTATTGTTTTGCATGCTGGGGATTTCTTGTGAAGGTCGAGTCATATATGTTTCCCCGGGGTTTGGAAGTTTCTGAATCTAGGATTATCACCATACTATTAATCATCACTTTTATTGATGTTATTCAAATTATGGATAGAGAGCAGCATTAGATGAATATATCAGAGAAAAGAATATTAAGTAAACTATGTATTATCTTTGTGGATTTGTCCAGCTATGTAAACCATGAAGGACCTTGGTGCTAGTTGGCTTTCACTTTTATTGATGTCATTTGGTCTACTATCTTATTGGTAAACAACAAAAATTAGGAACAAAGACGAGTAGTAAAGAAACGCTAGTGGACTTTTAGGTATCAGCCAAACACTGGAAGTGATTGTGAATATTCTAACTTGTGCTGTAAATGTACAGGCACACAAATGTCTCACTGGAAATGTTACTGAAGCTTGTGGCGATATTTGGACCAGTGATTCGGTCAACCATGTCATCTTCTCCATCTGTACGGGTCGATCTTCAGGCGGAGCGGAGGTGTGTTATTAATCTATTCCGTTTCCTTTTTGGCGTGGTTGAGAATTATGTTTCACTTATTTTCTCACTTTTATAACTGTATAACTGAGTTCAGGCGTGGATTGTGCAAGCAATGCTCTTCACACCTGCAAAAAATAAAACAGCTTCTTCCTTCAGTGACTAGGTTGGTCTTCTAGTCCACCCTCTGATGAGTGTCAGCTAATTCACGTATAGCATTTGTTGTGCTATTTTAAAATTTAGGTTTAATTGGTATTTATTTCTTTGGTGATTGGGGGTGTAGGAGAGGTGGTTCAGTTGCAAAAGGTGCTCGAGAATTGAATTTAATTCTTCAATAACTATAGCTTTCAGTTTATCTAAAAGAAGAAGAATGGTAAAAGAAAAGACTTCCTGACCAGGGATTTCAGGCTAGCTCCTTTCTCAACTTCTAGCAGAACATAATCCAACTGCATCCCTTTTGGCACCTGGTATGTGTACCCTTTCGGACCTTAGTACTTCATTGCTGTGTGATAGCCGTTTTGAGCCTCACGATTATTTTGACATTCTACTGCTGCTCTGCCCAGCACCCATGAGATCTCCAAGTGAAGCTTGAATTGGCAGCATCAGCTTCAGTTGCTACAGTAACTGATTTATAGGAAGTATTGGTGTTAGTGATATATGTTTCCAAAATCTCAAGGGTTTCCATATCTCGTGGCATGTCCTGAACTTCGCCTATTCTTGCTGTTGATGTTAGATCCTGCGGAAATAGATCAGGGACTGATTCTCATGTAAATCTTGTATCCATAATATTCTCTAATAAAAAAGATAGTTCTCATTTACCAAGATTGCCTCCAATTTTTGTCTTTTAATGTTACACAATTGGAGGATGATGTTTTTCTGCTAGTGAACGCATTATGAATAGAAGAAAACACGAGGAAGTCCTGCAATTTGAAGAACAAATAGGACTATTTCGTCTTCTATTATGTAGTCCGCGATTTTCTTATCTTATACAAAATGTATCCTGTTCTTCTGAAACATTGTATACAGCATTTCTGTCTGTTCTTGTGAGTGTGTCTATGACTATATGTGTGGCTCCTTATAAGAATTCCAGCTGGTGTCTGCTGTGGATTGGTAAACCGCTTATCACAGGTTAAGGCTAAAGGTCAAATTCAAGGTTCTGAGGGGTCGGGATCACACAATTTGTCCGGAGTAAGATTAAGTTATAAATCTTCAGTTGACAAGTTGGAAGTTCTGAACTTCCCAGATTGTTGCACAGAAGTGTTAAGGGCAATTGTATGAACTGATCTGGATCACACTCTCTCTAAAGCACTTTAGAATGGGAATCACTGAAATCGGTTTACATACATCATCCAAAGTGAATTATGATACTTCTGTGGTTATTCACTTCAGTGCTAGAGCATGCTCATGGTAATGGTAAACTAGCCGATGTCACGGTGGTACAATGGTAAAGTCATTGGGTGATGATACCAGTGGCCTGAGCTAGAAACTCGTCAACACCAAATTCTTTACCGATCAAAATTTTTTTTTAAAAAAAATGCTAAACTAGCAGTCTGGCGCTTAATTGATAAACTCACTGGTAGAAAAAATCATATCTGCCAGAAGACCAGTCATTACCACGATTTATAAAGGAGATACCAGTATTACTCGGGGTGATACCAATCCATATAAGACAAATAAATATTAACAGATACTGACCGTCGGATTGATGAATTGGTATCACCCCGCTAAAAGTGGTATGCCTTTATAAATCATGGTCATTACTGTCTTGCCAATGACTCGGAGACATTTTGCCTAAGTCTTGCATGCCAAATTGCCAAGCATTTAGATAGTCACATCACAAGACTCACAAGTCACAACTGCCTGCACAAAAAATGAACGGTGATTGGTATAAGCTATAAATCTGGGAAGTGAGATCATCAACTATTAGTATATTTAGAAGCAGCAAAGATAAACCTCCGAACTCGCGCGAAAAGTTAGTGCTTTAGTGTTTCCCTCGGTTTTCATTTCTCTTTCTCTGCACAACAATAAAACCAAAAATCGACCTTCATTTTCGGAAGCAAAATAAAATCCCCAAAAATTTCCAAATCTGGATTTCAATTTTAGTTTTATTTTCATTTCTCAAATGTCACTTCCTTTGAATCCTACAAATCAATAATCTTCTTAAATTAAATTGAGTTTTCATGGCTGGGCGTTACGAAAACAATCCGTTTGAAGATGAGGAAGTAAATCCTTTCGCTGTGAGTTTTTCACCTTCAATCTTCATTTGTTAGATTCTTGTTATCTTTTCTTCTGTGAATTTCACATTGATTCTGCTTCTAGATTTGTAGCGAAATTTGGTGTAAATTCATGTGTAAAACTTGTGAAATTTAGACAATGTAGGATTCTTTATTATAAATCTGGAGATCATTTGTGTGTTTTTGGTTACAAAATTCCCCAATTGGTATAAATTAACATCAATCGATCTTTTTTCTTTTCTGGTTTCTTTGATTCTCTAAAGTACCTCTCATGTGAACCCCTTTATTTTGGCATTTCTGCTCGCATCTAAGACTACAAATGACTTTTTCGGTACTTTTACCTTTTCTAAGTGTGCTTGGGTTGCTTCCTTGATGATATGTTTTGTTTGGATTGCTACTGTTATGCTTATCTCGCACTCTGCCATTGATTTCAGAATCCTGGAACTGTTCCTCCTGTTCAGAACTCAAAGCTTTCACCTCTTCCTCATGAACCTGCCGACTATGATCGCGGTGCAACAATTGATATTCCACTTGACTCGACGAAGGTAGGCTAGAACATGTGTTCTATATTTGATATCATTGTGTTTCTGTATGAATTAAGCTCAGTTTCTAAATTTATATTTGATTGTAATTTAGGATTTGAAGAAGAAGGAGAAGGAGCTCGAGGCTAAGGAGGCCGAACTAAATAAAAGGGAACAGGTAATTTCTGGTACTAGTGCTAATGAATGAAGCACATGCACTATGTTTGACTGTGATTTATTTTAGGCTGTAGCTTTTATAAACTAAATCCCTGTGAAAATCATTCAATGCATGGCCACAGTATCTTTAAGTGGTGCCGAGATAGTGCTGTAATTTTCCTGTGCATTTTCTGTCGCTTGGTTAAATGTAGTTTGCCAATTTCGTTTGCTCTGATATGTTTTCTGTAATTCATGCAGGAGCTAAAACGGAAGGAAGATGCTATTGCACGATGTATTTCTTAGTTTAAACTTATCTAATTTGAAGTATTTATTCTTTTAACTGTCCTTCACTTTTTTTAATGAGGGTTTCTCTTGCAGCTGGAATTGTCATAGAGGAGAAAAACTGGCCGCCCTTTTTCCCCCTCATTCATCATGATATTGCAAAGGAAATACCTATTCATTTACAGCAGTTGCAGTATGTGGCATTTACGACTTTGTTAGGTAAGCCATTGGCTACTGAATTACTGATTTATATTAAGAGAATTCCAAAGAATGCTTGAAACCACTTGCAGTATCAATATCATTGATTAATTTCTAAGTAGTTTCCAACCAGGATTCTGCTATTTACATCGTACCCTTTATACATGGGCGGTATTAGTAGTATGGGTGCTCAATAATATGCTCCCCTATCATGCCATCTAAAAAAGATTCATTTTACGCACTAAAGATATTGGGAATGCCTTTAGTTTGGTGAACTTTCATGGATAAAAATTAGTGTCTCTCGCTCTCAGTGTTTGAACTGCATTTTAATTTTATCCAATCTTGGATGTTAATCTTTATGTTTTCCAGGATTATGTATTGCACTTACTTGGAACATCGTTGCAGTTACAACAGCCTGGATCAAAGGAGAAGGTTGGCACCAAAACAAAAAAACACTTTTGCTTATAATAGCTACTTTCTGCTTCTTAATCCATCCAGTTTATAGATGTATCATCTAATGATGAGCTTGGTGTTTTTTCCCATTATGTAATCTTGTTCTTGCACTTCTTATGCCTTAGGTGTAACGATTTGGATGCTTGCTTGTATCTACTTTATATCTGGGGTTCCCGGAGGATATGTGTTGTGGTACCGCCCTCTTTATCGTGCAATGAGGTGATATCTTCTTCTTGCAAAATTATTCAAGTTTTTGCACTTCTAGTAAATCCTGAGGAGAATCTAATAGTCACTTGTAGACAATTTTTGATGTCATATAATGGTAATAGGTTAAGTTGGTCAAATATAGACTGAGGTCGCACTATTCAATTTTTCTCTTCAACTTGACGCATTTTATTTACGATGTTCTTTTACCTTATATTGCATCTTGACATTTTTTTCAGGACTGAAAGTGCTTTGAACTATGGGTGGTTTTTCATGTTTTACTTTGTAAGAATTTCTTTGCTTCACATCATTGTTTTCTGTTATCAATTCTCGCCAGATATTAGCTTCTTTTATCTTTTAACAATATTCTCGCCAGATGACTTACTTTTTTTTTTTTTTTGACACCACGGATGACTTACTTAATGTCTGTCATTTCTTATGACAGCTTCATATATGCTTTTGTGTATTTGCTTCAGTTGCCCCTCCAATTGTCTTCAAAGGAAAATCACTAACGTAAGTGTGTGCAGAAATATAAGATGAAGAAAGAACAGTTAAAAATTTCAATAATATTGCTTCTTTTGCTGTAGGTTTCTTATCTAATTTATGCCTGTAGACTCTAACAATATCTGCGTTTACTGTGTGGAACAGAGGAATCCTGCCCGCCTTAGATGTTATGTCTGGGAACGCTTTGGTTGGGGTATGCCATATGTCTCTTACAAGTTGCATAATTCTATTATTTAAATGTGTTGCCTTTCTTATTTTACATAATAGATCTTCTTTACCTTGTCCATGAGGCTCTGAATAAGCCATTTGATTGTTTCTTGTGCATCTTTTCTAGAATTCCCTCATCCCTCCTCATGTCTATAATTACTATTTGTTACACTTGTTTGTGATTGCATTGAAATGATCTAAAAGTCAGCTTCATAAGATAATGATCTTTTTGTCATGTGGATCAATATAAAATTTTCCGTTATAATCACTGGTCCCTAAATACAACATGTATTCTATGCAAGCTTGTGCACTTATTTTTGTCTGTTGGTAAGGGTGGAAGTTCTGATCTACTAACTGTATTTGTCTTCGGTTTCACAGGTTTTCTACTTCATTGGATTTGGAATTTTTGCTATCGAATCCCTTATTAGCATCTGGGTTATTCAGGTCCGATCCCATTCACTTTCTCTGCACATAAAGTTACAACTTTTTTTGTTCCAACCGATACCTCCAAAATTGCCAGTCACAATTAGTTGGTGTTGTTATGCAGCAAGTATACTCATATTTCAGAGGTAGTGGCAAGGCTGCAGAGATGAAGCGTGAAACTACCAGAGGAGCAGTGAGGGCAGCAATGCAATAATTTGATCTGATGCTGTATAAACTTTTTGCCGTTATCAATATCATACAGGCTAGCTCTTATCATCTTAGACATTACTATAGGCCGGAGGCTTATGTCAAGGCGTTTCTTTCACAAAGATAGAGGGACTTCTGATGACTGAATGGATAGATGGTAGTTAGAAGAAACAAGTTTAAAGCTGAGAAGAAATATCCATTTTTTATGCTTCATGTACAGGCTGATTTATCATTCTTACATTCTTTCATTTTTGTCATTCTTTCTGATTTTGAACAAAATAGTTACTTGGATAATAAAGGTTAAGAGCTATTTGCAAACTTTTGATGTTATTAGCATATACTGGGACAGTATTTTCTTGTTATTTATTGAATACTTTGTACATGCACATGTAGTAACCTTTTAATACATTTTTGCTGATTTCAGCTTCAAGATGTATATCCTACTCTAAGCCTAATGAGTGCTAATTTTGTTTTTAGTTTGGAAGATTTGGTTCTAACATCAAAAACTTGCGTGTTGGAGATTTTCAAGTAGAAAGTGGAAATGCTTTAGGATCTAACTGTAGTGGCACAAAACTTATCACTGGGTGTCAGATAAGGTGAACATCCATAGTATCAGTCCTGGATATAGTTTCAGTGAAGTGTCACAGAAAATTGACTAACAAAAAAGAAATGATTTTTACAGTTTTAGAGCATGTTTGTTTGCGTTTGACCATGATCAGCCGCGAGTCAAATGTCAGACTCAAGCAGTTTGTTTTTTTAGTTTTTGTCAGATCTGATTCGGAACCTGACTCGGACCTAATTCCTCATTCAAACTTGTTTACGCCAGGTAACAAAATGTCCCCAACTTATGGAACAAGTCCCTGGCATAATTTTTGGAACATGTATCATATCCAGATGGGTCAGGTGATTTCAGTTAGGCTGAGTGTAGTGGAGTAAAACTAGGGGATGATAGTGACAGGCTGTAGTGGCTAAAGCCCTAATTCAAATGCATTGAATTTCTCTCTGCTCAAATGCAGGGGATGTGAGCGGGGATTTAAAAATAGGCGAGTTCTTGAACATCGCCCAAAAAAGTGATAAAGCGAGGCGCAGGACGTCGCTTTTGTTAAATTAAGCGATGTTGTGGACATCGCTCCAAGGCGACTCCGTACACATCGCCAACTCCAAGAAAGTCTTAGCGACTACACCCATCTCGCCTGTTTTTAAATATTTGTTTGACCTTTTGAGTGTTACACCCCGTTACACCCTACTAAAAAATTAACACTCTATGTATCTAATTCGTGCTCTCCTCGTAATCATTTGTGGTGTAGTCTAGAATTATTGGTTCACTACCAGGTCAGTCTGAGCTAGGTTAACCATCATATATGGGTGTTTTTATTAATTTTAGGAAGGGACAATATTGGTACATGTATCAATAAAAGAATTGTAAACCTAACTCATCCAATAACATATTAATGTTCTTCGTTAGTAACAAATAAAAATTAAATACGCAACGCTGAACGTATGGTATTATGTCTAGTGTACTAAAAAACATTTAACTTAATTCATCAATACAAGATAGTACCTTTAGCCAATACAATGACCATTGACAACTCTTATTTAACAGTGTAGCAGTCCTTTAAACCAATAGGTGTCCCTTTTGGCCGAGTTGGGTCTCGGGATGGTTTACAAGAGGTTTACCAACAAAACCTCAACTCTATCAGCAGTGGAATTAATCATCTTCATCGCTAGCTCCACCTAGTCCACGGCATATTTCATCCAGATTGAACTCAGATATCCTTTCTTTGAGCAGTAAATAACACTCATAGAATTCGAATTGTCTGTAGGTGGCCTCAGAATATGTACGTTTCGCATGATTTTCCTTCAATAAACAAACAAAAACTTATTAGTGTTCTATTTAAATGGTTTGTTAACATAATTTGTTCGCTTGCATCAAAAACCACTTACACACTCATCCATAGTCCATCCGCTAGGTAAGTTTCGGTATATAGGCACCACAAATTCCAAGTATCGTTTCACCTGTTCTTAATCGAGGTGACCCGGTTCTGTAAGACCCGACCAGTTCTCTGGTTTGGATTTTCGTTTCTAACTGTTAGATGTTGAACTACCAAATCCCATAGATTCACTCCGGAAACCCTATTTTGCGTAACATTTTCTTCCACAAAGACATTCATCCATGATTGGATTATAGATGTATCTTCTTCAGTTGTGAATTTGATTGCCATAACCAACCAAAATATGTAACAAAAAAATATTGAAAGGATATATGAACGAAGATGGTTTGTTATCTGTGCGGTTTATTTTTGGGTGGGGAATGAAGGTATTTATAGTGATTTTCTTGGTCTCGATCCAAAATATTATATTACATCGAATAACTTTATTATTTTTTGTCGTTTGTACATCATCTCACCAATTTTTTCCTATCCTCCCACGTAATTTGTTTTATTTGGTATGAATGGAACTTTAATTTGTCGGGTCATATCTTTTACAAATAAAATTAATTAACAAAAAATTACATTTAAAAATTTAGCACAACCAACGACCATCATAATAACGAATGGTACCTGTGTTTTTTCGAAAACAGGAAAAGCGGGGCGATTGTAAACTGTAGGGGTCGTTTTTCAAAATACCAATGACGGTGATTACTGGTGAATTAAATAAATTTATTGATATTGGAAACAACAAAGGCATATGTATTTATCCGTAACGGGAGATTACACAAATGTATTCACTCTACATTGTATGTCGGGACTACGTCCTTTAAGAGCTCGTACAATTGATCATACTTAAAAGGCTTCTTTGATTCTTCCCGAAATTCAATGCGAGCTGTTGTTTTCTGTATGAAAAAAAAAACATAAAATGAATAAGTATTGACATTTTTTTATTATTCAAAGGTAATTATTAAGGTGATATGTTTACTTACACGAGCTTCATATGACAATTGAGGATGACAAATGTTAACGTCGAGCAAAAATGTCACAAAATTTTCAATTTCGGACGTAATCAAAGCAAATATTTTTTTGATAGTCATCTTTGTTCTCCCGTCTTCGTTTGCGGTAATATCTTCGATTGACTAAAAAACCCGGCGCCAAAAAGCTGATTGCTCATTCTCACATTCTCCCGGTGGACCTTGATTTGTAACTGAAATACATGCCCCCACAACCCCCAAATCTTCTTCATTACTAAAGCGCATTCTATAATTATATACGGAGTATAAATTTGTTTGTCTTCCTAATTACCGGAGAGGACTGAGTGAATTTGTTGGCTTAAATAGGAATAATGAGTGAAAAAAAAAAACACTGACATAAAGTATGTTATCGACCTCACCACATATGTATTGAGTGGTATTCTACTGCAGAGTACAAATCCCCCGCTAAAATTATTTTCCTCTCGGGACGTACGGTTTTCGATAAATAGTAAGGGTCCCTAGTTAACAGTCAATGACTTTTGGAAAAAGATTGGGTGATTTGAATAAGTGTGGTTTGTTCATAGTTGTGGGTGTTTTTGAACGGTGGTAGAATATCCAAATTAGTAAGTAACTTTTATTTAGGGTGTAAGGTGTTTACATCGAATAACTTTTAACTCTTACCAATATCTTTTGTAATAAATGTTACACTGCAACCCGATGTGTTTGGTTTTACTACACAACTAGCATTTTTTTCCTTTAGACTATTGATATTTTGGGAAGTCGCGATGTTGTGTCAATGCAATGAAGTGGTTTTCGATAAATAGCAAGGGTCGCTAGATAAATAGTAAGGGTCCCTAGTTAACAGTAAATGACTTTTGGAAACAAGTTGGGTGATTTGAATAAGGCTAGTTTGTCGATAGTCGTGGGTGGTATATTATTTGAGAAGTGTATGTATTATTTTTCCCATACATACTGGATTGTCTTAATTATACATGCATTATTTTGAGTGATCAAATCATCTGCAGAGTTTTCTTGTGTTTGCAACACTTGTTTATGACAAAATATATATACATATATCATTAGTATAAAACAAGGTTTGGACAAGTTGGCCTTTGTTAGTGGTGGTCAGGATTTGTCCAGACAAACATAAATCAAGGGCTGTGGTTCCTTGGACCACCTTAATATCTCACACATGTGGCATCTATTACAATGATAAGTTGGTTCGGATATGCACCCAAACGCTCCTCCCGTATGATTCTTTCTCGGTCACCCAAACGCTCATCCCATTTGATTCTTCGCTCCCACTGTCTCAGATCTAGAAAGCGCTTAATCCGGCGAGTAGAGGATTTTCAGAGCAAATAGAGTTAATCCAGAAACAACTTCTTCCATCCAAATTATTTATATAATTTTCCTTCTTTCGTTTAGGTTCCTGATTTTTCATTGGGGATTTTTTCCCTGATTAGGTAAAAATCGTTTGGGCACTCGGGTTTCATTGTTAGCCTTTAATTGGTGATGTTTTCCCTGATTCTATTAGTCCATGGAGATCATTGAGGTGGTTTTCACAGATTCGGTGTTTGATTTCTTTCCAAGGAAGATGAATAAGTGGTCCCTGATTTTAATGTTTACAGGAATCACAGGTATGGAAATATCAATTTCGTTGGTGGTAGTCTTGGTGATTATTTTTCTTGCTTCTCTGATTCACTATAGATTATAATTTGGGTTCTGTTTTAAATTATTATTATTTTATTTGATGTTCTTATTCAGTTTAAGAATTGGGTATTTGTTTTCGACCTAATTGGTCGTTGCCGTGCCCATTTATACCTCAATTGTTAGCTCTCACATCATTATATCATCATTGTACGTGTTGGGTTCTCTGTTAGTTTTTATTTATTTGATGTTCTTATTCAGTTTAAGAATTGGGTATTTGTTTTCAGAAACCTTAGGCAGCCCTGGATTTTCTCTTCAACAGCAGAAGATTTTCCCAATCCAATTGAATATTTGGCGACTTTACAAAACTAAAACGCTCACCCGGCATTAATTTGGATTCTCTCTATAAAATGTTGAATCCAAATCGACAACATCATCCGTTCTACCAGGTGAATATGTAAGTTTCATCTCATTGCTTTTGCATACATTTTCTGACAGTCATTCATTCTTTTCTTTTTTCCATGCAAAGTTGATGAATTTTACTTTTTCAATTGCTATGATAATTGTGTGGTTTTCGCTTTTCCCTTGATGATGCTGCTTTATCCATTTAAGTTTATACTTAATACTATTTTCAAATTCGGTATCTGATGAAATGCTTTTAAAAAAAAATCAGTAGCTAACAGAAGAACAGAAAAAATGGCATCGCATATGAATATTAAACCCAAAAAGGTATAACTTTGAATTCATCTAATGTTATGTTCCTGTAATACATTTCAATTATAAAAGGTGATCAGATGGGTTTCATTCCCTTAGTGACTCCAACTATTAAATGTTGAAGATTTGCATTTCTAATGAAAAAACAACCACCAGGATTGGCTCAGGCCAGCATAAGTTACTCGAAAATAACTATCAATTGAAACGCATCTAAGGAGGTGGAAAATGTGTTCATATAGATCCTGAAGTAAATGTATCAAAAAAGCCTCACTAGATGTTATATTAGGTAGAGTTGTTAGAAATAAGGCAGGTAGTCCTTTATGTGTGTAGTTAAAGGTTGGTTAATAAGTCTTCAAATATTGCATAAATGAGTTTTTAACCCGTGTAGGGAATCAAAAACTTCGATTCCCCAGTAGTTAAGACCAAACTTTCAATAAGTCTGTGTATCTTCAATGACAGAGATGATTTTGAAACTCATATTTTATGCCGATATGGAAAATAAAAACTGCTAGAATACTTTTAAGAGTAAGCATTCGAAATTTGAGGAACTATTGCGTGTAGGGATACGAGTCCAGTCCAGATTTATATATATTATCTTATTGCACTCACTCCTTGGAAGTTGATAGCGATTACTCGAGTATTGTGTACTTTTTCCTTCACAATTCGTGGTCTTATCGGTGAATTATTCTACCTTTGAATTTCATTGTAAAAAAGAATCAAATTAAGGTGGAATTTAGGTTTAGTTTATTTCACTCCTTGCCAAAAGCGATTTATTTGATTTTTATGCACTCACTCCGTGTAAGTTGATAATTTGTTTCGTCTCTGAGCAGGATGCTGAGTTCCATAATTCAGTGGTTTTGAAACAAGTTGCAGGTCTAATGCATATGTGTGGATTCATATAGATCGCAACAGAAAAAAATGATTGAATTGCATACATATCATGTTCATTTTTTTACCTATTTCAAACTTTGATTTGTGGACAATGACAGTAACCACAAAAATCAAGGAGTCATCCCATTAAAGGGAATCAGGTGGATTCTATCGATGGATACGGGACCAAGTGATGAGTGAGATGACTCATATGTTCGAAATGAGTTGGTCTACCTAATTGTGCATAGTGACAGTAATCACAAAAATCATGGAGTCATCCTATTAAAGAGAATTAGGACGACACTATTGAGGGATCCGGAACCAAGTGATGAGCGAGATGACTCATATGTTTAAAATGAGTTGGTCTGCCTAATTGTATATTCTCTTTTGCAAACCAAGGTCAACTGCAGTTTGCTATTTCTATGATTTTTGCAAACCGAGGCCCTATTTTATATACTCTTCGGAGTCGGTTCCTACCCATGTAAGTAGATTTATTTAGTATTTGGATCTCATTTGATATTTTGGTTGTTAATTTATCCTTAATAATATACCCAACTATATGATTCGTGTATAGTATTCGGCCCGAATAAAAATTATGAACTTTTGCAACATTACTTGATTGTTACGAACTCAAGAGCAGTGAACAAACAATACTATTATTTATGCTAATCAAGGAGATGTTGGAAGGGGAGAAATTTGGAACAAATTTTCACTATAACCCGTAAAGAGCTAGGTCGCTTCAGTGATTGGTCAGTAAGTTAGTCTCTTGACTATCTTTACCATGATTTACCATGACCTAGATATGCAGATCTGTTTTTATAGTAGTGATCCTTTCATAATTTTTCCATTTTGCCTTTCTCTAAAAAAAAATTCTTTGAAAATATGTGTTTTATGGTTCTTCTTCCTTTTGATGTGGTAACTTACAATGCGTTTGTATATTATTGATTATCTTTCTTTTTCTGTGCAGGTAGTGGTGCTCTATTGTTTATCAGATTATGAGTTGTTTCTGAAGGTTTCTAAACTGCAAAGGATCCGTGTGTAGGTAGTCGCAATTTTTTTTTTATCAGTACACATCAAATTCCAAGATATCCCGGTCTTTCACCGATCTCTATAAATATTGTACAATATCAACGAAACCAAGATGATGTTTTACTCTTTAATCCATAAGAATTTGTTTTCTTAAATCTTCAAGCCACATGATTTAGTTTCCTTGCACAGATCAACAAGATGTTAATATAGGGTCCAAGTCTGCTACTAAAGCTGGAGGTATAAAATTTGCAATTCTGTAATCTTTATGGAATTTGAACTGTATTGATGAGGAGTCCAAGCTAGCTGTGTCATTGATTGATTGGCATTCAATGTATTTTATATTTATTAATCTAAACTACCTGCAAAAGAGTTCGCAAACATTAAATCCACATCCACAATCATCATAATGTATAATCTCTAGCTACATTTTTTTGATTTTACCCCCAAATACGTCTTATATTTTCTGTAGATATTGCTGAAAATTGTGGGTTCTTATTCTATTTCTTCTATTAAAGTAAATTTTAGGAGTATAGTCTAAGTGTGTTTGCTATTAGTCAATTATTTTGATTAAAAACATAGGAATCTAGCTCTCTGTCATATTGAGTCTAAGTGTGTTTGCCAATGGACATTAAAATGACGATTCAAAAATTGAAACTGAAAGTGAATGATGAAGAAAGGTGCGGTGTTAATACCATTATTCCATTAGGGAAATTAATAAGCAAATCAATATATATATATATATATTGGAGCATTTCATTTAACTCACACCTTTTATGTTCTACAAGGGAAGGGAAGGAAATGGCACAACAGATGCAAGTTGATACCCAAAGGTCCATGCCCACAGACCTCAACATGAATATTGCGACAATCACGCAAATACCAAGTATATCAAAAAACTTATGTCTATAATATTTGTCTATAATATACATTTGAAGGACCGGAAAATTACTACCGGAAGTATATGTAGCATAATGCATGAGATTGGATAATGAACTTATTAATGTGCAGGAAATGAGAACCATACCATGCATAACAGCGCGATGATAATCACCACGGATGTCAACCCACAACTACAAGTTTCCATGAATAGAGAGCACCGACTAACTATTGCTGAAATAAAGTACTCGACAAGGGAGGGCACTATGGAGGTTTAATCCTACAAAATATTAAACTGATATATATATATATATATATACACACAAATATAACTAACCTTGAACGGGTGTTGACGATCGTAAATTGTAGGAATATGAGTCGTTCACGGTTGCGGCTAAAATTAAGTCTTTTGCGGACAAATGGTTGATTGTTTACTGCCCAATATGCTTCGAGCACAAGCCTGAATAGTACATATGGAGTCTATGCAAAGTATGCTTGGCTACGGTAAATCCTACGGAAAGATATCACACAAAATTGAATTCAAGATACGGTCTTACTTAATAATTGATAAGGAAATCTGACGTGAAAATCACATTAACAGGCTAAGCCTGACGATAGAGGTCACATATGGTACTGAGACTGCAACTTTTGTGGCCGATGGAGATACGACAAAAGATTTATTGAACACAAAGGTGGAATCACTCATTCAGATGAAACAGGTTATGTGATGCATATTTACATTTTTTATCATAACAATATGTATAGACGGCTGAAACATTTATTATCCCATAAATTGGATATTTAAATTGATGTGCAAAACAAAACAAAACAAAACAGGAAAACGGAGAAAACCATGTTTTCGAGGTCTTATATGGGTTTTAATGCGCAAATTGGTTTTCCAAGTTCGTAAGTTACCGGAGATATTGGGAGAAGCACAACAAACTTATAACGTGGCTAGGATAAACAGATTACCTGGAGATGCAGAGAAGTACTATGTGGACGAAATCTTTGATGAGGTAAACCAATAACGCTACCTGGAACGAAATATTGAATACTTTAAATTGTAATACATATAAATAACATATATTACAATAACATGATGCGACAGGGATATGAGGATGATGATGATGAGGAACTCGAAAACCAAAAACCTCTGCAGGTTTGGGAACAATACGAAGAGCTATTATTGGATGACCAAAACACTGTAACTGAAAATGAACAAGGACATTTATCTGGAAACCATGTTTCTTTATGTCGATGCATTTTGTTTTACTGTGTTTCCCTTTCTGCATATGGTATGCATGTTTCTGTTACTGCATTCAATGTTGGTGTAGCTCCCTTTTCTACATGGAAATCTTAGTATCTTTAATCTCTTTGATTTGTCTGACTTGATAATACACTTTTTCACCGTGCTGATATGATAATTTGAGGTCCTACAGACAATTGTCAGGAGAAAAAAAGGATGAAACGGGAGAAAATCTTGATTTTTATAAAATATAAAAAAAGTGGAAAAGTAAGTTAAGGAAATTACAGGTGTATTGTAACGATCCTGAAAACATAATTTTGAACACTAATGTAATTGTGGGAGGATTAAGGACATTACTATGGAGGTGCTAGACCTTACCAAACCCGTTACATAATTTTAGGCCAAAGAGTGAATTCTGTTGACCAAATAAAGAGGAAGGCGTTGATAAGTTTTTGGAACTCAATATTCAAAATGGACCAACGCCATGCCTCGTGCCGGTATGGCACGGGTAAAGATCTAGTTGACTTAACATAACCAAGGGTCGTGATAATATCTTTCCTATGCATGAGATTGGTCTCTCCTTATCATCCAAGAGGTGTTTAAAATAGTAAAGGGCGTTTATGAACATGATAAGTTATTTGAAAATAACAAGGGGTGTCAGTGAAAAGTAAAAGAGTATTTCTCTTAGAAGTGAATTGGATGTGTTTTAACCATTTCCACACTGATTAGTAATTTGGATCCTATAAAAGCAGGGTTTACCCAAAGGTCCTTCACACACACCAGTGCTTGGTATCCTTGAAAATTTTAAGGAATCTTATCACATTATTACTTTTTACATTGCTCTTGGTTATAACGCCTACTTTATAACGACTATTTTTGACGTACATTTTAAATTGTGTTATCTATCTCGAAATAACAAACACCTATTTTCATACACCTTGCAAAACTTGTCACAGATTTCAATACCTCTCATAACTCTTTATACGAACACAACAATGGGATCATTTGATTCAATTGAAGATTTTCAAATCACCATAACATGGTACAAAGAATCTCGAGTAGCAGATCTCTCTCCTGTAATGCTTGAGACGGAAATATTTTGGGCAAAGATATATATCTAATATATACGAGAATATGGGAATCCAAAGAGAAAAATTCTTAAACAAATTCATGACAGATACCAGATAATCCAAAAAGCCATTTGCGATTTTATTGAGATTCAACAACAGCTCATCAAGGCCACCCGTATTACCATGTCCTCTGAACAATTTGTAAGTATTTTATAATTTAATTCATCTATTTTACAACAATAATTTTATGTCCTTGTGATATTATAGCACGACCTCATTAAAGCGGGTTATATAGAGGAAAAAGGTGAAGCATTCACATACGATGACTGCTATAATTTCATGGTATCCAAAATCCCAGAGTATGAAACGACAGACAATTCCTCTGCTTCATCTAGTGAAGACTAAAACTATTAATAATGTTTGTGTACATTTTGTGGGTTAAAATATTATCAACCCTCACGAGACTAAACTCGTCCTCAAGGGTAACTACGGGGTTTAATGGCTTGTTGCACGTGCTAAGTGTAACCGTGATTCCTACGAAAGTGAGTTAGGTTTTTAATTATGTTTTTATAGTGTACTGCGATGTTTAAAATGGAAGTCGTCATTTAAAAATGTGTCAATTACATCATTGCAATAAGTAAGAAAACCAAACACATCATAATCATTACCTCTTCTCCCATTTTCGAACTAACATAATTAACCACACAAAACATCATAAACATCCTACGAGAACAAGATGTTGTTTTAAATGTGAGTGCCAAAAAAATAATTCGCCACGAAATGTTTGAAAGGCATCCCTTGTTCCGCTTCATACATGGCCATCGCCCGAGCACGATTACCATTTGCAAGAACTCGATACTACCTAAAACGACCACAAATCCTTCTCAGCATGCTAACGCGGTGTTGGATACGTTGGCCAGAATACCAAATGCTATCATTCCCAATTTGAATCAAAAACTCGTCCCTAACTCGAAACCAAAACGATGTACCCATTGTAAGATTTTCCGGATTAGGATCCTGATCTAAAACCTTACAATAACTTATGACTAGAGCATTATCTTCATCCATTGAAAAACGTGGCATGGTCACAATTTTTTTTGTGGTAATTTATAATACAAAATAGAATGGGTTTTTGAGCTTGGACGGACGGATAACATTTTGAGAGACAAACAGGTGATCCAACCATCCCAGTCTCATCCAGGCCAAACACATCTAGCGGTTGTGGTGTTTGTAACCTTCTTCCATTATGAAGATATTGATAACCCTCTTAATTAGTTCCTCGTCAATTAATAAAATAAATATGCCATTAAAAAAATAAAGTGAAAAATTAAATGTTACAATCACAAAAAATATTTGAACCATATCTTTAAAACATCAAATTAGCCGGCCTTCATTATACTCATTGTATAAAGGGAAAAATCGAAAAATACAAAACAAAAAAAATTCATTATACTCATCATTGTATAAAGAGAACAATCAAAAAATAAAATAAAATACATATCCAAAAATGACTCATTAAAAATTTACTCTTCCATCATAGGCCTGATTTTAATTTTAACAATCGAATAATCCAACCCTCATTAACCTGCAAAACACAAATAACATTTGAGTTACAATGTGTGAAACCCAAAGAACAAAGAACTTTATAATAATTTTCTAGCATCCATAACAAATTTATTTTCGACTGAGATATTTAACCAATCGAAAAATGATCCATGTTTTCATCCATAACAAATTTAGCATTATTAGGAACGTTTAAGCATTCTTGATCAAGATCATGACTATCTTTTCATCGGATCTTAATTCCATGAATAGTTTAATTAAAATCTTCAACACAAACAAAAAGAAGAGCAAAAGCTTGGTCGGTAAATTTTTTATTTTGTTCGAAAACACAAACAAAAAGAAGAGAAAGTTAAAAAGGAAACGTTGCAAAAAGAAGAAAATCTTGGTCAGGTATCTCTCTGCTAAGGTACAATCACCAAGTTCACCCTTGGTTTAGATTTTGTGTCCTCTTGGTGGTATGTTCCTGACTTTTTTCCTCTTTTGATTAGACCAGAAATAAATATCCTCCTCTAATTTATGACCGAAATTAGGGTCACTCTAATTCTTTTCACTTAAATTTCCTCCTCTGTTTACTCCCTTAATCCTTCCACGATTATGAGAAATACTTACCCATAAATAAAATACAGAAACCTCCATACTATAAAGTCTGCATTCAAAGAAACGTTGCTTTATGATTAACACATAATAGCCCATTTCAGAAGAAAAAAAATATCAAAAAAATTAAAAGTATCACTAACTACAATTATTAATGAACGTGCATAGATAGAGGAGTGTATTTCTTCAACCACACACCCTCAAACTCATTCACTCATTTCAAACTTATTTTCTTGGTAAATTTTTAGCGTAAGTGTATCAACATGTCAAACATGATTAGCTGCATTCCCACAAAATCCGTTGCCCAAAAAGTGTTTGCTTCATTTTCAAGAATGCATGATTGTGATGAAAACAAACTTGTAGTACTCAAGTTTCGTGTTGCAAGAAAACGGGAAAAGTCGATTTCATGGCGACTAACGAAGTGACTACCTTGGATTTACTAATGATTAATGAAAATGTGAGTATATTTTTTTTAGCGATCCGAAACAAACTAATATTTTTAAAAACAAAAATATTAGTCATGCATTTTAATCAAATGATTAACGAGGAATTTTTATCAAAAACCATTATTTTAGGTCTAAAAAATATCATGAGGAATTATTAATCTATTACTTAAGTGTAACCGAATTTATAATTATTTGGATTAAGATTTTCATGTGTATAAGTTATCATGGATAGAATTAAGAGTCATAGTGTGTGGTAATTATTAAAATTATTTTAACCAAAAATTATTTTGTCTCATGCCGTGCCGTTATGGCACGGGTTATTTCTAGTTATATATGAATCTTCAAAAGTGTGCCTTTGAAAAACTGTATTTGGTGGTTGAGTTTACATAGCATTACACCTTCAGGGATAATTCAATTGTGGGGTGTTTTTCACAAATTTATAGTAAAAATTTTCTATGAATTTAATGGTAATTTTATACACAAGTAAATAAATTAATAATATTGAGATTTTGCCACCATGAGTTGTCATCATTTGTCGTGCATTATTTTTGAGTAATCATGTCATCTTCTGTAGCGTGATTATTTTCTGTAAAGAGAGTAAAGGTTGTTCGTTAATAGTAAATGACAACACTTAACATAAACATAACACACAAATTTTCTTTTATATGAATGTTTCTCAGTTAAAGACTGTTATACAGTACCACTGATTAAATGTGTCCTCACAAGAGCCCTATTACTAACACAACAATAACCTAATAACATGGTTTAATAGCAGACTCTGACACCTACAATTATTACTGTTAGATCACTGCTTGGCCAAACTCGCATGCATTGCTATCTCAAGCATGTTTGTCAATCTTAGTGATCAAAACTATATAGTCTTGATTTTTAGTCTACTATATCTAAAGTCTCGGACTAGGATAGAAAGTGTAGTTGATCTCAAGAACTCCATGGCGATCATCATACAAGACGAAGGACTACTCAAGGAACCAGTGGATCTTAATCGACTAAAAGGTATGTGGAGACTTGAACTTATCTATCACTCAAAAGTCTATCTACTCTATCTCCTATCTTGAGACAAAAGTCGGTTTACTATATAGACTAAGAATATGCACATGTGACATTTCGATCTGAGTATATCTCGCTTATCTATTTCTCGAAATGTGTGTTGGTAAAGCTTTCGCTTTAGCCAAGTTCATCTTTGCCTAGTGACGAAAGTCATGTTCTGTTTCAATCACTTTGGAAATCGCTCTGAAGAAAACTAGTTCGTGAAAACAACTATATGATGTCTTCTAAGAATGTTTCAATGATTGAAATGAGAGTTTATACTATATAACCATTGTGGGATATAAACATTATTGAGGAAACATATATATGTATAAGTCCTAAACACTTGAACAAAAATTTGCGAACTTTGTTAATCAAGTGGAACCGGAACGTGAGAAGCTACTCAGTCTGCGAACCCAGTCCGCGAACTGGTGTAGTTCTCGAACCCGAGAATTTCTGCTGAAGTTGTAGCTCATGTGTAGTCCGCGAACTGACGGAATATCTCGAACCCGAGATTTTCTGCTGGAGTTTATAACTTCAACCGGTTAGCTTGAGTCCGCGAACTCAAGAGGTTATGTCTGAAAACGTTGTTCGTGAACTTATCTTAAATTACTAAGGGATGCTTTTGCAAACCGTGGATTTATAGTTAAAGATTATGATTCGAGTGAATCACATCGTTTTTGATTCAATTGTATCTCTTGTAGTACTTAAGATCTCATAGAAATTGAACAACTCTTTAACTAGTTCATTTGAGTCATTTGGACTAGTTATGGTGAAGAAGAATACGGTTGATATGAAAGTTATCATTTGGCTAACCATTTGGTTGACTAATATTGAACCAACCATTGTAACACGTTTGGGTACAGTTATACAAACCCAAAACGTCAAGTACATGTGTGTATGGCAAGCTAAGTTTTCGATATAACGGTTGAGAGATATTAGCTTGTATCTAATCAGGTTTTCATCTAACGGTGAATATTGAATGCTTTGTTAGCAAGATAACATTGATTGCAAACCCTGATTTGAAAGACTATATAAGGGGAACTCTAGCCAGTGGAAAAAATAATCCCCACACACCTTTTTTGTGTGATACTAGTTTTCTATAAGCTAGAGTCGATCTCCATTAACCCTTGAGTTTTCTCTCTAAATTCGGGTTAACGACTTAAAGACTTCATTGGGATTGTGAAGCCAAAACGATACTACTTTTCTTGTAGTTGTGTGATCTGATCTTGATCTTTCTATCGTACGAGTACAATTGTAATAATTGGCTTGAGAATTTTATCTCCGATAGGCAAGATAAAAGTAGTCACAAACATTTTCGTCTCATTGTTTGTGATTCCACAATAACCTTCTTCGCTGCGTCGATTAAGTTTATTGTGAGGTGATTGATAAAACTGAGCTATTCTTCGGGAATATAAGTATGGTTTTATCAATTGGTTCCTGTTCACCTTGATTTATCAAAAGACGGAACAAAACTCATAGGTTTGTTCGTGGGAGACAAATTTATCTATTACTTGTAGACTTTTCTGTGTGAGACAGATTTGTTTGCTAAAGTCTTCGAATCTGGGTCTTAGCAACTCTTGGTTGTGGGTGAGATCAGCTAAGGAAATCAAGTGTGCATTATCCTGCTGGGATTAGAGGCGTAGGAACATAATTGTACCTTGGATCAGTATGAGATTGGTTGGGGTTCAACTACAGTCCAGACCGAAGTTAATTTGGAGTAGGCTAGTGTCTGTAGCGGCTTAATACAGTGTATGTTTAATCTGAACTAGGTCCCGGGGTTTTTCTGCATTTGCGGTTTCCTCATTAACAAAATTATGGTGTCTGTGTTATTTATTTTCCGCGTTATATTTTTATATAATTGAAATAATACAGGTTGTGCGTTGTTCAATCGATTAGAATATCCGACCTTATTGGTTGTTGATTTAAATCGATTGACACTTGGATATTGGTCTTTGGTACCATTCAAGTTATCTCTCTTTGATTAGGCTCGCGAATCTTATTTTCTTGAGTAAATCAAATCGAGAGATTGAGATAATAACTCCTTGAGATATTTTCTATTGATTGAGTCTTGTTGATTCTTTAGAAAACAACTTGGAGTTGTCCATACAGATTGCTAATCGAAATATTGGGTGAGGTTGTTAGACCTCCGCATTTTCAATTGGTATCAGAGCAGGCAAACAAGTTAAAGACCTTGCCAGTCTATGTTTGTGGCAATCTGAGTCTGTGGACGGAATCTCTGTTGCGCATACCAAAATGTCTCCTAAAGCTTTTGACCATGTCAAGTGTCTTGGAAACACCTCAAAGGATTATTCCTTAGTTGATTCTTCCGAATCCCAAGGTAGAAAGAATGTTCAATGTGATAATGACATTTCTTCCTCTCATGAGGCATGTGACACTGTGGCGGAAGTTGAAAAGGAACTCACCAGAATTTCAAAACATACAGCTAAAGATATTGATTTTAATGATCATAATCAGCTCATTGATGAATTTGAAAAGTCTCTTAATCGAGAACGTGATCTCTATCATATCATAAAGTCCTTCTCTAAGAACATTGAGAAACTTCTACAAGAAACTACTCTACAACAAGAAAAGATTAGTACTCTTGAGGAAGTTGTTAAAGAGGACTCAATTAGAGAAAAACATTTGATCGAGACTCATTCATCATATCCCAACAGACTTCGTGCTGAAAAGGAGAAACTTTGTGCATCTCTTACTCTAGCTCATGAACAATGTAAATCCTTGAAAAAGAAAAACTCTGTCTTAAGGAGAAAATCCTCTGTACAAACTAACTCACGTAATGATCTTTACAAGACAAATTATTCTCCAGAAGAATATTGTGTCGAGAAAAGTTTACATAACTTGCAATCTTCTTGTAAGGCTATGGAGTCTAAATAGGTGCCAGGTATTGCTTCTCCTCCATGAACCTGTACTTTTTGTGGGAAACAGAATCACTATGCTATCCATTGTTTTGCAAGAAGAAAACAAATTTCTAAGCTTCGTAATTTGCTTTTCTTCACTGTCAATGGAACAGATAGTCAGTCGACTAAAGCGGTGAATCGTAGGCCCACAAGAAATCAGAAACCTTATAAGAATGATCTCTATTCTAGACATCATCACAGGAATAAAGTTCTTTCTGGCAATTCTTTTTACAGTGTTAATAAGAACATTTCCTGTACTTATAAGGATGTTTCTGATAAATCTAAATCTAGAAAATGGATTCCTATCCATTCCGATTCTCTTGATCCTACTGCAAGAGGCCCTAGATTTAGTCCTTCTGATAATAAAGATGATTAATCAATATCTTATCTCACTAGAAAGAGCATATATCAGAGACAGAAGGATAGAGATGAACAATATTCATTTGATGAGCTAAAGGCTCATACTTGTGTGAATTAATCACAAGGTTGAATATCTCACATACAAAAAGCCTAATTGTGAGAGAATTAGATAGGTATACTCCATAACTATGTGACTCTAATTATCTAGCTAATTTCTTATCGTTTTTAAAAAGATAATTGTTCAGACACTAGTTTGTGAGTATTTTTTCTTTTTAATTGTTCATTTTCTAAAACACCTTTTAAAAATAAAAGTGTTTCCTTTTTCCATGTAGAGCTGTGTGAAAAACCATCCTACGGGTTCACGTACGGTTCAAGTTTTCCCTTAAACCTATCCCGTAACCCTAAATCTCTCGAGTTTTTCTTTATATACCTATCCTATTGAGTTACTCTTTCACTCTAGGTTTTATGTTATCAATGGCTTCTTCCTCGTGCTCTTCGGACTTGATTAATGATGTCATTGATAAGGCGGTATATTGCAAACTCAATAAAGAAAAGGAATCTCTTATTCAAATTGAAGGTTCTCTTCCTCAATCCTCTAATTCACTCTCGGATATAGAAGAGATTGAAGAGATTTCATCGGATGTAGTTCTTGACTTCCTAATGGAATTTGAGAAGGCTAAGCAACTACTTGTTGATATAATGAAGTGTCTTGATGTGGTAAGAACTAAGTTGAAAAGGGTTAAGTTTAATCTTGTTCTCATGAAAAACCATGTTAAATAGCTTCCCAGTAAGGATATCACAAGTACAGAAGATGCTGATATTCATAAGCCTCAAGATCTTAAGGCTCAAGAAGGTCCTGAACTGACGTTTTGAACCTAGTTCGGTATGACATGGAAGCTTTTCTATTTAGTTCTTATTGTCTAGTAAATCTTCTATGTTTTTTGTTTTATTTAGAAGAATAACTAGTGTTTTGGAATAGCAATGATTGTGATTACACATAGCTATATCCAATGATTTCATCTTCTTGTTTTCAGATTTTTTGGTTTAAAAATTCTAAGTTTGTTTGGAAGATGATGGATGCAGTATTAATCTTTTGATTTTTATATATTGCAATATTTTGATGGGATTTATATGTTTACGTCCGTAAACTTGATTGTCCCATATTTTGTCAAAAGTAAATCGTTCACAAATTGGTATGCAAATATTGATAAAGGAATGAATGGACTTTTGGCAAAATACAAAAGTTAAGCCTATATTGTCAATTATTGATGTAAGATAGGTTAAAATCTTTTGTGTTTCAAGGATAACGTTTATTATGTCACCTTGTGATGGAAAAATAGAATAGGTCCGTGTGTTTTTGTTATCCACGGTATAGAGCTTAATTGTTCCATATTTTTATATATTACCGTGAAGGTTTCATTGTGTATCTCATGTTGAGCACGATACAACTAAGTCGATTTCTTATTGGCATGGTTGGTTGTTCCATGAGATGTTATATGTTGAGCATTAAGAACTAAATTAATCAACATGTGTGGTTATTTAGTTTGTATTCCATGAGTTCTCTCATGTTGAGTACATGTACGGTTAAGGTTTTCATTTCCTATGATAATCTTAGTCGGGGTTCCATAATCTCTTATGTTGAGCCCAAATGAACTAAATCAATCATCTTGTGTGATTATTTAGTTAGCACTCCATAGATTTTTCTCATGTTGAGTGTGGACAATTGAATTGATTACTTTGTGATTAGTTTAATTGTGTAATCCAGTTAGAATATTTATGAGTTCTCTTGTGAATAATCTAATCGAAGAATTAAGTATCCATAAGTTTACTTGTGTTGAGCATATTTAGTCAAATTAATCTTGGTTCGCTTTGGTTAATATGATTGAATATTTTGGATTCCAAATTCATACTTGTATGCAATTTGTTGAGTCTAAATAAATCCTTCTTTTCTCTTGAAATTAAGGTTGATCTTGTTGTTCCTTTGGGAATGACATCATATGGGGGAGATTTCTTTTGAACTTACGCTTAATTTCCAAATCTTTATGGGGAGTGCGGCTGTGGAATTTTTAGGGGTTATCTTGTATCTTTATGAACTCCTTGATGAATGCATTTATCCTCGGCTTTATGATTGCATCTAAACAAGACGATAGAACATTTACCTTTGGTCATGAAATGTATCTTACGGAAATTTCATTAGGATCTCGTTCTTGTACCTTTGCCAATTTTATTGAAAAAAAGGGGGAGAATTAATTGTAGTTCACACTAAAAATACATATGGTTTTAGGATCATTATGTAAGGGGAAGTGGTTTCCATGTGAGATGGAGTATTTGACTAAGGGGGAGTGAAGTATCACCATTATATTGTTGTTGAAGTTGTGATGCAATTGGACTTTGACGCTGTGTAATAATACTATGACACTGTATAACAATGATTGAGAACCAATGCTTTTCTCATTGTTATAGATACGGATTTTCAATAACGATGATACTAAACTTACAACCTTTGGGATCATTGGACTACTTGGAAGTGACGAAGATTTCGAGTATTGTTGAAGATTAGGCATGTGGAATAGGAGCTACAAAGTTTATTTATATAATTTTTCATTCCATATGTATTAATAGTTTTGCCACTAAAATTGACAAAGGGGGAGATTGTTAGAGCACTGCTCGGTCAAAATCGCATGCGTTGCTATCTCAAGCATGTTTGTCAATATTAGTGATCAAAACTATATAGTCTTGATTTTTAGTCTACTATAGCTAAGGTCTCAGACTAGGATATAAAGTGCACTTGAGATCAAGAACTCCATGGCGATCATCATACAAGACGAAGGACTACTCAAGGAACCAGTGGATCTTCATCGACTAAAAGGTATGTGGAGACTTGAACTTATCAATCACTTAAAATTCTATCTACTCTATCTCCTATTTGAGACAAAAGTCGGTTTACTATATAGACTAAGAATATGCACATGTGACATTTCGAGCTGAGTATATCTCGCTTATCTATTTCTCGAAATGTGTGTTGGTAAAGCTTTATCTTTAGCCAATTTCATCTTTGCCTAGTAACGAAAGTCATGTTATGTTTCAATCACTTTGGAAATCGCTCAGACGAAAACTTGTTCGTGAAAACAACTATATGACATCCTCTGAGAATGTTTCAATGATTGAAATGAGAGTTTAGACTATATAACCATTGTGGGATATAAACATTGTTGTGGAAAAACATATGTATAAGTCCTTAACACTTGAACCGAAGTTTGCAAATTTTGTTGATCAAGTGGAACCAGAACGTGAGCAGCAACTCAGTCCGCGAACCCAGTCTGCGAACTGGCGTAGTTCTCGAACCCAAGAATTTATGCTGAAGTTATAGCTCATGTGCAGTCCGTGAACTGACGGAAGCTCTCAAACCCGAGATTTTCTGCTGGAGTTTATAACTTCAACTGGTTAGCTTGAGTCCGCGAACTCAAGAGGTTATGTCTGAAAACGTTGTTCGTGAACTTATCTTAAATTACTAAGGGATGCTTTTGCAAACCATGGCTTTATAGTTCATGATTAATGATTCGAGTGAATCACATCGTTTTTGATTCAATTGTATCTCTTGTAGTACTTGATATCTCATAGAAATTGAACAACTCTTTAACTAGTTCATTTGAGTCATTTGGACTAGTTATGGTGAAGAAGAATACGGTTGATATGAAAGTTATCATTTGGCTAACCATTTGGTTGACTAATATTGAACCAACCATTGTAACACGTTTGGGTACGGTTATACAAACCCAAAAAGTCAAGTACATGTGTGTAAGGCAAGCTAAGTTTTCGATATAACGGTTGAGAGATATTAGCTTGTATCTAATCAGGTTTTCATCTAACGGTGAATATTGAATGCTTTGTTAGCAAGCTAACATTGATTGCAAACCCTGATTTGAAAGACTATATAAGGGGAACTCTAGCCAGTGGAAAAACTAATCCCCACACACCTTTCTTGTGTGATACTAGTTTTCTATAAGCTAGAGTCGATCTCCATTAACCCTTGAGTTTTCTCTCTAAATTCTGGTTAACGACTTAAAGACTTCATTGGGATTATGAAGCCAGACCGATACTACTTTTCTTGTAGTTGTGTGATCTGATCTTGCTATTTTTATATCGTATGAGTACAATTGTAATAATTGGCTTGATATTTCTATCTCCGATAGGCAAGATAAAAGTAGTCACAAACATCTTCGTCTCATTGTTTGTGATTCCACAATAACCTTCTTCGCTGCGTCGATTAAGTTTATTGTGAAATGATTGATGAAACTGAGCTGTTCTTCGGGAATATAAGTCTGGTTATATCAATTGGTTCATGTTCACCTTGATTTATCAAAAGATGGAACAAAACTCATAGGTTTATTCGTGGGAGACGAATTTATCTATTACCTGTAGACTTTTCTGTGTGAGACAGATTTGTTTGCTAAAGTCTTCGACTTTGGGTCGTAGCAACTCTTGGTTGTGGGTGAGATCAGCTAAGGGAATCAAGTGCGCAGTATCCTGCTGGGATCATAGGCGTAGGAGCATAATTGTACCTTGGATCAGTGTGAGATTGGTTGGGGTTCAACTACAGTCCAGACCGAAGTTAATTTGGAGTAGGCTAGTGTCTGTAGCGGCTTAATACAGTGTATGTTTAATCTGGACTAGGTCCCGGGGTTTTTATGCATTTGCGGTTTCCTCTTTAACAAAATTCTGGTGTCTGTGTTATTTCTTTTCCGCATTATATTTTTATATAATTGAAATAATACAGGTTGTGCGTTATTCAATCGATTAGAATATCCGACCTTATTGGTTGTTGATTTAAATCGATTGACACTTGGATATTGGTCTTTGGTACCATCCAAGTTATCTCTCTTTGATTAGGCTCATGAATCTTATTTGCTTGAGTAAATCAAATCGATAGATTGAGATAATAACTCCTTGAGATATTTTCTATTGATTGAGTCTTGTTGATTCTCTAGAAAACAACTCGGAGTTGTCCATACAGATTGCTAATCGAAATATTGGGTGAGGTTGTTAGACCCCCGCTTTTTCAATCACCTAACATGAAAGACCCATCATATTGTGTTTTCAGTACACGCTCTATTGAGTTGTCAACCTTGAAAAGGTTTGTTTCAAATATATGATCAAATGTAATCTCAAAAACAATTACTGAAAAACATTATTAACTTCATGTTTGTTATACATGTCATACCTTCGGATTCTAATCTTGTTGCGAGGGGTCATCAACATATGTAGCATCGTTGTTAGTCAGATACCAAAATAGTTTCATCGTATCACCGTTGTCGACACTGTTTTTATTGTACTATTGTTAGACTATCTGAATAAAATGTACTTATTTAATTAAAATTATTACTTATATTAATGTCTTATTGAATTTAATACAACTAATCGTACTGAATGAAACATAGAATCACTCTAAACATTTTTTGAAGTAGGTATATATGATTATAAGAACTTCATAAACAACATAAACATTACATCATAACATATTATTGACCATGAACATAAACAACCTCAAATAAACGTTAAAATAAACTTTAGACCGGATGTTATTGACAAAAAAAAAAAAAACACAGGATTAAACATTACATCATAAACACAAAATATAACACCATAAATTATTGAGCAACATAAAATAGACTTAGCCATTCCACCAACTTACACCCAGGATATTTCCAAAAATGTTCACCAAATGTGTTCTTATCTTTAGAACGATGCAGTTTCATAACAAACCTACATCCAGGGACTGGGCATGACGCCACCTTTTCATGTTCAACCTTAATTATCCCTTTGTCTTTGAAGTTTTTGCATAGTTATCTATCTTGTTATCATATTTGGACTTGATTGCATCTTCCAACCACTGAGCTTCTTCACGACAATTATCGAATTGGCAACGCATGTACCTACTTTTTCCGGTTCTGTTTCGAGTAACAATTTGATACACATACAACCTCTTTGCGGGCACTTGGAATACGTCCAAGGGCATTGCATGACTGAATGGTCATCAAGGAAACATAGTGGACAAATTTGGTTTGCTTCTACACACACAATTTGTTTTCCCTTGCGATTAGAATTCATTTTTCACCTGGTGAATTTGAAGGATGGTTTTATGTTTGACGGTGTGTTTCTTTGAGTGTTTGATGGAGTGTATTTTTAGGAAAAAATTAGTATTATTTATAAATGATAAAACGGTTCTTTTCTCCACTCGGTATAAGCATTCTGGGCCTCATACCGGTCATCTCGGTGCCTTTTGAAAAACTCATTGTACTTGGTGCACAATTTCCTAACATGAACGAATCTGCCACAGACGTGGGAAGATTCATAATGAAACCGTGGTTTCTTCCGGTTATCGCCCAACCTTGGTATGAAAGGACCATCCCTTACCTGGTCCCAAAATAGATCCCCGTGTTGATGTTCTTCAGGAAGATCTTTGACAATGAATTTTTTTTTAACCCATTCCGTCTCTTCATCAACCTGCTTCATTCTTTCCCTTAGGTGGAATTGTTCTTCAACTCGCTTATTTGATGCCATTTTCTCTTCATATTTTTTAATAGCCTCCGGCGAATTGATGCTTTTATAAGTTTTAGGATGTCGTTTGTTATGTGATGAAGAAGAAGCTGCGTTTGAAACTACAGGTTTGCTTCTTTTCTGTATCTCCGCTTCCATTTTAGCTATTGATTTGGTTGTTCACTTGCATCGTCTAAGTATGTTTTTAATAGTTGATGATGATGGAGTTGACATCTTAAAATAAAAACAATTAACAGTGAAGAATTTTTTTTCTACAAATAAGGTAGTGTATGATAGTTATGAGGTTATCCGCTTTATATACACACAACAAGGAAACAACGGTAATAATTTTAAAATAAATTTTTTTTTTAATGATAGACTGATTATTTGAAAAAATAATACTTATATTTTAAACCACTACTTTATTTGGGAAAATTTCAAATATTAATAAATAACTACATTATTTTAGGAATACTGGCAAGCTATAAAAGCTGAAGGAGACGTTTATATACTTGTAACACGGATAGCTAACACTTTTATTCGGATCCCAACAAAAAATAAAGTTGGTTGTTATGTAAAATCAACAAAGCAGGTTTGAATTATTGATTACCATATTATGTTGGATATCCTGCAAACACTATTAAATGAATCATTGAGAATACAAGAGACGTTGAAACCCGAAAAAAATGGAGAGCCAACACTTTGATTGGGTAAATGACAAAAATTAAGGTAGGTTGTATTTCAAATTCAATATAACATGCCTTCATTATTGAGTACAATATTATGTTGGATACCCTGCAAACACTATTAAAAGAATAAGATTGATCGCAAGTTGGGAAGAAATCAGTGTCCACTACCGCACACAAGAACAACTTAAGACCCCTACCACAAGGTGTGTCACAATGTTATTATACAGATACCAAAATGTCCAAATACGTCTAGTCAACATCGAACTAAAGATGCCAAAGAAGAAAATTACAAATATAAAAAGTTTTTTCGTTAACATACGTAATACTAGTTTCAACAAATTGATTGTATCACTCCAACCTCATGAATTACGTGGGGTATCCAACACCATATCAAAAGTGTCATCCAACGAAAGACCAATTTGGAGATTCATACCCACCGGAACATCTTCATGACCCCAAAAATCGATATTCATACTTGCATAAGGGTCTTTCCTTGGTTCACTCGGCAGGTAACATTCTTCGATATTATACATACCTGACGATTGGGAAGTTGATGCAACACCTTGCTGTTGAGAAAACGTGCCGTGTATTGTCAGTTCCTCTGGAAATTGGGGTGAACTACTATAAGTCGGTGTCCCGCCGATGGTAAAACCGGAAGAAGAGGAGCTCCACAAAGGCAGTAATTTCTTGAATGCTCCTTAACAATTCATTTACTTTCACTGATAAACACTTGTTGCTCGAATAACTTGTTCAACAATTCCTCCTAACAATAAAAAAAAAATGAATCAATTTTCACTCAACAAATATAAAATTTATTCCAACAAATAAGGATTTTTTTTTTTATCAAGGTAACATACTAACCCGTCCGGTGGTAATACCATCAAATTATTGGGATACCGTGTAGGCCTCGGCAGCACCAAGTCTGTAAGATCACCATTCATGTAAACCGGGAAACGCCAATCGATTATTGGTAGTTCATTCACCGACTCCTCACCGGGATAATATTCATATGACTGAGACATCATGTCGGGTGGTGGATGGGATAGTCGGCATATACGTGTACTATTAAATACATCATGGTTTTGTACGTGTGTAACTCCATCACGATACCAAGTTCCGAAACTCTTCTCCTTCCACCATGCATGGTAATAATCGGGATCACTGGTCAACCAGTACTGATGTACGGCTTCAACGTCAATCTCCTGGACACAATCTAAATCTGGGGGATCAAATGGGAAAACTATGGTGAGCGTCGTTTACTCAACAAAATAAAATATATTTCCCACTAATTAAATATAATATAGCGGTAGTAAGAGATCGTTCCCACGAAGAGTAATGCAATTGTTATGTTATCTAAATCGGCGAAAATATAAAAGAAGGATAATAAGGAAAATATATTGAAGAAATACTTCGCAGTTACTAACCGTTAACTCAACATTGTACCCGTTTATCTCTTGTTATAAACAATTGTCACCAACCGTAGGAAAGCAGGTACGCTTAGCAATCCCCAAAAACTCCATATATCACCGGATACGGAAGCGCTCGACTACCAGATTCTATTCAAAAGAACCACCTTGACACGGAAACGCTCGACTACAAGATGTAATTCCCAGAACGCATTAAGATTTGTGAATTTAGGTTTGATCCCAGCAGTAAAACTCGGTACTCGGTCCACTTACTTGTGTTGTCTTTACTCGCAATTGCTCCACAGAATCCCTCCGTAAGGTCTTGCTATTTCTACTTGTATAGGAGATGAGAGACAATTACGGGTCGACTCAACTCTCTACTAGCATTAGAATGATTAATAAACTAATCTGGTTGCGCACCCAAACCAATCTAAGAACCAATCATAAACCTTCGATACGGTAAAAACAATCCACAATGAATCAATTTAAAACTTGAAACAAACTTGCAAAATAATTTAGCTTCACATTAGAACTTTGAATTCATCCTTACAATATAAAAGAATAGAAAAGAGAGAGTTCTCCCCCCTAAGGGGGAGAAAAACGGTGAAAAGAAGATATGTCTCAAGAAGATATGATGATGTAAAATTGTGCCTAGGGTTCTCTATATATAGAGTTTTGTAACCTCCTCCTAAAGAAACTAGCAAACCTAGCAAAAATAGGAAAGTGCACCTCCTCTTGACAAAAACTAGAAAACCTATCAAAAATAGGAGAGTGTCCCGTGCATCAAACCCCGTTCGAAAGTAGGTCACAAACTCTTGCCAAATATTTCCAAAATCCCTTGGCCACCAAAATTTAATTCTGGCCGTGTAGAATAGCCTATTGGGCTTGCACCAATATGATCTAGCCGGCCCACTTATTCACTTCAACTCGTCTGCACCTAACACGGCATAAGCCCATCAACCCATTATCACGATACTGCAACTCCAAATCCTCCTTTAGTTCAACTCCTCATCACTGCAACCTCTAAGAAACTAAGTCACTGGATGTATCGCCATCATCACTGGCAGCAAGTGACGATCCCTGATGTCGTTCAACTGCATCTTCAACTCGAGCTGCTCCATTCAAACTCTATCCGTATTCTGGCCAGTAATTCACCATGCAACAGCGACCAACATTCATGTGCTTAAACAGCATTGCTGCTAGCAACAGTACCCATTACCACAGAAACAACGCCACTCCTCAACATCCTAACCATCACCGAAGTGGCGTCCGACCTCTCTGTTTCACTCGAGCGTGAATAACCCAGCAGCACCAATGTCCCTTCCATGCCATCTTTCTCCCGTTCACTACCATGAACCGTCCGTGTTGTTTTCAGCTGCAATACATCACCACTCCTCGAGATTCATCAGCTGCTAATACAACCACCATGCATTCCATGCATTATCATTATCATCATTGCCTTAGAGACTCCCTGACTTCCGTAGCTCAGACCACACAGCAGCTGAAATAATTTCCATGCATCATCATTGCATACTTTCTCAGCTGCAGACTCCAAACTCAGAATTCCCTTGGTATAACCCGAGTTGTTCATCACTAAGATTAGCACAACTCTCCATGCACATCCAAGCTCAAGTTACACTCCAAACTTTCCATATTTTTCTATCAGCTTCAGAACTTCTTCCTCAATCCGTAGCTGACTACATCTGTTGAACACAGCTCACCATCTCCATCTGCATTCCGTGTACAATTTCTCTCATCGAACTCTCAGTCGCTGTCTAAATACCACCAAAGACTCTCCAGATCGAGTCACAGCTGCACCACGTAGCTCCTTTGCTATAGTTATCAATCACCAGCATCACTTATGTATCATGCAATACATGCAAAATAAATGAACTAGGTGGTCCTTTGTTTACTCATGTGGTTGTAACTTATTGCAAGCCCATCCTAAATCTTCATACAATACAATGATAATTCCACCTCACTTCTAGTAAATTGGACGATTTCTTGTTCTTTTCGGGAATAAGCTCCAAAATTCCCATAAAATATAAAAGAAAGCTAATAACACAATTTTACATGAAAACTAGCTAAGAAAGCACAACCAATCGATACTTATAGAGGTGTTTTTAGACACCTATCAAACTATTACACCAGTTATCTGTCGCACAAATCTCTCAATAAGGTACACACTAAACCTCTCACCCTTGCAGCCATAAAATACTAGTCTTTTCTTTGATAAGTTGTTTGACACCACAACCTCTGGAAAATCACTGTATTGATCATCTAACCAGGGCTTCCATATTACAGCTTCTCTACTTCTCATGTCTATCTTTTGTCAGGATGAAGTAAGTGAATGCTTGAAGCTATCAAATTGACTACGAAGATTATTTTTGTTAAATAATGAAATTGCCGGATACATGCATTGATTAACGATGAAAGAATCGTCTATTCTCAAAAGTGGTTGGTAATCGCGGAAATAAAAGTAGTATCAATACTCTAGAATATTCCACATACCATCCATTTCACTACGCTCGGAAGAGGTTCATTTGTCAAGGCAGTCATACAAATTTCCTAATGTTGCTCTACCCCAATCATATTCGCCCACATTATCAAGATTCTTCAACAATTCTAACCATCCTTTTTGTACTCTTGTCGTGGTGTTGCCTATTAGAAATCTACCAATGCACCACAATAAAAATATCCTTGTCAATTCTTCCCATACAAGCCTATTGTTTTCTTTTTCCCTACTACTAATGTAGTGTGCAATAAGACTAATTGGGATGACACTAGCGCAAGAATCCCACCTACCAACTTTTTCACTCTTACCAACTTCTCTAGACTGTTACTCATAGGCAAGTGCTCTTGCATCCAGGTTTTCATTCACACAATCAAGATACGTGCTATCATATCCTAAATAATTTTTCTTATTCAAAACAGGAGGTATTTTTGGCAACGTTCATCCACCACCTATTGGAATACCAGTTAGCCTTACAAAATCTAATGGTGTGATGCCTAACTCGAACTCCGGGAAATGAAAAGACCTAGTTTTCTTCCACCATCTCTCCATATGTGCTTCGGTTAATTTACAATCAGCATTTGATAAATCCAATGCAAACAACGAAGAAAAGTCACATTTTTGTAATACATCAAAGGCTTGAGGATTATCATGCACCACTATGTCATAAAATTTCTTCGCCAAACACCAATTTGTTTTAAATTGCAAACTCCAATCCGGTGCATCTGGTGCCAAACTAACCTTACTTACATGACTTTCATCACCCCTCCTAGACAAAATCTCACTTGTAGCCATGGAAATTCACTACAATGAAAACAAGCAAAACATGTATTACTCCCATTCTCCATTTATGATTATAATTTTTTCATGAAAAGTTTAAAAAGTAACCAAGCATTATATTGTAAACCATTATCAATTTTTTCATTTACATCTAACAGAATTTACACAAGCATTATAAATCACCAATAATTCTTTCATATCAACATAATAAACATAATAATAACTCCCTAATAGGTGTTTGCAATTTAAAATCAATTGCAAGATTAATACGAGTGACAATCACTACAAATATCATTAATAATCACCACAAACACCAAGAACAATTTTAAATTTCATCAAGAACAAAACTAAAATTACAAAAATCATTATATTGTTCACAAATAATTGTTTTCAATTTTCCATATCGTTTGCAATTCAAAATCGGTAACATTCTAATGAAAATATCAAGAACAATTCTATAAATCCCATTATGGGTTTTTGCATTTCAAAATTACTCTCATGCTTCATATAACCCTAAAACCCTAACATACCAAGAACAATACAAAATCAAAATTTGTAGAACATGCATCAATGAACCATCAATATATTACTTACATCATAATCACTTTTAATCACAAAATACTACAATTAAAATCAAACATTAGATTGGGGTTTGAAATACATACCTCAATGAGATTTTGATCATTAAAATCAAATTGATTAACACCATTACTCCACCATCCTGTGATGAACAAAACCCTTACAATAAAACCCCTCAATGAGAAGAAGAAGATACCCTATAGAAGAAGAAAAAACTCTAAAAACCCTAGAGATGAAGAAAAACATGAGGGAAAAGAGAACTGAGGTCGAAGGAACTAGAAGGACGGAGAATTCCGCTGAATTGAATAACCCTGGAGCGAGGTGGTGTGCGTCGCCAAAATTTATGTTGACCGGTCAAGCGATGTGCATGTCGTCGTTTCATTGTGCGACGTCTTTGGCTTCGCCCATGCGATGTTTTCCACCTCGCCCATATTGAAATTCCTTCCCCCACTACTCCACTCAGTAATCTCCTCCCGCTGACGTGTCGACACTGCTCAAGTCATACCTCCCCTCCTCTACTACACTTAGTCTTAGATCCTAGAAGGAGAAAAAAACAAGATGTTGGGTGGTCCTTAAACAAATCCGGATGGACGCGTCAAGTTCCCCAGCAATACACCTCGGGCAGACCTTATTGTTGCCCAAATATCAGGATTTTCATTATCATAACGTTCAAAAATTCCGCAACCTTTTTAACCAAGCTTGGTAAAGGGGCGGCAAGAAATGGTAGAGAGGCGGCAAACTAATAAGACAAAAAAGGTCATTACAAGTAAATTCAAGTGCCCCCTATCAATGAAAATCTGAAAATGACTAATTAACCCTTATTGTTAATAATCAAGTTTAGTAATGGTAATCAAGATTAGTGTTGATAATTAATTTTCACTTATTATAACTCTAAAATCATATTTTTAGAGTTATTAAAAAAAAAATTGAAAAGAAAACTTATGTGATATTTGTGAAACCCTAGATTTTGATTCACTCTACCAAAATGAGTGATTCCAGTGGCAAATTTGAGGTGGGTGAATCACTATATGATAAAGAAAACAAGTATTACATACCTCTTGATGGAGATCCTGATATGAAGTATTTTTTAGATGGTAGAGATGTTTTAGACCAAAGTGAAGGTCAATCTCAACCAATTGAAGAAATTAGCTAACAAAGTGAAGCACCAAGCACTGAAAATGACCAGGTATACTTCTAAACTAGTTATCATTAGCTTTTTGTTGCTCAAAATTCTCAAAATTACGTAAAAAGATCAAATTTTTAAAACTTTCAGATGAACATACGGTTGGAATTTAGCATAATACCAACCGTAAATACATGTTACGGTACATAAATATATAGTTACCAACTGTAACTGGTTGAATTTTGGGGAAAACCCAGAAATTATACCAGTTACGGTTGGTTAAATTTGTTGGATTACCAACCGTACTTTACTTACGGTTGCTTAGTACGTGCAGTACTTACCAACCGTAATTTATCTTGTGCATGTGAGTATTTATTGCACTATTTACGGTTACTAATGTATAAATCGAGACCAACCGACATTATATTACGGTGTATTGGTGACTTTTAGTTACCAACCGTATATTTAACTGTGTGTTTCACTATTCTTTTTGATGTATTTACGGTATGTTGGAGGATGACAAATACCAACCGTAACTGTTTTATGGTTTGTTTATTCTATTTCTTTACCAACAGTATATTCATATATGTTTTCGTTTTATTGCCTCGTTTAGACTAACCAAAGATTCACTATTCTTTTTGTCCAGGTCGTTGATTTACCTCCTATAATGGATGACCAACCTTTAGCAAAAGAACTTCTCACACCAGATTCTAGCTCTCACTATTTAACCGAGGAGACATGGAAGGGAAAAGACGATGCAAATAAGTGGGCTAGAGAACGAGGAAAGTTGTTTATGTGTATCATAGTTTGTAATGGTATCACTAGTGATAGTGCCTTTCAAATGGTTTGCGAGTGTAGTGGACAACATAGAAGTCACGCAAAAAAGGATACCTTGCAAGTAGCAAAGAAAAAGAGGAAGAATACTACTTTCAGTAAAAAGACCCGATGCCTCTTCAAGCTTCAGTTTAAAAAGAATACGGAAAAAAGGTGGTTTCAAGTAGATATGCAAGCGTGGTGGTGCCCAAAGAATACTCTCTGGTCTTCTTAAAATCCTTCAACAATTGTAGGTAATGGACATTCACCCTATTTCCCGAGTTATTGGGCATGAATACAGTCCCAATAGAATACAACAAATATGATGTGTTTGTACGCCTAGCCCTTGTGTCATCTATCACCTCACCTGCCAATTGCTTTTTGAGGGTGTCTCCAAACTTCGTCCTCAAATTTTTCAACAACAACTTCTTTACCTTGTTAATCTTGTTTGGTTCCGAAGGGTCATAACCACCAGCCAACATAAACTCCATCTCGGTCTCGTCTTTACCCTACCCAAGTGTTTCTTCAACAAGGCTGTAAAGATCAATCCAAGACATGTTGTTATTAAAACCTTCATACACAGATTTTCCTTCAACTTCCAAGTCAAGAATTTGCTTCACATCGTCTGGTATTATTGTCATCTCTCCAAATGGCAAGTGAAAAGTATCGGTTTCGGGCCAATATCGTTCCCTGAAGGCAGATACCATTATACTATCATACTATGATTGGGTATTCAGAATTCCAGGCCCTAATCCTGAACTTGACACTATAGTACGAACATCACCACATTCCTCACCTAAATTCCAATGACAAGATCTTTTATGCTTGACTAATTTGATTGCCCTTTCATGATCCTTAAAATCAATACAAATATATTTTGTTAAACTGAGATTAATGAAATATACATAAATAAATAAATAAACAACGAAATAACTTAAACAAAACAATGTGTTAAGAGAAACATACCCTAGTCTCACAGACTTTTGTGGTCCATGAATTGGTATAACCAAATAAGATTGAGGACTTATCTGGTGCCTCGCCCCAAGGTCTTTTATTCTTCTTCCTTGGCAACAATAGGTCTTTTCCTTTAGGAATATGCAACCCTTTTGGTGCAGGTTCCTTTCTCGTCTTCTTTTCTTTCCTTGGTTTAGCTGGAGCTGGAGTTGTAGCTACAACAATTTCTTTCCCCTTGTTTTGTACTCCTTCTTCATCATTTGCTTCCTCTTCCTCGTCTTCATCATTTGGTTCCTCTTCCTCATCTTTATTATCTCTTTCCTCTTCCTCATCTTCACCATTTCCTTCTTCATCCTCCTATTCAAGGTTCTTTTCAACTCATACCTCTTCAATTTATTGATCAATAGGTTCAGCTCCTTCTAATTCAACACCAGAGTTACCTACAAATGGTTCTCTAAGCCTAATCTTAAATTGATTCTTCTTCTTCACATTCTTGGTGACACCTCTATAATCTACCCATAAATGCTTGTCACCGCGAGGGGTGGGTGTATGATCAATCGGAGTTAAGTTATTCCCTCTCTTTTTCTTCACCCTATCAGGATTCCTACACAAGTAATAATTTGAATGAATTCCTAAGGGTTTAACAAACAATGTATCACAAACAAACCAAAAAAATGTGACCAAAACAATATAAGGTTTGTAACTTTACAATCGTGTCAAACCGAATCATGGATACGGTTCGTAACTGAACAATTTAACACGCCGTATATAAAATTGGTTGGTAACTTTATTATCGTTATCAACCGTAACAATACTTGACAAAAAGTTATTAAAATACAGGATAATATATGGTTACAAATGTACAACATTATAAACCGTATCTAATACACGGTTGGTAACTAACATACAAATAGGAACCGTAAGCAAATAATTTCACATGCAGAGAAAAAATTGGTTCGTAATTCCGTGGAATTAGCAACCGTAACTGGATAAATTTAACAAAACCTAAGAACATACAGTTGGTATTTCGTAAATTTTCAATTGCTACAAACCGTACGAGCATCAAAAGCTTCATATACAGTTCATAATGGAACTAATTTCAACCGTAACTAACAAAAACCCAGGATATGGAAACTTGATTTTTCACCTAAAACCCTAATTTTTGATAGAAATTGAAATTAAAACGAACAAATTAAACTAAACCCTAAATGGGTTCCGCAAAACATACCTCATGTATGTCATTCCACTTAATTTGTCCGGTGGAGGGGTTTGGAGTTGAGATTTTTGTTCTTCACCTAATAGAACATTTGCTTCATTAGAATTGCTACAATCTTCGTCAACTTTCTTCTTCTTCTTATTTGTCATCTCTAATGTAGACTTCAATCATTATCAATTTTGCGAATCGCCGATTAATCGAAGACGATGAATTTTCGAACTTTAATGGAGGTGGTGCTTACGGTTACAATGGAAGTGGAGAAGATGAAAAAAAAAAAACTGATTTTGATTCTTCTCATAATTAGGTTTATATGATGGAGGATAATTCAGTCTTTTCAATCAAAAAAACAAGGGTAAATTAGACCATTTGAGGTGAAAAGGGTAATTTAGTCAAACTACATACCCTATAGGACACCCCCTAACTAATAACAAGGACATTTCTATCACACTTGCCTCCCCTTTACCAATTCTAACCATCATTTTTGTACTCTTGTCGTGGTGTTGCCTATTAGAAATCTACCAATGCACCACAATAAAAATATCCTTGTCAATTCTTCCCATACAAGCCTATTGTTTTCTTTTTCCCTACTACTAATGTAGTGTGCAATAAAACTAATTGGGATGGCACTAGCGCAAGAATCCCACCTACCAACTTTGTCACTCTTACCAACTTCTCTAGAATGTTGCTTAGAGGCAAGTGCTCTTGCATCCAGGTTTTCCTTCACACAAGCAAGATACATGCTATCATATCCTAAATAATTTTTCTTATTCAAAACAGGAGGTATTTTTGGCAACGTTCATCCACCACCTATTGGAATACCAGTTAGCCTTACAAAATCTAATGGTATGATGCCTAACTCGAACTCCGAGAAATGAAAAAACCTAGTTTTCTTCCACCATCTCTCCATAAGTGCTTCGGTTAATTTACAATCAGCATTTGATAAATCCAATGCAAACAACGAAGAAAAATCACATTTTTGTAATACATCAAAGGCTTGAGGATTATCATGCACCACTATGTCATAAAATTTCTTCGCCAAACACCAATTTGTTTTAAATTGCAAACTCCAATCCGGTGCATCTGGTGCCAAACTAACCTTACTTACATGACTTTCATCACCCGTCCTAGACAAAATCTCACTTGTAGCCATGGAAATTCACTACAATGAAAACAAGCAAAACATGTATTACTCCCATTCTCCATTTATGATTATAAATTTTTCATGAAAAGTTTAAAAAGTAACCAAGCATTATATTGTAAACCATTATCAATTCTTTCATTTACATCTAACAGAATTTACACAAGCATTATAAATCACCAATGATTCTTTCATCTCAACATAATAAACATAATAATAACTCCCTAATAGGTGTTTGCAATTAAAAATCAATTGCAAGATTAATATGAGTGACAATCACTACAAATATCATTAACAATCACCACAAACACCAAGAACAATTCTAAATTTCATCAAGAACAAAACTAAAATTACAAAAATCATTATATTGTTCACAAATAATTGTTTTCAATTTTCCATATCGTTGTTTGCAATTCAAAATCGGTAACATTCTAATGAAAATATCAAGAACAATTCTATAAATCCCATTATGGGTTTTTGCATTTCAAAATTACTCTCATGCTTCATATAACCCTAAAACCATAACATACAAAGAAAAATACAAAATCAAAATTTGTAGAACATGCATCAATGAACCATCAATATATTACTTACATCATAATCACTTTTAATCACGAAATACTACAATCAAAATCATACATTAGATTGGGGTTTGAAATACATACCTCAATGAGCTTTTGATCATTAAAATCAAATTGATTAATACCATTACTCCACCATCCTGTGATGAACAAAACCCCTATAATAAAACCCCTCAATGAGAAGAAGAAAATACCCTATAGAAGAAGAAAAAACTCTAAAAACCCTAGAGATGAAGAACAACAAGAGGGAAAAGAGAACTGAGGTCAAAGGAACTGGAAGGACGGAGAATTCCACTGAACTGAATAACCTTGGAACGAGGTGGTGTGCGTCGCCAAAATTTATGTGACCGGTCAAGCGATGTGCATGTCGTCGCTTCGTTGTGCGGCGTCTTGGGCCTCGCCCGGGCGATGTTTTCCACCTCGCCCATATTGAAATTCCTTCCCCCACCACTCCACTCAGTAGTCTCCTCCCGCTGACGTGTCGACACTGCTCAAGTCATACCTCCCCTCCTCCACTACACTCAACCTTAGATCCTAGAAGAAGAAAAAAAACAAGATGTTGGGTGGCCCTTAGCCAAATCCGGATGGACGCGTCAAGTTCCCCAGCAATACACCTCGGGCAGACCTTACTGTTGCCCAAATATCGGGATTTTCATTATCGGAACGTTCAAAAATTCCGCAACCTTTTTAACACCACTGGAGCTAAGCAGCTCGACGATGCTACCTGGTTGCAGTTCAGGAGAATTGGGGCACGAAAATTTCTCAATTCCAATCTCTATCCCATGTAAGCTTCAAACTTCTCTTCCTTTTAGGGTTTCTCTATTGCTTCCTAGAGATAGTATTCATAATGGTAATAATAAAGCTAGGGTTTTTCAAGGGTTTAATATACATGAAAAAAAATCTAGAAAATTAAATGTTAGTTTTCTGAGTTCAGTTCCACCCCATTCTGAAACTAAGGATAATTTCAATAAACCCTTAGCTCAAATTGTTAGGAAGCAGAACCAAAACCCTAAGGCGTTAGAGCAAAAGAGTGTGGTTCCTCCTCGAAGAACATTTAATAATAAAATTAATGGGAAAAAAAAGAGATATGGTGGTTCATTGCCTTCTGTGTTACACTCTTTAGAAAATGAAGATGATATTGATAAAGCCTTGAGTTTGTGGGTAGGAAAGCTTAGTCCAAAAGAACAGACGGTGATTCTAAAGGAGCAAAGTAACTGGGAACGCTTACTTGGTGTATTTCGATGGATGAAATCTCAGAATGATTACATCCCTAATGTTATTCATTACAATGTTGTTCTGCGAGTTCTAGGGAGAGCTAAAAAGTGGGATGAATTACGTCTCTGTTGGATTGAAATGGCAAGGGATGGTGTTTTCCCTACTAATAATACTTATGGTATGCTTATAGATGTCTACGCAAAAGCGGGGCTTTTAAATGAAGCTCTTTTATGGCTTAAACACATGAGACAAAGAAGTGTTTTCCCTGATGAAGTCACCATGACAACCGTTGTTCGAGTTCTGAAAGAAGGTGGAAAATTTGATAGAGCAGATAAAATTTATAAAGATTGGTGTGTTGGAAGGGTTGAACTCGATGACCTTGATTTGGAGTCTGGTGATGATTCTAAATCAGGATTGGGTCTTATGAGCCCAAAGCATTTCTTATTGACTGAGCTATTCAAAGCAGGTGGGAGAATCTCGCCTTCAAAAATTGTTTCTCCAATGGATATGGAGAATACGGTGCAGAAACCTCGGCTTGCTGCCACTTATAATGGGTTGATCGATATGTATGGGAAAGCAGGTCGCCTTAAGGATGCTTCATATGCGTTTTCAGAGATGCTGAAATCTGGTGTGGCTCCTGATACGTTCACTTTCAATACCATGATTTTTACTTGCGGAACTCATGGGCAATTGTTAGAAGCAGAGACTTTACTTGCTAAGATGGAGGAAAGGGGAATCTGTCCAGATACCAAAACTTATAACATTTTCCTATCATTGTATGCCAATACTGGGAATATTGATGCGGCTCTGGCGTGGTATAAAAAGATCAGAGAGGTGGGACTTTTCCCAGATACTGTATCTCACCGAGCTATTCTTAAGGTATTATGTGAGAAGAACAGGATTACAGAAGTAGAGGCCGTAATGGAAGAAATGGAGAAGTTTGGTATACGTATCGACCAGCAATCTATTCCTGTTGTTATGAAGATGTATATTTGTGAAAGATTACTAGACAAGGCAAAGATCCTTCTCGAAAAGTGTCAATTGGCTGGAGGGATGTCGTCAAGAACTTATGCTGCAATTATAGATGCATATGCAGATAAAGGGCTTTCAACTGAAGCTGAGGCTATCTTCTTTCGGAAAAGGAATTTAGTCACAGATAAAAAAGATGTGGTAGAATATAATGTCATGATCAAAGCATACGGGAAATCGAAGTTGTACGACAAAGCTCTTTCACTCTTTCAAAGCATGAGAAGCAATGGGACTTGGCCAGACGAGTGCACTTATAATTCTCTTATCCAAATGCTATCGAGTGCTGATCAAGTGGCTCCTGCAAGAGATCTTTTGGTTGAAATGCAAGAAGTTGGATTTAAACCACGCTGTGAAACCTTCTCTGCTGTTATTGCTAGCAATATCCGGTTAGGCCGGGTTTCTGATGCAGTTGATATGTATAAAGAAATGACAAAAGCAAGGATTGAACCAAATGAGGTTGTATTCGGATCTTTGATAAATGGTTTTGCAGAAGATGGCAAGGTAGAAGAAGCTCTCCATTATTTCCACATTATGGAGAAACTTGGGATTTCCCCCAATCAGATAGTCTTGACCTCTCTAATCAAGGCTTATGGTAAACTAGGTTCTATGGAGGGAGCAAAGGAGATTTATGGGAAGATGAAGGATTTGGAAGGTGGTCCTGATATTGTGGCGTCTAACAGTATGATTAGTCTTTATGCAGAACTTGGGATGGTTTCTGAAGCAAAGTTGATTTTTGATAAATTAAGAGAAAATGGACGAGCTGATGGGGTTTCATTTGCCACAATGATGTATCTCTACAAGAACATGGGAATGCTTGATGAAGCGATTGATGTTGCTCAGGAAATGCAAGAGTCGGGTTTGTTAAGGGACTGCGCTTCATTTAATTCAGTAATGTCATCCTACGCCACAAATGGACAGTTGAGGGAGTGCGGTGAACTGTTGAACCTGATGGTAACACGTAAAATTTTGCCCAACTTTGGTACCTTCAAAGTAATGCTAACTGTGTTAAAGAAAGCGGATTTTCCTGCGGAGGCTGTCACACAGTTAGATTCTTCTTACAGGGAGGGAAAACCTTATGCAAGGCAGGCCATAATCACCTCTGTGTTTTCGATTCTGGGTATGCATGATTATGCATTACAAGCTTGTGAGGTTTTGACAAAAGCTGAAGTTGGCCTTGATTCCCACGCGTACAATGTTGCAATTTATGCATATGGGACTTGTGGGGAAGTCGTTAAAGCTTTAAATCTTTTCATGAAAATGCAAGATGAAGGGTTGGAGCCGGACCTTGTAACTTGTATCAATTTGTTATGTTGCTACGGAAAAGCTGGAATGGTGGAAGGTGTGAAGCGGATCCACAGCCAATTGAAATATGGGGAGATTGAGCCAAACGAATCTCTTTTCGAGGCTGTTATAGATGCTTACAGAAATGTCAAAAGGAATGATTTGGCTGAATTGGTTAGACAAGAAATGAAGTTCGCTTTTGAGTCGCCAGGGCAATCAGATTTTGAAAGTGACGAATACTCTGAAGACATAGACGGGCTGTCAGAGTCGGAAAATTGGAGTGAAGATGAATAAAATGAAATTTAAGTGTTGAAAATACAAGGAACTAGGCACCCAAGCTGGGTTGCACGGACGCTGCAATATTGGCCCCGTGTCCGCGTCCGACGCGCTCGGACGCTGACGCTAAAATTTGCACTGGGACGCTGCAATATTGGCCTCGTGTCCGCGTCAGTGTCCTGTCGTGTCCGCGTCGCCGCGTCCGCGTCCGTGCAACCCAGCACCCAAGTAATTTATTACATGATAATGACAGCGGAAGGGCACCAAAAAGACCTGAAGGCAATTAGTATACATGGCTCCACCCCTCATTTGGAGCCACAGTATTTTCGGCTGCTTATGGCATACAACTGTCCCGCATCTGTGAATGCTGATGTATCTTTTAATGTACAGCACCAGATGTTCCAAATGTACGCTATTTTTCTGTCATATTTACTGAGCAGGATTATATGGAAGGTTAGGACAATATTACTGTAACATGATTCTGATACCAAGAAAAGAAGAAAATTAAAATATGTTGTAATTTTTCCTACTTGGAAGGGATAACTAATGCTAATGAGTGGTGCGCATTTGATAAGAGGATTGCACTGCATCCATTTCTTCACTTATCTTGCAGGTCCTTGTCAAAAAGTTATTTGAGTTTTGTTATTCATATACAGGATTTGCTCAAACAGATTTCCCACAGGAAAATACAAACTATCACCTCGCCAGTAATGGCTGAAGAAGATCAACAGAAGGCAATACACTTCAATTTGCAATATATCGTGCATCAGCACCATGATGTTTTCCGGATTGACTATAAAAAGTGGAGCACTTGGCTGGGCAATATTACTTTCTTGTGATAGCATGGACCTCTCTGCTTGCACACAACTATTGGTCGTATAACTCCATCCTTGGAGTGTAAGTTGAAACATGCAGGGGAAGGAAAACAGAATGGTACTAAATGAGTGTTTGTAAAGGAGAGTTCTACTACATCATTTTGTGTTTGGTGTTCATCCAAATGTTGTTGAAGAACGTCGAATGTATTTATTGAATGCTAAAGACATGCAATTACATGTAACCACATCTAGGACAAGACTTTAAATGTCTTGCCGGCATCACTGTAGTACAGTGGTAAAAATCACTGGGTGATGATGCTTGTGAACTGAGTTCAAAACTCGTCAGCACCAAATTCTTTACCGATCAATAAAAGACTTTAAAGTCTTAAATAAAGAGACTACTTGCCTCAGTATATCCCAGTAAGTTTGATTGAGATATTTTGGATTGATCATCTTTATTTGTCCTTTTATTTTCTCTTCTTGTTTCTTTCTTGTTTGGTAACCAAGTATTAAACGAGTTGTAATGCAAAGAAAAAGACCAATACTACAAAGTTGTAATAAATTTGCGGAAATAATATATAACTTGTATATTGTCGAAATCGCTAACGAAGACTTTTCAATAATTTTACGACATTTAAACACTGCTAATCACATTAGTAATCTTTGTTATTGATTTTCATGTTTTATGGAAAGCGATAAAACCGTTACTGGATTGGTGTGTTGTGATGGACCCGAAAATTACACCTTCGCGCCAAATCACGCAGGAAGAAATTTCCCATGCGATATTCGTAACACCGTGATCAGGTCATAAAGCTTCACTTCTCGACGGTAGATGCATGTCGATTCTTCATTGCAAGCATGATGCATTAAATGTAGCTTCCACACCGTTCCATCTTTCCATTGTTTTGCAAAGGGCGCAAGGCCATAAAGGATGAAGCTGATGCATAATGCATGTATTACTGACTTCTGAGCACCGTGTCCGGGCATAGTGTATTGCCTTGGACTTGCACATAGGTCATTGGAAGCCTATTCTCATACTCCTTACTTAGCTTTCGAAATTGAGTTAAAAGCATGCACCATACTTGCTTTGTGCCAATGGTGCATCAGTCAGGCTCATGTCATCCTTGCCTTACATCATCCTATTGATGCAACAGATTTATCAAACTCCCCTAACTGCATACGTGTTAGCTTCTTTTCCTGGCCACGCCGAATTTGAAATTGGTACATGCCTACATCACATTGCTTGATAGGCAATATGAGCATCCAAGGAATGAACTGCAACTACCTTATCAAGTGTGGAAACAATCACCTTTTTCCTCGTATTGCCAAGCCTAGATGATATGAGTTACCAAAATATTTGGAACACCTTGCAATTAGATGATATAATCGACAAAGTACTGGACCACAAATGATGTAACTTATTATGGATGCTTACGTACCCTACTCTGTGACTCAAAGAGATCAAGCACACACCTTCGTTCGTCCTTGTTGGGACTAACAACTAAATCCAACTCATACTGCGAGGCTAGAGCCAAGCAAAATCTAGTCTGTATAGGCCAAAGGGTCCAAATGATGTGAAAGAGTGTGCATCATTGTCCTTTCCCTATGAATGCATTATGGTGGTACAGTTTTAGTTTAGCAACACAAGAACGATGAGGCCTACCCATTATAAAGCTCTCTCGAGTAAGTATAGATATCATGATGCTTTCGCATCATGTATTATATTTATTCGACAAGCTTTATAGATAAAGGATGCACCTCCACTTAATGTGCCTTCAACCAACAACCATTTCTATATATATGTCTTATTGACATTTCTACAACTATAAAAGGAGGGGAGGATAAACATGTACCAATTTCACTTGCTTCCGCGACAACGAGTTTCGCATGATGCACTATGGTAGTGCAATTTCAGTTACGGGCCAATGCTTAAACAATTATATTGCACCATAATGGTGCAATTTCTCTCTTGGCCAGTGTTAGAGCACTGCTCGGTCGAACTCGCAAGCGTTGCTATCTCAAGCTTGTTGTCAAGTTTAGTTTCCAAAACTATAAGTTTTGATTTCTAGTCTACTTATAGCTAAATATCGGACTAGGATAGAAAGTGTAGTTGATCTCTAAACTCCACGGCGTTCATCATACAAAGACGAAGAACTACTCAAGGAAGGGTATATTATTTATATGTCCCTACTTTTGACAATCAATAAATATGTCCTTATACAACAATAATTATGTCCCTACTTTTTTATAACCTTATCCATTTAATATTAGATTACCTTAATACCCTCACCTATATAAAAAAAAATATTATTTCAAAATACAACAAATTTCTTCCTCTACCACTTCACCACCAACACTAGCACCACCACCACCAACATTCAGCTATCATTCCACCACCACCACAGTTCAACAACCACCACCTACCAACCGCCACCACCATTAATATTCCACCACCACTCCTTCACCACCACCATTACACCACCAACAGTCCTCCACCATCACTAGTCCGTTGCCGTCACCAACACTAGTCCGCCGCCGCTGGTTCAGGCAGGAGAAAATAATTTTAATAGTCTATTAAAAAAAAACCAAAAAACCCAGAAAAAAACAAAAAAAAATAGTTGATCCATTTCAGTTGGATCAAACAGTGGATGTTTATCCATTGTAGTTGGATCAACAGTAGAATTTTATCCATTGCAGTTGGATCAACAATGGTTGTTTATCCATGCTGATGGAAAAATGCTACCACTTCAACAGCTGCAGTTTCAGAGCCACCAACAAAACCATCAACAGTAGAAGTTTATCTAGTTTATCCAAGAAAAAAGGATCAATAGTAGAATTTATCCAATTTTAGTGGATCAACAATGGAAGTTGATCCATGTAAAATTGGATCAATAATGATAGTTGATCCATGTAAAATGGAGTGAACTTGGCGTGAGTCGAACACGCATCAGCTGACATGGAGCCAGTCATGCTACCATTGTACCACAAGTTCAATATTGGAACAAATTTACATAATTTAAACTACAAAAGCATGAGTTCAAAGGATCAACAACAGTAGTTTATCCCATATAGATGGATCAACAACCATAGTTGATCCAAAAAATATGGATAAACAACCATAATTGATCCAATATCACTGCCTGCTTCAACCCAAAATACCCACCATATTTCATTACTTGTAGCTTCATAAACACCAACAGCTTCAAGATAAGCTTCAAAACCATTCTCAGTTGAATCAACAATGGATGTTTATCCATTCAAGTTGGATCAACAGTGGATGTTTATCCATTGCAGTTGGATCAACAACCGTAGTTGATCCAAAAAATATGGATCAACAACCATAGTTGATCCAATATCACTACCTGCTTCAACCTAGATAACCACCATTTTTCATTCAAAGAACATGCTTCAATCTCTCAGAACAACAACCCATACCAACACTGCCACCAACAAATCACACATCTCCAGCACCACCACCAAAACCGAAATCCAACACCAATTTTATCGACGGAGTATAACAAAAATGAAAAATCGAAAGGAGATAAACATGATTATTACCTCTAATTAAGTAAATATCCTTAATCAACAGCACCACCACAGCCACCAAAACAACCAAACCCAAAATCAAGGGAGCTGCAAACACCTTCTTCTCACATTTGAACAACATCATATCTCCCTTGTACCTTCTATCAATAGTAGCACCACCATCTTCATTCTCCATTTCGAATCAACCCACTGAAAACCCTTGATGTTTCTTCCACTAATCACCAAAATTCATATCAAACCATCACAGGCAACTCCCATCTCAGTACACCACCATTTTAATTCTTAAAACTAATAGCAGCGGCACCTTATTCATAGTCTCGGATTCATAACTTCTTCAGAAGTTCTCGATTCCAAAATCTCTTTCCCGATCTGATTCAAACCCTCTCAAATTTCAGATCTCGAATTTCATTCTCCATCAAACTTACAAATCAATATCAACAACCACCACCAACTCTAACAACAACATGCAAAGATTGATCTCTCTGAAGCTTCAATTGGGAATTCTGAAATTGAAAACCTAAAAATCGAATGGATCTGGTTTCAAAAATCAGTGTTTAACATAAAAAAAAAACTCGAACATAAAACTCGTGATAGATCCTTTTGATTGTAGCGGTGAACGTGGCGGGGGTGTTTGTGGTGGTGACGATATAGATGGAGGTGGTTGAATCGATGGATATGGTGGTTGGGTTTGATTGATTTAGCGGCAGAGAAGATGGTGAAGCGACGGAATTGAAACAAAGAAGAATGAAATGAAGATGGTTACGATGGAGATGTTGCTGGTGGTGGTGCAGCTATGGAGATGCTGCTGGTGGTGGCGACGGAGATGAAAATGGTGAGCTCAATCGTTTTCTGCGGATGAGAAATGAAGGAGATAAGAAGAAGCAGAAGTCTATAAGGTATAAAGATTAAAAACTGGGGTATATTTGGAAGTCCCTAAATTATTGATGGGCCCCTGATGGGCTTATACATAAAGAGGGACAAAATTATTATGTGATAAGGATATTTGTATAGACCATCAAAAGTAGGGACATAAGTTCAATTACCACCTCAAGGAATTGGTGGAACTTCATCGACTAAAATGTATGTGGAGACTTGAACTTATCTATCACTCAAAAAGTCTATTTACTATATCCCTTATCTTGAGACAAAAGTCTTATTACTATATAGACTTCGATTATACACATTTGCTATTTCAAGTCGAATTTATCTCGCTCTCGAAATATGTGTTGGTAAGCTTTCTCTTTGGCCAAGTTCATCTTTACTCATGACGAAAGTCATGTTGATTATTTCAATATCTTGAAAATTGCTTTGATGAAAAATAGTGTGTGAATAACCTCTATTTAACATCCTCTAAGAATGTTTCAATGATTGAAATAAAGAGTTTAGAATATGAAACCATCTTTGGATATAAGCATATATAGTATGTTCGCACATTAGTGTAAAAGTCCAAAACCGGGAACCAAATATATGCATACTTGTGTGTATACCAAATGGTTGATGGAGACTGGGTAAGTATGCGTACCCGTACGCATACTGGCGGAAGTTCACGTCCGTGAATTTCTGCTGAGTTTGGATTTCAAAACAAACTCAATCTAGTTACCTAAGTACGCGTACACGTATGCATACAGGTGGAAAGTTCACGTCCGTGAATTTCTGATGAGTTTGAAAACCAAATCAAACTCAAAACCAGTTACTTAAGTACGCATACCCGTACGCATACTTAAGTGTGTTACTTTCTAAAATTGGTTTATTCGTGAACTTAAATTTATACAAACTAAGGAATGCATATTTGCAAACCTTGGCTATAAAGTTCATGAATCGATTTGAGTGAATCAAAAATAATTTTGCTTCGATTGTGTCTTTTATACTTCAATGAGATCTAAGCAATTGAACAACTCTTGAACTAGTTCATTTGAGTCATTTGAACTAGTTATGGTGAAGATGAATAAGGTTGATATGAAAGTGCTCATATGGCTAACTATTTGGTTAACTACCGTTGAACCAACGACTTGTACACGTTTAGGTACGGTTACACAAACCTAAATTACGTATAGTTCATTTGTGTATAACAAGCAAAGTTCGATCTAACAGTTGAAAGATATTAGCTTGAATCTAATCAGGTTTTCATCTAACGGTGAATATTGAATGCTTTGTTACCAAGGTAACTTAGATTGCAAACCCTGATTTGGATACTGTATAAAGGAGAACTCTAACAACTAGGAAAGGTAATCCACACACCTCTTGTGTGATACTAGTTGTATAAGCTAGAATCGATTCTCCTTTAACCTTAGTTTCTACCGAGACCCTGTAGGTTAACGAATTGAAGAATTCATTGGGATTGTGAAGCCAGACCCAACTATTTTCTTTGTAGTGGCGTGATATGATCTTTCCCGATTCTATCGTATTGAGTACAATTGAAATAATTGACTCGAGATTAATTTCTTCATAGGCAAGATAAAAGTAATCACAAACATCTTCGTCTCATCGTTTGTGATTCCACAATATCTAGTTTCGCCATCATACAATTTAGATTATTGTGAGGTGATTTATAATTCTAGACTGTTCTTCGGGAATATAAGTCCGGGTTATCGATTAGTTCCTGTTCACCTTGATTTATCGAAAGACGGAACAAAACTTGTAGGTATTTCTGTGGGAGACAGATTTATCTATTCTTGTAGACTTTTCTGTGTGAGACAGATTTAGATATTAAAGTCTTCGACTTTGGGTCGTAGCAACTCTTAGTTGTAGGTGAGATCAGCTAAGGGAATCAAGTGCGTAGTATCCTACTGGGATCAGAGATGTAACGAGCACAACTGTACCTTGGATCATTGTGAGATTGATTGGGGTTCAACTACAGTCCATACCGAAGTTATTTTGTAGTAGGATAGTGTCTTTAGCGGCTTAATACACTGTGTGTTCAATCTGGACTAGGTCCCGGGGTTTTTCTGCATTTGTGGTTTCCTCGTTAACAAAACTTCTGGTGTCTGTGTTATTTCTTTTTCGTATTATATTTTGTTATATAATTGAAATATCACAGGTTGTGCGTTGAATCAATCAATTGGGAAATCCGACCTTTGGTTGTTGATTGAAATTGATTGATACTTGAACATTGGTCTTTGGTACTGTTCAAGTTAATTTCTCTTGTATTCAATTAGACTCGCAGATTTCTATTTGCTTGAGTAAGTATTGAATCGAGAAATTGAGATATAACTCTTTAATATACTTTTTATTAAGATTGAGTCTGACTGTCTAGTTATTTCTCTTAAAAGTATATTGGAGTTAGTCCATACATATTGCTTAGCGAATTATTGGGTGAGGTTGTTGTACCCCCACTTTTTCAATTGGTATGTGACACCCCGAATTCCGGGCCTGGATTTCGACCCAAATCCAAACCCAAAATCCGAAATGCTACTTTTAATAACAAGCCTAGACTTCCACACTTGGTCCAAGTTTAAACAACTAATTCTTTGTCTAAATTTTTGTTATGTTCAATTGTAAATTGGTCGCAATGTTACGTAAAAATTCCTTTAGGAACATCTAACCGTTAACTTGTCGTGATTTTTAACCCACATGAACATTAAAGAATTATAGTTTACCATAAAAATTAATTTCACCGTTAAACATTCCAGAATTAATCCAAAGGAATCACATGTTTAAGGAAGAATCATAAAACAAAAAAAGACATCAGTTAACTCCAAGAATTTTACTGAACCAAATTCAAATCCAAAAATTATTACGATTATACTTTCTGAATCCTAACCTAGCATAGTTCAATTCATAAATTTTATATAATTTTTAGATTATCTTAAGGACCTTTTGACCACAGTCAAATACGTAGTTGACCATAACTGCAGAAAAGAAAAACAGAGATAGTCCATTTTATAAAAATCATATAAAATCACTCACAACTCCAAATCAGGTTTAGTTTACCATTTTTAAAACAAAAAAGAAAGATCTTAAAGTTTACAGAAGACACCAAATCCTTAAACATGTTGTAGAATAAATTTAAAACAAAAATACTTCAATATAGTTGAATCTGTCAGAAAACGTTTGAATTTCTTACAGTGAGGAAAAATTGTTTTAAAAATACTTCTGGGACTCAGAAAATTCTAATATTTTAAAAACTTCATAAAAATGGGTTTTATGCATACCATAAAATACTCAGTCATAAATATCATTAACAGTCAAACTAACATGACTCAGAAATTTTTATTGTCTAATCAAATAAAAGTTTCTTAATAAAACATTGTTCCATTAATTATACATTAACCCAAAAATCTCCAAAATATAAATACTCAATAAAAACTCAATAAATCATCCAAAAGAGAGTTTGATTATATTTTATTACAAATTTCCAATCATAATATGCAACTACTAATTAAAACACCAAAGCTGATCTCTATTCTTTTCTGCCATTAGCTCCGTGTGGTGTCATAAAATCTGGAATTTTTGTCATGAAACGACGTGAGTTGTGACACCCAGTAGGAAAAGAAGCAACAAAACATTTTTCAATTTCTTTTCAAAACAATTTGCATAATTAATAACATCGTAATTACATGGAAACACCACATCCATAAAAATAATAAATTCAATCAATCCGCTCGCCCCAGGGAGCCCCACGTGGGTTTAGGAAACAAAACCGTTCCCAAGGATATCTCGTATCCCGTCATAAATAGTTTTTAAGAATCAATCTATGGACCGCAACCCAACCTTCATAATCATGCTCACAACATCGATTATCATTCATATATTATTGAAAACTTGTAAATATGAATTTAATTAACAAAACCATAAATAAAAAGAGTTTTATATTGTGTTGCGCCTACCTCGAATCGCAATCCAAAAACTATCAACAATACAAGGAAGAGCTTTATCACCGAAGAAATCGTCTTTGATATAAACTAAAAGAATCTCTAGCTATTTCTACTAATTTAGATTTTAGTTTCCATTATATCATTCACAACTACAAAAGAATAATGGAAAACAGAAGAAAATGTTGGCTAGGTTACTCTTTCCTTTCCAGTATAAGATATATATATACTCACAACCTAAAACGAGCTCCACCTAACCACATGTTTAAAAGTTTTGGTCAAGATAATGATCTAATAATTATGTCCTTCAAAATGGTGCTAATAATTTATGTCTACCACTACCACCTTCCTTTAATTTATTTCTTAGACTTTCATTATTAAAATAACTACTTTCAACAACAAAAAGAGTTCTTTGTCTACCACTAAGAATTCTTTAATCTAATAATAAAAAATAAAATAAAAAATTAATATCAACTACTTTCAATAATCAAAAAGAATTCTTTGTCTACCACTAAGAATTCTTTAATCTAAAGAAAAAAATAAAATCATTAATACCAACTACTTTCAATAATCAAAAAGAATTATTTGTCTACCACTAAGAATTCTTTAATCTAATAAAAAAAAGAATTAATAACAACTACTTTCAACAATCAAAAGAATTCTTTGTCTCCCACTAAGAATTCTTTAATCTAAGAATTCTTTAATCTAAAGAAAAAAGAAAAGCATTAATAACAACTACTTTCAATAATCAAAAAGAATTCTTTGTCTACCACTAAGAATTCTTTAATCTAATAAAAAAAGAAAAGAATTAATAACAATTACTTTCAACAATCAAAAGAATTATGCTTCAAAAAAAAAAAACAATCAAAAGAATTCTTTGTCTCCCACTAAGAATTCTTTAATCTAAAGAAAAAAAGAAAAGCATTAATAACAACTACTTTCAATAATCAAAAGCATTCTTTGTCTCCCACTAAGAATTCTTTAATCTAAAGAAAAAAGAAAAGCATTAATAATAACTACTTTCAATAACAAAAAGAATTATTTGTCTACCACTAAGAATTCTTTAATCTAATTGTAGGTGTAAATTATCCACAGGGCTAGGTGACAACATCTCAAGCTATGAGGTACCCAAACATGAAGAGACGAGAAGCACGAGATAGAGGCTGGCAGGCGCGAGATTTAAGGAGCCACGTGGATCGGGCATGATCACTCTACAGCTGTCGGACAAGACTCGACCTCAGGCCTCTGACAAAGCTGACAGACGAGATGTATTAGGTCAACCGAGGAGCGTTAGTCAAAGGTATAAGAAGATACGTGTCATATCGTCCAGTTGCAAGGGCGACAGGTTGGGGGGGCGACATCGCGCCAATAGAACACCCGAACGGATCGGCTCGGACAGTAGACTACAAAGGGATCAAAGCACATCGGCCATAGTGACAGAAGAAGGGACGACGCAAGCGGGCCCGATGGCAGGACTTCAAGTTAGATATGTTGTGACCAACACCCTAGTTTGGTTGTATGTAGCCTCTCCTATAAATAGAAGAAGTTGTATCCAAAAGAGGGTAGGTTGTATTTTGAGAGAGAGAGACTTGTAATCACGAGAGAAAGAATGAAAGTGGAGAGCTAGACCATTTTACAAGTGAGTTCATTTGGAAGAGCAACACCATTGTAACACCTTGAAGTAATAAGATTCATCCTTTCACCCCGTGGACGTAGGTAATCATACCGAACCACGTATATCCTTGTGTCTATCGTCATGTCCTTACTTTCACTTGCATGAGTAGAAGTTTTCTATCCTTTGGATGTAGGTTGTAGTAAATTTCATCTACACTAATAATAAAAAAAGGAATTAACAACAACTATTTTCATCAATCAAAAGAATTCTTTTGTTCTTGGCTCAATTCATCTACTTTCAATAATAATTAGAATTTTATATTACATGTTTTATAATGATTCCTCAATTCGATCGTCTTAAAATTTTAGGGAAGCATTTCTAACATATGTATCTATGTCATATCCAAGTTTTACGAAAACACAACGGTTCAAATGAAAGTTATTGATTTTATATGATCATTCTAAAAATCTGGACAGGTTGCATCATTTTACCAAACTATTCACAGTAAATTCATAATAATTCGAAATTTAGAAAACTGAACGCACAATTAAAGATAAGACATAAATACACAACTTTTATCAAGATCTAAAATAGTTTTGATATCATCAAGATTACCTAAATACAGTCAAGAACAGACAAAGAGAAAATATACAGAAATTTTAGAAATCAACATCCAAGTTCAAACAAACATTTAACGGTGAATTTATGGTGAAGTATTCTCAAAATTTAACTAAAGATACCTAAGCATGTTATCTATCAATATTAAAAGGACGATCGTCGATTCGCTTCATAGTTTTAAATCAATAAATTACTGAGACCTAATTATACAAATTCAAAATCAAGTATAACAAAAACATAAAGAGAAAGGGGATATAGCATTCCACCTCAATTGCTTAAAAAAAAACTCCTCCTGATTCTCCACTGATTTTCCATGGTTTCCCTCTCTAAAATAAATCCTAGCTTCATCTCCTTCTTCTCCCTAGCTTTTAGTTTTCTCTCTCTAAAACTTCTTTCCTAAAATTATAAAACCTTAATAACATTAATAAGGAATAACAATGAATTTGGGTGGCTCTATTTCCACCCTAACTTGTAGCCTTTCTTGTTCAATCCACCCACCTAAGGCTAAGGCTAAGTCTAAGGAACAACAATCTAAGCACAAGGTTAACCAATCCGGGTATAACCCGACCCGAAACAGTAGCTAAAAAATTACAGGGTATTACAATCAGAGCAGGCAAACACGTTTAAGACCTTATAAGTATGTGTTTGTAGCGATCTGACTCTATGGACTGTAATCTCTCTGATAACGCAACGCCAAATCAGAGTTCCACTGAGATGCTTCAATATTCTGAAACATCTAAAAAACCGCTTGTCCCTGCCTCTGTGTCCGAATCTGCCTTCAACTGGGAAAATTGTCTAAATGAACAGTTGAATGATCTTTCAGATGAGAGTGATTTAGAATAAGGATAAACTATTGATGAGGAAGTCTCTCAATATATCAAGCTCTTTGACCACACTTTGAAAGAAAAGAAGTCAACAACTTGCTTGAGGAAATATTTGGCACCTCTCTGTCGAGAAAACATGAAGATGGGAAAACTCTTTAAGGGTTATGATTGTGGATATAAACTCTTACAATCTACCGTTAAAGATCTAGAAGAAGATTTACGCTCAAAAGGTATGAATGTGATAATCTCCTTCGAAATATCTTTGTGTTGAAAGAAAGACTTGCATAATCTGAAGCAAGATATGACTCTCAACAAAAATGTTTTAATGACAGAGAACTCAGTTTCCTTGCAAGAGAAAAATCCTTGGAGAATGATCTGGTTGCTGCCCTTAATATGGTAAATTCACTGGAAGAGAATATGGAAAGATTTAATTTTAGCTCTACAAAATTATCTTCTATTCTTGGAGCATGTAAAGAACATCGTGATACATGTGGTCTGGGCTATAAGGGAATAGACGCTCCAAGTACTGGTAAAATCAATTTTGTTCATGCTATTGACAACTCTTCATGTAAAAAAACCTCTCCATCAGTCAACAATCTTAGGAACAAGGATTGCACTCCTTCAAATTTTACTCGCATGATAATATTCAAGAACAATTCCTTTAACTGCTATTATTGTGGAAATAAAGGGTATCTTGAACGAAGATGTCGTTTTCGACTGGGGAATGAGAAACTTCACAACATTCTTGCATGGATGTCAAAAGAAGTAATTAAACCTATTTCTCATATTACTGGAGTAAAATGCAATGTCTGCAATCTAGAGAAATGCTGTGATGAGTCATTTTTAGATTATGATTTTAAGACAAAAAAATGCCTACAATTGTAGAAGGAAGAATGTCAGATGGGCAACTGACTCTTTAAATTACTCTAAAAAAAATAAAAAGGCATAGGAGAAAGAAAGAAAAGTCAAACTCCATGTCTCTTTCTGGAAAGGGCTGTGAACCCGAGGTGTCTTCTCCAGAATTTATTCATATCAATAATCGAGTCTCAGAGCTCAAGATTAGCATAAACAGACTCAAACGGAGTATAAAAAAGGCAAGGAAAAAAGCAGGTCCATGTATTCCTTGTTCCCATCTGGTTAAATCTCTTTCAACTAATCCTAATGATTTTTCTGAAAATCCTCATGAAGAAAAGAGAGAAGAAGTCAATATTCTTGATGAGAAAAATGAGCATCAAAATGCAACATGACTACTTAGTGTAGCATCCTTCATGTAATATGGAAGGATGCTCGTACATCTCAAGAAGCCTTTGTGACTTGAGAAAGTAGTTGTTGTTATAGTTTATTTACCTTTACAAAAACTATGTTCATAAAATTTTTGAGCCTTGCTCTAGTACTTTTTATGATGTAATGTTTTTTGTTTACTCTTGAGAATAATTGCTTGTTGATTTTCTTGTTTTTCAACAATTCTCTTATGTTCTTTTGAACTAAGAATGTCATCTTGTGTTTAGAATGGTTCTTGAGTTTCTTCAAGACTTCCTCTAAATCCGACTCCATTGTTTTCTTGATCACATACCAAGGTGGTTACCATAAGTGCACGTACACCTGACCCACGGAACATATACAAGTAACCCTAGGGTTTTCCCTAACACACTCATATATATGTATGTATCATGCTCCTCTTTGATACATATACGTTCCGTAACGCCAAAAAGGGTTCATTCAATTTCTGTGTGCATAATGAATGGATGTAACAAGGAAGACAATGTTGAGAAGGACAAAACTGTTGAGTTTCACGAGAATCCTGTTTTCATAACCTGCTATCATGCTGTTGATCATGAAAACAAACTACCCATTCAGATGTCATCACAACTGGTAGGAAATCTTCTTCGAGATTTTGAAGTCGTACGTGAACATCTTGGAAATGCAACAAGGAATCTTGATTTTATGGAAAAACGAACTGAAGAAAGCAACTAATGAGATGGTTTATGTTCAATCTCTGGTTGCTGACCATGTTTAATGTTTTTCCAAATCATGTTCTGTAAGAGTTGTGTATTTTGTCTAGGAAACCTTCTTATAAGAATTTTATTTTTGTGTTTTAAGAAGAATAACTAGAGGTTGGAATAGCCATTATTGTGACTACACGTAGCTATGTCCAACGTTTTCATCTTTAATGTTTCTAGATTTATTGTTTTAAATTCTAAATTATTTTTGCTTGGAAGATGATTTTTGCAGTATTAGTCTTTATGGTTTTATATATTGCAATTTGTTATGGGTGTTTGCGTCCGCAAACTATGATTGTCCCATACGTTGTCAAAAGTTAAGTCTTTCGTACGTCGATATGTAAGTATTGATAAAAGAATGAATGAAATTTTGACAAAAACAGAAGTTAAGCCTTTTATGTCATTATGCAAATATTGATGGAAGAAAGGATGAGCTTTTGTTTACAAAGATTAAGCCTATTGTATGTCATTGTGCAAATAGTAATGGAAGATAGAATGAATCTCTGTCTATTCCGCAATATCGATCTTCCCTGATCCATATTATTTTATGTATATACTGTGTGTCTCCGTAAGTCCTCTTATATATGTTGAGCATTTCTAATTAGATTAATCATGGGTTCTCTTGTGGTTAGTTTAGTTGAGTATTCTGGTTGAATTAATCATGGGTTCACTTGTGGTTAATTCAATTGAGTATTTTGGATACAATTTCATATTTTTTTATGATTTATTTTTGTCCAAAGAAATCCTTCTTTTCTTGTGAAAGTAAGGTCGCTCTTATTGTTCTTTCAAGAATGACATTATATGGGGGAGAGTTCTAATTTAAACTTGTGCTTTATTGCAAAATATTTGTTGGGAGTGCAGCTGTGGAATATTATAGGGGTTATCTTGTATCTTTATAAACTCCTTGATGAATGCATTTTGTTTCGGCTATATGATTGAATCTAAAAAGTTGATATGTGCTTTTTTTTGGTCATGAAATGTCTCAATGAAAAATTTCATTAGGATCCCATTAGTTTTCGTACCTTTGTCAATTTTATTGACAAAAAGGGGGAGAATTAATGTGTAGTTCACACTACAAGTACATATGGTTTTCGGATCATTATGTAAGGGAGAGTGGTTTCCATGTGAGATGGAGTATTGACTAGGGGGTAGTAATACATATCACCATAGTATTGTTGTCAAAGTTGTGATACAATTGAGCTTTGATGCTGTGTAATAATACTATGATACTGTATAACAATGATTAAGAGAATTTGTTTTCTCATTGTTATGGCTACGTATTTTCAACAACGATGATGCTAACCTTACAACCTTTGGAATCATTGGAGTACTTGGAAGTGACGAAGATTTCGAGTAATGTTGAAGAACCAAGGAGATCAAGCATGTGGAATAGAAGCTGCAAAGTTTATTTTTTGTAATCCATGTGTATTGATAGTTTTGTCACTAAAATTGACAAAGGGGGGGGATTGTTAGAGCACTGCTCGGTCGAACTCGCAAGCGTTGCTATCTCAAGCTTGTTGGCAAGTTTAGTTTCCAAAACTATAAGTCTTGATTTCTAGTCTACTTATAGCTAAGACTCGGACTGGGATAGAAAGTGTAGTTGAGCTCTAGACTCCACGAAGTTCATCATACAAAGACGAAGAACTACTCAAGGAACTGGTGGAACTTCATCAACTAAAAGGTATTTGGAGACTTGAATTTATCTATCACTCAAAAATTTTATCTACTATATCTCATATCTTGAGACAAAAGTCGTATTACTATATAAACTTCGATTATACACATTTCCTATTTCAAGTCGAGTTTATTTCGCTCTCAAAATATGTGTTGGTAAGCTTTCGCTTTAGCCATGTTCATCTTTACTCGTGACGAAAGTCATGTTGATTATTTCAATATCTTGAAAATTGCTTTGATGAAAAATAGTGTGTGAATAACCTTTATTTAACATCCTCTAAGAATGTTTCAATGATTGAAATAAAGAGTTTAGAATATATAACCATCTTTGGATATAAGCATATATAGTGTGTTCGCATATTAGTGTATAAGTCCAAAACCGGGAACCAAATGTATGCATACTTGTGTGTATACAAAATGGTTGATGGAGACGGGGTAATTATGTGTACCCGTACGCATGCTAGAGGAAGTTCACGTCCGTGCTGAGTTTGGATTTCAAAACCAACTCAATATGGTTACCTAAGTACGCGTACACGTATGCATACTGGCGGAGAGTTCACATCCGTGAATTTCTGCTGAGTTTGAAAACCAAATCAAACTCAAAACCGGTTACTTAAGTACGCATACCCGTATGCATACTTTAGTGTATTACTTTCTGAAATTGGTTTATCCGTGAACTTAAATTTATATAAACTAAGGAATGCATATTTGAAAACCGTGGCTATAAAGTTCATGAATCGATTAGAATGAATCAAAACTAATTTTGCTTCGATTGTGTCTTGTATACTTCTATGAGATCTAAGCAATTGAAAAACTCTTGAACTAATTCATTTGAGTCATTTGAACTAGTTATGGTGAAGATGAATAAGGTTGATATGAAAGTGCTCATATGGATAACCATTTGGTTAACTACTGTTGAACCAACGACTTTACATGTTTAAGTACGGTTACACAAACCTAAAGGACCTATAGTTCATTTGTGTATAACAAGCTAAGTTCGATCTAACGGTTGAAAGATATTAGCTGGAATATAATCAGGTTTTCATCTAACGGGTAAATATTGAATGATTTGTTACCAAGGTAACTTAGATTGCAAACCCTGATTACGAGACTATATAAAGGAGAACTCTATCAACTAGGAAAGGTAATCCCCATACCTCCTGTGTGATACTAGTTGTATAAGCTAGAGTAGATTCTCCTTTAACCTTATGTTTCTACCGAGACCCTGTAGGTTAACGACTTGAAGACTTCATCGGAATTGTGAACCCAGACCCGACTATTTTCTTTGTAGTTGCGTGATCTAATTTTGCCTGATTCTATCGTATTGAGTACAATTTAAATAATTGACTCGAGATTAATTTCTACGATAGGCAAGATAAAAGTAATCACAAACATCTTCATATCATCGTTTGTGATTCCACAATATCTAGTTTTGCTATCTTACGGTTCAGATTATTGTAAGGTGATTGATAATTCTAGGCTGTTCTTCGGGAATTTAAGTCTGGGTTATCGGTTGGTTCCTGTTCACCTTGATTTATCAAAATACGGAACAAAATATGTAGGTATTTCTGTGGGAGACATATTTATCTATTCTTGTAGACTTTTGTGTATGACACAAATTTGTTTATTAAAGTCTTCGACTTTGGGTCATAGCAAATCTTAGTTGTGGAATAGATCAGCTAAGGTAATCAAGTGCGTAGTATCCTGCTGGGATCAGAGACGTAAGGAGCACAACTGTACCTTGGATCAGTGTGAGATTGATTTGGGTTCAACTACATTCTAGATCGAAGTTAGTTTATAGTAGGCCAGTGTCTGTAGCGGCTTAATACAGTGTGTGTGCAATCTGGACTAGGTCCCGGGGTTTTTCTGCATTTTCAGTTTCCTCGTTAACAAAACTTCTGGTGTCTGTGTTATTTCTTTTCCACATTATATTTTGTTATATAATTGAAATATCACAGGTTGTGCGTTGAATCAATCAATTGGGAAATCCGACCTTTGGTTGTTGATTGAAATTGATTGATACTTGAACATTGGTCTTTGGTACCATTCAAGTTAATTTCTCTTGTATTCAATTAGACTCGCAGATATCTATTTTCTGGAGTAAGGATTGAATCGATAAATTGAGATATAACTCTTTAATGTACTTTTTATTAAGATTGAGTCTGACTGTCTTGTTGATTCTCTTAAAAGTATATTGGAGTTAGTCCATAGAGATTGCTAAGCGAATTATTGGGTGAGGTTGTTGTACCCCCACTTTTTCAGCCAGGATCCTACTTTCGTGATGCACTATGATGGTGAAATTTCTATTCTAGGTAAATATTACCCTGCATTCGTAACACAAGTTTGAGATAAAGTTTCATCTCAATAAATGACGCATATTTGCGCATGCATCATGCGAAAAGTGCAGGTGTTACATGTGTATACATGTATTCTAGAATATATTCAACTTGTATTATTCTCTTTGTACTTTTCTCCTTCTTGTATTGATGGACGTACGAACTTTCACAGTTGAAATTAATTAGAGAACGCCAATGATGGAAAACACTACCATTCACGTCGAGGTTAAAGAAAAAGTTGAGATCAAATTTAGTTGTGAAAAATAAATTTAAACTCTATGTCCCACCATCACAAGGAAACTAATTTCATTTTTTGGTAGTAAAAACACAGGGATACCAAATGCACTCAACTTTTTTGTTCGACAACCTGTATAGACAAAACTTAATATAATTGCAAGAATACCAACTTAATGATCCTTGAAAATAAGTATATAGAGTTATACCTCAACCTATACTCAATCAGTATATATATATATATACACAAGGTCCGTGAACCTAATTGTTAAGCAGAGTACTTGGAGAATCTCAAAAATCAATATCCAAGATCAATCTAGTCGTTAAAGCAAAAGTTGAGATCAAATTGAGTTGTGGAAAATAAACTTAAACTATATGTTCCACTATCACAAGGAGACATTTAATTTTTTGGTAGTAAAAACGCAGGGATACCAAACACACTCAACTTTTTCGTTCGACAACCTGTATAAACAAAACTTAATATAATTGTAAGAAGACCAACTTAATGATCCTTGAAAATAAGTATATAGAGTTATACCTCAACCTATGCTCAATCAGAATATATATAGACACAAGTACCGTGAACCTGATTGTTAAGCAGAGTACTTGGACAATCTCAAAAATCAATATCCAAGATCAATTTAGTAGTATACAAATAATTTAATCGGAATTCTGCCAAGTGATTAAACTCGTTATCTATATTTCAAGATATGAATTCTATAAAAAAAAAAAACTAGTCTCGTAATCAATTATAATTAATCAAATGTATCTATTCAGATTGAATACATACAAACCTGTGTAAATCCAATTATAAAGATAAATAATAATGCGGGGGAAAAAAACAAGACACCAGAAAAAAAATTAACGAGGAAACCGCAATAGCAGAAAAACCCCGGGACCTCATTAAGATTAAACACCACACTGTATTAAACCGCTACAGACACTAGCCTAATATCAGACTTCGATCTGGAATGTAGTTGAGACCGAATCCACCCTCCAAGTGATTCAATTACATTCACGCTCTTTATGTCTGTTGAACGTCACAGAGTTCTACGCACTTGATTCCCTTAGATGATGCCCTTTATAGAAGAAGTGAAGACTTTTTATACCAATCGACCTCTAATAGATAAGACTATTTGTTTTCCATTAGATCAAAGATCAAGGTGCGAAAATATGTTTACAATAGAAAAATCTAGCAAACCTCATAAATCCGTAACTTACGACTCCCAGAGAGTATCCTAAATTCTTAACCACCCTTCAAAAACAATCGTCGAAATATTAACTAAGATCAGTCTTTAGATATCTATCTTGAGGAATCACAAAGTCTGGGACGAAGAGAACTTTGTGATTACTATCTATCTTGTATGAAAGAGATTACAAAAACCTCAATAACATAAAAGAAAGATTATGATTCACAAATTATCATGGTAAAGATAGTCGGACCCGGCTTCACGAATCCCCAAGCGAAGTCTTTTTAGTGGTAGACCTAAAAGGTCAATAGAGGCGACTCTAGAATCAACTAGGACACAAAGTTCAATGATTAATTTTCCCAATTGACAAAGATTCTCTATTTATATTTTCAAAGACCAGGGTTAGCTAAGAATTCAAGCTAAGATAACTTGAGAAAATTAGGTCTTCATACTACAATAGAAGATTATACACATAGGTTCGGTTACTGAACCATGTATAATGACTATTTAATTTGGAAAGTTAGATAAAGAACTAAAATCTATTTGATGTTCATATAAACACCTAAGAAATTAATCATAATTCACACACATAAGTGTTTAAGTAACCAATGAAGTCCTAGAATTGTTTAAAAGAGTTCTAGCTTTAAGCATCTGTTAAACATTGTCGGGACAGTTCGTACAACTGTTCGCCAACTGTAGGTCTTGTTCATAATTCAGGGTTCTACGGTTCATGAACCAGTTTTGCCAACCCTACTATACTACCGAACTCAATTGACCACGGTTTGCCAACCGGGTTCGCCAACTTCTAGCCAGTTTTTCTAACTTATAAAATCAGTTCAACACAATTCGCCAACCTGGTTCGTGAATTGTTCCCAACTGAACTTGAGGTTCAAAAACTGGATCGCCAACCTTCTGGTATTTCTATATCTCATATTTATATGGTTTGTGAATAATATTAGAGCATTGCTCAGTTGAAATCACAAGTGTTTCTATCTTAAGCTTGTTGAAATTTTAGTTGATCAAAACTATGTATTGATTTCTAGTCTGCGATTAGTCAAGTCTCGGATTAGGATAGAAGTGTGTAGTTGAGAATTGGACATTGATTCATTATGCCATTTGAAGATGAAGGTCAACCGAATCTTTTAGAAAGCTTATTTAGCAAAAGGTAAGTGAAGACTAAACTCTCAAGTTTTCACATTTCTATCTATAAGACTACGTCGCATGACTAATTAAACTATTTCATGCATATCAAGAATTTCGAGTCAAGTTTATATTTTTAATCGTTCTCGAAATATATATGACTAAGCTTATGAAAATTTGTTCATACTTGATGAATTTTGGTTAAGAAAAATTTATTTTTCATAATCTAAATCGTGATTCAAGATTATCATTCGAAAATAGTCTGGAATAGTGATGTGTCATTGATGTTATTCGGGAATGTTTCGAATTGATTTAGAGAGAAAAATAGAACTACTGTAAATCTGGATACAAGACAGTATGCATACCAGTTTACATACTGGTACAACTGTTATAGGTCCGGAGCCGCAGTACATGTACCCAGTACACATACTGGCGTAGCTATTGTTCGGTAGCAACGTTTTGGTACGCATACCCGGTATCCATACCATAAAAAGTTTGTTGACTCGTGAACCACGAAGGTAACCTAGTGTGCAAACCGGAGTGGTATCAATACCCAGTATGCAAACCGGAAATGATCTTTAAATTCCTAAACTTGTTTTTTTCTTAAGGGTAGACATACCCGGTACATGTACCATGACAAAAAATAGTCACTAAAAGGAAGTACTACACGTACTTTCCCTGTCGAATATTTTCAGATGCATCAGTATTATTTCTATGAGATAATCGACATTTTAATAACTCTCTAAAAACACTATCTAGACATATTTGATCACATTATAACCTATGGTTGTGACTCATGATTAAAGTCTTAAGTATTTTATGAAAATGATTAAGCTTATATTTCGTATGGCTAGTTTCTTATAACCTTTCTTAAACAAGTCTTTGTACACGGTTCGGTTACGGTTCACCCTAACCATAGTGTATATCTTGGTATGTTAATCTCAAATCAAATATTTATCTAACAATGGATATTTATTGCATGGTTCCAAAGCTATCTTAGCTTAAACCTAAAGCAACCATTGTTTTGAAAGTCTATAAAAAGAGAACCTCAAGCAACTGGGATTTTTGAATCCCCGAAACTATTCTTATATGTCCTAGTTGTAAACTATAGTCGTCCTCTTCTTCAAACCCTTCTAGGGTTTAGCGACTAAAATGACTTCACCTAGGGATTTGTGAATCCAGTTCTAACTATCTTTATCTTGATAGTTCGTATATCCTGATCTTGTATCGACTGTTGAGCCTTTAGCTCTATCAAACAAGAAAAATAGAAATCGTACAGTTTATTCGTCTATGACTTTGTGATTCTATAAGTTTTATACTTGTGAGGTGAATAAGAATCTAGGATGCTATTGAAGTTATAATTTCCGGATTTTGAGCTTTGCTAGACTTTGTTTATTGCAATCGATTTCCAGTTTCACCTTGATCTTTGATCAAAAAAGAAATAACATATAGGCTTATCTGTAGGAGGCAGATTGGCTTAAAGTCTTCAATTGAGTTGAAGCAACTCTTAGGATGTAAAGGACGTAAGCTAAGAGAATCAATTACGTAGAGTCCTACTGGGATTCAAGAGGCGTAAGGAGCGCGATTGTAACTGAATTTCTGCGAGGTTTTAATTCGGTCTCAACTACATTCCAGTTTGAAGTATCGATAGTAGGATAGAGTCTGTATTGGCGTAATACAATTTGGTGTTCAAACCTGGACTAGGTATGCATTTACAGTTTCCCTATTAACACAATTTCTGGTTTCTGTGTTATTTCTCTCCTCATTCAAATATCACAAGCTGTACGTAAATCAATCAAAGTAGATACGTATGTCGTAATTGATTGGATACGACTTGATCTAATGATCTTCGAAATCGTCCAAGTACTCTCACACATAAATAAGGTTCACATACTAGTCTCTGTTAACATTCTGATTCAGAGAGAATGAGGTATAAACTTTAAATATTATTCCTTGATTGAGATTCATTAAGTTGAACTCTCGGAATTGTATTTAGGGTTAGTCCATACATGTTTCCTAAGTAAAGTTGGTAGTGTATTTTGGTACCCCCGCATTTTCAAACACGTTCGCCAACCTACCCCGAGACGAAATTTCAGTAAGCTCATATTTCTCTCTTATAATTTTTAAAACATTCCCAAGTGATACAATCATTTGCATGGGCAATTTTCAATTGATCCACAAATTAATTCATGGAACTAATATTGTTAACGACCTTTGAACATCTACTTGCTAAATCATATTTCGGGATTTTTCACAAGACAAGCTTGACTCGAAACATCTTCTTTGTAAATCTACTATAAGTCATACTGCATAACCTTAATAGATAGTGAAACTACGCGGTGCCAAAATATACCACCAACATTTTCTAAGGCAATTGTATGGACTAAACAAAAATACTATTCCGAGAGTTAGACTCAATCAAGGAATAATACTCTAAGTTATTACTGAAAATATGGGGGTCTAACAACCTCACATAATATTTCGATTATCAATTTGTATGGACTAACTCTAATATACTTTTAAGAGAATCAACTAGGCAGTCAGACTCAATCTTAATAAAAAGAATATCAAGGAGTTAATATCGCTATCTCTCGATTTGATCTATACTCAAACAAATAGAAATCCGTGAGTCTTTATCAAATACAAGAGATATAAACTTGGATGGTACCAAAGACCAATATCCAAGGATCAATCAATTTCCAATCAACAACCAAAGGTTGGATTTCACAATTGATCGATACAACGCACAACCTGTGATATTTCAATTATATAACAAAATATAATGCGGAATAGAAATAACACAGACACCAGAAGTTTTGTTAACGAGGAAACCGCAAATGCAGAAAAACGAAGCGACCTAGTCCAGATTGAACACCACACTGTATTAAGACGCTACAGACACTAGCCGACTACAAACTAACTTCGTTTGGACTGTAGTTGAACCCTAATCAATCTCACACTGATTCAAGGTACAGTTGCGCTCCTTACATCTTTGATCCCAGCAGGATACTATGCACTTGATTCCCTTAGCTGATCTCACACATAACCAAGAGTTGTTAAATATGTATCACACAGAAAAGTCTACGATAATAGATAAATATGTCTCCCACAGATAAACCTACGAGTTTGTTCCGGCTTTTGATATAAATCAAGGTAAACGGGAACTAATCGATAACCCAGACTTATATTCCCGAAGAACAGCCTAGAATTATCAATCACCTCGAAATAATCTTAATCGTATGGTAGCGAAACAAGATATTGCGAAATCACAAACGATGAGATGAAGATGTTTGTGATTTATTTTTATCTTGCCCTATCGGAGATATAATCTCAAGCCAATCTTTCAATTGAACTCGTAGGATAGAAAATGGCAAGATCAGATAGCACAACTACAAGAGAAGTAGTTTCGTCTGGTTTCACAATCCCAATGAAGTCTTTAAGTCATTAACCTACAGGGTCTCGAGAAGAAACCTAAGTTTGAAGGAGAATAGACTCTATCTAAACTAACTAGTATCACATAGGAGGTGTGGGGATTAGTTTTTCCAGTTGCTAGAGTTCTCCTTTATATAGTTTTCAAATCATAGTTTGCAATCAATGAGCTTAGTAACAAAGCATTCAATATTCACCGTTAGATAAAAAACTTGATTCAACCAAGCTAATATCTTTCAACCGTTAGATCGAAACTTAGCTTGTCACACACAAATGACATGTATTTTATTTAGGTTTGTGTAACCGTACCTAAACGTGTACACTTAGTTGGTTCACAAATAGTTAACCAATGGTTAGCCATATGAGCACTTTCATATTAACCGTATTTATCTTTCTCATAACTAGTTCAAATGACTTCAAAAGAACTAATTGAAGAGTTTTTCAATTGCTTAGGTCTTTATACATAGACACAATTGAAACAAAATCAGTTTGATTAATTTGAATCAATTCATGAACAATATAGCCACGGTTTGCAAATATTGCATTCCTTATAATTTATTGTTTTAAGTTCATGAACTACCGATTTGAGAAAAAACCAGCTTGGGTATGCGTACGGGTATGCGTACCTTAGCTACCGGATTTGAGTTTCCAAACTCAGCAGAATTTTTCGGGTAGAAAAGTTCCGCCAGTATGCGTACGGGTACGCGTACCTAAGGTGACTGGTTTATGAGTTCGTAAACTCCAAACTCAGCATAATTTTAAGGGAGAAAAGTTCCGCCAGTACGCGTACCCAACCTATCTCCTTTACCAATACTGTATGCACACATATACACACACTTGGTTTCCGGTACATGGATTTATACACTAATGTGTGAAAACACTATGTATGCTTATATCCATAGATGGTAATCTCAACTCTACATTTCAATCATTGAAACATTCTTCTACAATGTTATAACAGTCGTTATTCACAACTATCGTCATCAAAGATATTTTCAAGATTGAAACGTCATCATGACTTTCATCACGGGTAAATATGAAAAATGGTTAAAGCAAAATCCTACCAACACATATTTCGAGAAGTAGATAGGCGAGTAAACTCGTCTCGAAATAGCAAACGTGTAAGTATGAAAACTATCATACTTATACGACTTTTGTCTCAAGAGTAGGAGATAGAGTAGATAGACTTTTGAGTGATAGATAACTTCAAGTCTCCACATACGTTTTAGTCGGATGAAGTTCCACTGGTTCCTTGGGTAGTTCTTCGTCTTCGTAAGATGATCGCCATGGAGTCTGGAGCTCAAATACACTTAACTATCCTAGTCCGAGACTTAGCTATAAGTAGACTAGAAATCAAGACATAGTTTTGAAAACTAAATTTAACAAACAATCTTGAGATAGCAACGCTTGCGAGTTCGACCGAGCAATGCTCTAACAATCTTCCCCTTTGTCAATTTTAGTGACAAAACTATCAATACATATGGATTACAAAATAGATAAAACTTTGTAGCTTCTCGTCCACATGCTTGATCTACTTGGTGCTTCAATATTGCTCGAAAACTTCATCTTTTCCAAGTACTCACATGATCCATAGATGTTCAGTTTAGCATCATAGTTGTTGAAGATCTGTAGCCATAACAATGAGAAAACAAAAGCTCTCAATCATTTTTATATATCATAGTATTATTACACAATATCAAAGTTTAATTGTATCACAACTTTGACAACAATACTATGGTGATATGTATCACTCCCCCTTACATAATGATCCGAAAACCATATGTATTTGTAGTGTAAACTACATATTAATTCTCCCCCTTTTTGTCAATAAAATTGGCAAAGGTACGAAAACGGGATCCTAATGAAATTTCCACGAATATGCTTTAATACCGAAGAAAAGTACACATCAACTTTGTTTAGATGCAATCATAAAGCCGAGGATAAATGCATTCATCAATGAGTTTATAAAGATTAACTCCTAAAATATTCCATAGCCGCACTGCCCACAAAGATATGGAAATTAAGCGCAAGTTCAAAAGAACTCTCCTCTATTTGATGTCATTCCCGAAAGAACAACAAGAGCGACCTTACTTTTATGAGAAAAAAAAGGATTTCTTTAAACACCAAAAACCACAAAAATGATTTTGTATCCGAAATTCTCAACTAAACTAATCACAAGAGAATCCATGATTAATTTAATTGGAATACACAATCAAAATAACCATAAACGAATCTATGATTAGTCTAGTTGGAAATGCTCACATAAGAAGACTTATGGAGCCGCACAATATATACATAATATATGGATCAGGGAAGATCAATACTGCGGAATATACAAGGATTCATTCTATTTTCCATCACTATTTGCATAATGACATACAATAGACATAATCCTCGTAAACAAAAGATTTTAACCTATCTTCCATCAATAAACGACATAATAGGCTTAACTTTTGTTTGTCAAAAGTTCATCGATCTTGTATCAATACATGCATATCGACATATGAAAGAGATAACTTTTGTCTTTTAATGGGACAATAATAGTTCACGGACGCAAACACACATATCCCATAACATATTGCAATATAAAACCATAAATATTAATACTTCAAAAATCATCCTCCAAATCAACTTTAGAATTTAAATAAATAAATCTAAAAACATTGCAAAATGAAAATGTTGGACATAGCTATGTGTACTCACAGTAATGGATATTCCAAACCCTAGTTATCCTTCTTAAACAAAAACAAGAATAAAAATTCTCTTAAGAAGTTTCCTAGATATTATAGAGCTTTCTCAGAGCATCTACTGAGAATTCCTTCTCATTATTGAAGAAACTATTGATTATGGGATCATTCAATTCCTCTAGGTCTTCAGAAATGTCAGTTAACTCACTAAGTTCTCTTTTTAGCTCACACAAGGTGTTCTTGGTTAGAGACAACATTTGTTCATAGTGAGTTATCTTTTCCGAAGAGGAAATTATTTAAGATTTTAAATCATTTCTCTTGTTAATGAAATCTTTCACCATGCCTCTAAAATTATTATCATAATGACAAACAGACAAGAGGCAGTTAGAGGAAGAACCTTCTCCATTAATTCTTGACTTCACTTTCTTTATTCTTGAGGAAGAGATTACTTCACAAAGATACGCATTAATTGCTTCAACCGTATCTCTTTTTGTGATCCCTCTAGTTACAGGAGCCATGAGACGTATCTTATGATAAGGGATGAGAAAGGAAGGACATAGAAATATAAACGAATTTTACGAACAAAAAACCCTTGAAGGACTTTGATCGAGTCTTTCAAGATTTGTTATCCACCATCCATCTTCCCAGGATAATATTTTCTTAACAAATATAAGAAAGATTTACAATTACAAAACTTGAACCACTTCTAAATGCAAACCTTATTTTTCCCAAGTTAAATATGAGGATGCAGATGTCACCAACATTAGTGAGTGACAGAGTGAGCCAAGTGCTCACACTTTTTTTATTTTATTGGCTTGTCAATGTTTGTTGTATAAACAGGTTTCTTACCTCGTATGGATCTGGATTTGATAGATTTTTTTGGGACGCCATGATTATCCAGTGCCAAATTCATCTTCTGCATGTTCTCTTGAAATTTCTCCTTCTGAATCTCCAACACGTGTCTTGATCATGCTTTGAATTTCCACAAAAAGAACAAATCAATAAATATTTTTTATTTTTATGGGACTCTTCCTGTTTAACACACCAATCAACAATCGTTCTTCCCTGATTAGTTAGAACAGACGTGTTCTTTGAGCTTGCAGTTTTGCTTTTGAACCCTAAACCATTAGTGTTTCCAAAGGATCTCTAACCAAACAACATTGCTAAAATTTTGTTAGAACTTCAAGATAACCTTTGCAGGTCATTTTAAGAGTATTAATCTCTTCTTCCTTTAGATACATGGTTTTGACGAAGTTGTCATTAAGACGCTCTATCTCAACATTCTTCATCAAGAGTGATGATTCAAATTTCTTCAAGGATGCCTTTAGTTGAAGGTTTTATTGAAGAATATCCTTGTTCAGGAGATCGAAAAACTCTGTGTCATATTCAAAATCTGAATTAGAAGTTGAATAGGTGAGGGATTCTGTAGATAGTGTCGAAAGTTTATTACACCTGTTATGATCATCAACGATGTAATCACTCAGAGTAGATTTTTCTTGTGTTGAATCATCAAAAGTATTAACTGAAGATGGATATTCATCACATCTATTCTTCCTCCTTATAAACTTTTTGATCTCTTTCATCATCAGTGATTTATCAAAATCAAAATGATTGGAACAACATTCATCTGGCAAGACAACTTAGAGATTTCACTTGTTGTGATCACAGCATTGAATGCAGATGTTCAGCTTGTGTACCGGTCAAGATCAAGAGTTTTAACTTTCCAATCAGGGTATTTATGGAAAGTGTGTCAAGGTTATTTCCTTTTACGATGGCATGCTTCTTAGAATCGTATCTAGATGGCAGCGATCTGAGAATTTTTATCACAATGTCCTTTTCAAGAATAGTCTTACCCAATGCAAAAGATGCATTAACAATTTCAGACACTTTGTGATTAAACTCATCAAACGAATCTTCATCTGGCTACGAAGGTTTTCCCAATCGGAATTTAGGTTTTGAAGCCTGACTTCCTTTTCACTGGTATTTCCTTCAAATACGGTTTCTAAGATATCCCACGCATCTTTAGACCTAGTGCAATTTGACACATGGTGCTGAAGATTTGGGGTAATGGAATGTATGATGGCATTCAAACCGTCAGAGTTTTGCTTTGCAGCAAGTATCTCAGCATCATCTTATTCGCCAATATTTTTTGGAATAGTAGGGTTACCTGTTGTCACAACGGGAGCATCATATCCATTAACAACATATACCCATGATTGAAAATCATGCGATTGAAAAAAAGCTCGCATATCAATTTTCCACCATAAGTAGTTTGAGCCATCAAAGACTGGTGGTATGTTAATAGAGATAACACCTCTGTACATAGAGTCAGATCGCTACAAACACAAACTGATATGGTCTTGAACGTGTTTGCATGCTCTAATACCAATTGAAAATGCGGGGGTCTAACAACCTCATCCAATATTTCGATTAACAATCTGTATGGACTAACTCTAATATACTTTTAATAGAATCAACTGGATAGTCAGACTCAATCTTAATAAAAAGTATATCAAGGAGTTAATATCTCTATCTATCGATTTGATCTATACTCAAAAAAATAGAAATATGTGAGTCTTATCAAATACAAGAGATATAAAATTGGATGGTACCAAAGACCAATATCCCAGGATCAACAGATTTTTAATCAACAACCAAAGGTTGGATTTCACAATTGATCGGTACAATGCACAACCTGTAATATTTCAATTATATAACAAAATATAATGCGGAATAGAAATAACACAGACACCAGAAGTTTTGTTAACGAGGAAACCGCAAATGCAAAAAAAAAACCAGGACATAGTCCAGATTGCACACCACATTGTATTAAGCCGCTACAGACACTAGCCTACTGCAAACTAACTTCGGTCTGGAATGTAGTTGAACCCTAATCAATCTCACACTGATTCAAGGTACAGTTGTGCTCCTTACTTCTCTGATCCCAGCATGATAATACACATTTGATTCCCTTGGCTGATCTCACCCACAACCAAGAGTTGCTGCGACCCAAAGTCGAAGACTTGAATAAACAAATATGTATCACACAGAAAAGTCTACGATAATAGATAAATCTGTCTCCCACAGATAAACCTACGAGTTTGTTCCGTCATTTGATAGAAATAAAGGTGAACATGAACTAATCTATAACCCAGACTTAGATTCCCGAAGAACAACCTAGAATTATCAATCACCTCACAATAATCTTAATCGTATGGTAGCGAAACAAGATATTGTGGAATCACAAACGATGAGATGAAGATGTTTGTGATTTCTTTTTATCTTTCCCTATCGGAGATATAATTTCAATCCAATCTTTCAATTGAAATCGTATGATATAAAATGGAAAGATCAGATCGCTCAACTACAAGAGAAGTAGTTTTGTCTGGCTTCACAATCCCAATGAAGACTTTAAGTAGTTAACCTACAAGGTCTCGAGAAGAAACCTAAGGTTAAAGGAGAATTGACTCTAGCTAAACCAACTAGTATCACACAAGAGGTGTGGGGATTAGTTTTTCCAGTTGCTAGATTTCTCCTTTATATAGTTTTCAAATCAGGGTTTGCAATCAATGTTAGCTTAGTAACAATGCATTCAATATGCATCGTTAAATGAAAAACTTGATTCAACCAATCTAATATCTTTCAACCGTTATATCAAAACTTAGCTTGTGACACACAAAGGGAATGTATTTCATGTAGGTTTGAGTAACCGCACCTAAACATGTACACTTAGTTGGCTCACAAATAGTTAACCAATGGTTAGACATATGAGCACTTTCATATTAACCGTATTCATCTTTCTCAAAACTAGTTCAAATGACTTCAAAAGAACTAGTTAAAGAGTTGTTCAATTGCTTAGGTATTTATACATAAACACAATTGAAACAAAATCGATTTGATTAATTTGAATCAATTCATGAACAATGTAGCCACGGTTTGCAAATATTGCATTCCTTATAATTTATTGTTTTAAGTTCATGAAATACCGATTTGAGAAATAACCAGCTTGGGTACGCGTACGGGTATGGTACCTTAGCTACCGGATTTGAGTTTCCAAACTCAGCAGAATTTTTTGGGTAGAAAAGTTCTGCTAGTACGCGTACCTAAGGTAACTGGTTTATGAGTTCGTAAACTCCAAACTCAACAGAATTTTCTGGGAGGAAAAGTTCTGCAAGTACGTGTACGGGTACGCGTACCCGTCATATCTCCTTTACCAATACCGTATGCACACACTTTGTTTCCAGTACATGGATTTATACACTAATGTGCGAACACACTACATATGCTTATATTATATCCATAGATGGTAATCCCAACTCTACATTTCAATCATTGAAACATTCTTCTATAATGTTATAACAGTCGTTATTCACAACTATCGTCATCAAAGCTATTTTCAAGATTGAAACATCATCATGACTTTCGTCACGGGTAAAAATAAAAAATGGTTAAAGCGAAATCTTACCAATACATATTTCGAGAAATAGATAGGCGAGTAAACTCGGCTAGAAATAGAAAATGCGTAAGTATGAAAACTATCATACTTATACGACTTTTGTCTCAACAGTAGGAGATAGAGTAGATAGACTTTTGAGTGATAGATAAGTTCAAGTCTCCACATAACTTTTAGTCGGATGAAGTTCCACTGGTTCCTTGAGTAATTCTTCGTCTTCGTAAAATGATCGCCATGGAGTCTGGAGCTCAACTACACTTAACTATCCTAGTACGATACTTAGCTCTAAGTAGACTAGAAATCAAGACATAGTTTTGAAAACTAAATTTGACAAACAAGATTGAGATAGAAACGCTTGCGAGTTTAACCGAGCAACACTCTAATAATAACTATAACTCTTACAATCAGAATGTTACAGAACCGAATCTGTTAACCTGATATAAAGTGCAAGAAATTGGATGATCTCAAAAAATAATATCCAAGTATCAATCAAGTCATATCCAACAAATAAGGTCGGATGTATCTACTTTGATTGATTAACGTACAACCTGTGATATTTCAATTATAAAGATAAACAATATAATGCGGGAAAAAAAAACACAAACATTAGAAGTTTTGTTAACGAGTAAACCGCAAATGCAGAAAAACCTCGGGAACTAGTCCATATTGAACAACGAACTGTATTAAACCGCTACAGACTCTAGCCTACTACAAATTAACTTCGGACTAAAATGTAGTTGAAATAGAATTAAACCCTCACAACAATTCGGTTACCGCCTCGCTCCTTACGCCTCTTGAATCCCAACAGGACTCCGCGTAATTGATTCCCTTAGCTGACATCCTTTACATCCTATGAGTTGCTTCAACTCAGTTGAAGACTTTAAACCAATCTGCCTCCCATAGACAAGCCTATATATTATTTCATTTTTTTGGTAAAGATGAGTTGGAAATCGTTAGCAATAGACAAAGTCTAGCTAACCTCAAAATCCGGATTTATGCTTCCCGAAGAGCATCCTAAATTATTATTCACCTCACAAATTCAAAGCCTTGTGGAGATCACAAAGTTCGAGACGGAAAAAAACTTTGCGATACTATCTATCTTGTTGATGTAGTGAGACATACAATAAATATCTCAAACATCCGAGTCATAACTAATTATTTGTTTGAATGAATAAAATGTAATTCACTATATCTCACCATTCAATAAGCCTAGCGGTCTTTCTTTAGTAACCTGAGCTCCACATAACACCTTGCACCCCTTTAGCTAGGAAGCTATAATAAAAACAAAAAACACTAAGCTCCAAAAGTGCATTTTCCTCTTGAAAACAGAAAGGGTATAACAATGAGAGAAATGAGAAAAGTGATGATTAGAACTTACAACTAGAATATGGTGGAGCACATGCATGTGATCTCCCCACCAGTGGTGCATATTTAACTGACATTAAACAAATAGACAAGAAAGAAAAAATAAAAAGTTAAACCAACTAATATGATATATATGCTGCAAAGAAAAATCTAGGGCCCAAACTAATTAGTGTTTGGGTCCTAGATTTTGGTATGCTAGAGGATTTGGGTCTTAAGTTTGTCCAATTTTGAGTTTGGGTCGTTCAAAAACTGGTTACTTGTTCTTCTAAGTTTATGGATCCCTCCAAACCCATAATAGCATCAACTCTTATTTCACATGATGGGTTTTATATTTTATTTTCCCCTAATATATAATATTGTTGTTTAATGATTTTGGAATTCTGAGTTTCTGTTTAGTGATTTGATTAAATCGATTACTTGTATGTGTGTTGATTTAACAAAACATGGGTTTTCAATTTTGGTGGTGGGATTTTAAGGTTACAGAGGTTGCACAAAACCTTTTCTAAGGACCCAAACTCAAAATTGGACAAACTTAGGACCCCAAATCTTCTACCATACCAAAATCTAGGACCCAAACACTAATTAACTCATGCTATAATTACGTTTTGATTTGACATATTACCACGCCTAATAACGGTTAGCTCATGAAGTACGATTTTTATGCCCTAGGGTGTAAGTCTCTCTACTATACTTTGAGCAAGCAAACCTTAAAACACAAATGGTTAAGTTTTTGTCATTCCTCAGCTGATGGGAGTATCACACACACCAAAAATTCATTAGAGGAAGAACTCGAGATCGAAGAAGTGTTTTTGTTTGGTTTTCCAAATTTTAAAAACTCATTTTTGTGTTTTTCTTTTATATTATATTTTTAAACAAGAATCTGGAGAGCAGGCGTCCATTTAAATCCAAACTCCTTCATTTTTCTGTTTTTCTGTCTTCCCCACTCGCATTTTGCTTCTCCACATTCCCCTCTCTCTCCAAACCGTCCGAAAACCCCTTCAACCCTTCGCCAAACCCTAACATTTGAACCTCTGTCTTCCCCGCTCGTACTTTGCTTTTCCACATTCCTCTCTCTCCCCAAACCTTCTGAAAACCCCTTTCGACCCTTCGGTAAACCCTAACATTTGAACAATAAATGCTTTTGGTGATACTTTCTCTGGTCCTATGGTCGCCGATCATGATGTAAGTTGTTTTTAGTTTCTGGAAATCTGAATTTTGTTCATTACCTATTTCATTTCATGATAATCTTTTACTGATTTTCTTTGATTTTAGGGTTTATTGTCTTGTTTTGGAACGGTTTATGCTATCATGAATTTGTTTTTGTTCTTTGATTTTAGGTCTGATTGTTTTTGGGTTTTGAAAAGGTTTGTGCTACCATGAAGATTTAGTCAACAACATCGGTTTCCATTGTTTTAGGTTTAGTAAATCCTCAGCAAATAACCATTAGTTTTATGAAACTTGAATGAAGAAGAAAGAAGAAACATGATTTATTTCTTTTCTTTTTTTAACAGAGGATATATGCCGAATTTGATGAGTGGGTGCGAGAGGAAATAGTTTTAACATAGTCAATCTAAAATCTTAAATGATATCTTCGATAATAGGAAACAAATCATATACATCTACCATATTTATTTTAATTCCATTTAAAAAAAAGAAAAAGAAAGTAAGATCGATAATATAACCAAAATTAGTGGGGTGATATTTGTTTTTTATCTTCTTTTAAGAATTATCAAAAATGATAACTTTACCCGATATATGTTTTTTTTTATACTACATATATTAATTTTAATTTTGGTAATAATCTAACATTTAATAAGCGTAATCATGATATTTCCTCCATTTTCTTTACTATTTTCACTTAGTCAAAGTGGACTAATAAAATAGGACGGAGGGTACTATTTATATGTGTAAATGCATATTTATGTCTTTGATGTTAAACCAAAAAGAAAAAAAATCGTAGCAAAGTGTGTCCTAATTGTTGGCTCCTCCTTTTCATGTGTTAAAAAGTTCACGGTTACAAACATATTTTGTAAATACAGTCCAATGCTATATAAATGTGAACTAAAAATAAATAACTTCGGATTCTCATTTTAATAAATGCCATAATGTAATGTTATTATAGTGATTGTAAATTTACGTATTAGTTGGGCCTTAATGGACGCTTAAATTTTTACCAACTTATAAATTTAGCGAGGTTATTAATTTAACACATGGGCTCAAGTAGGGACCAGGAGAAAATATTAATTTATCGAAGTTCTACTGTATTGTGTCGGATTGCATGGTTTTTTTTATTTTTTTTTATTAGAAGACGGAGAAAGTATACAAATAAAAATCGGAAAAAAGAGAAAACTAAAAGAAAATTTACACTAACAAAAATATAGAAAATGAAAATACCTAACCATCAAGAGAAGAAAAAACTCATAAGTTGTTGATGCTCTAGTTCCCCGCTCCATCAAGATTTCACTATAGCCAGTGACGCTGCAAACCTATCATTGGTGAGATCTTCAGACGCAATTACACCATTAAAGTAGCATTACCAAGCCCGATGTACCAAATAGAGAAAGCATCATCATCACCACAAAAAAATCTACCCAAATCAAAAATTACCAAAAGAAGTGGATCCCAATCCTGATATACATCAATATGAGTTACTCCAAAAGGTTTATCTGTTACCCCAAATAGCATTCATTACTGTTGAAATAACCTCCATAGACTTTAAGAAGACTCATCGTCTTCATCACCCAAAATCCATCAACAACCATACTTGACCACTGTCACCAAGATCAAAATGATCTTTTATCCCACACCATCAAACCCAAAAAATACCACTATCAACACCTTATAGATCCCCAAAACACCGTTATCAACACCCAACACCAAAACCAAAAAATCACACCAGAACAAATCTAATATGCAAGCACTCATCCGATTAATGTTTAGATCCATGAAAGTGAGAATTGTTTTTGTCTATTGTATACCATTAGCCTCAAAACACCATTACTACCATCATCTAATGATTTCCATCTCAAGGTTGAATTGTTCATATCATCATTCTCATTGATCATCCCCGATAGCTTTTAATTAAAGAATTGAGAAAGTCAAAGAAATCCCAGAATCAGTTGAAGTCGTCCCAACTGTTACCGATCCTGATATTTATAGTGACAATGAGAAGAGAACTGATCATGATACTCCTGTTGAATAAGAACGCGACCCTTCACGACACCTCTGGGTTCAAAGGAATCATGATCCCAACAATATTATTGGAGGAAGATATTTTACAGCTAAGACAAGAGGACAACTTCAAAATATTTGTAATTTTGGTTGTTATCTTTCACAAGTAGAATCGAGAAATATTGACGAAGCTCTTAGCGATCCCTTTTCGGTGAATGCAATGCATGAAGAGTTAAACCAATTTCAAAGACAAGATGTATGGGAACTGGTACCTTGTCCCTCCAATATCAATATTGTTGGTACCAAATGGATATTCAAGAATAAGTCTGATAAATTTAGTACAATTGTCAGAATTGAAGCCAAACTTGTCGCTCAAGGATATTCACAGATTGAGGGTATCGACTTTGATGAAACCTTTGCTCTTGTGTCATGCCTTGAGTCATAAGGTTAAGCTGTTTCAAATTGATATAAAATCCACATTCTTAAATGGAAATTTAAAGGAAGAGATCTATGTCGCTCAACCTAAGGGTTTTGAGAATCCTGACTTCTCACATCATGTCCTTAAGCTTAAAAATGCATTATATGGGTTAAAACAAGCACCTCGTGCCTGGTTCGAAAAACTAACTACTTCTCTTCTTAGGAAAGGTTTTTCGAGAGGCGGAGCTGATAAAACCTTGTTTACCAAATGGAGTGGGAAAGATGTTGTCATTTCTCAAGTCTATATAGATGATATCATCTATGGTTCAATTTCTAAGAAACTTGCAAAAGATTTTCAAGTCTCTCTTGGCAAAAAATTTGAAATGAGCAATGATGGTGAATTAAAGTTCTTTTTAGGATTACAAATTCAGCAACATAAGGATGAAATTTACTTATCTCAAGAAAAATATGCTAAGGATCTTGTCTCAAGGTTCGGCCTAGATAAGTCAACTCCAAAACTGACACCTATGCCCACCACTAGTAAACTACATAGAGATGAGAAATGAGTAAATGTGGATCAAAAACTTTATCAATCTATTATTGGTAGCCTTTTATATCTTACAGCTACTAGACCTGATATTGCGTTTAGTATTGGTTGTTGAGCTAGATTTCAGGCTAATCTAAAGGAATATCATCTTGTAGCTACGACGAGGATCATACGATATATTCAACATACTAGCGTGTATGGTCTATCATTTACTTTTGATACTAACACTGATCCTACTGCCTATTCATATGCGGATTGGGAAGGATGTGTAGAAGAAAGAAAAAGTACTTCATGGGGATTTTACTATGTTGGGTTGAATCTTGTGGCTTGGCACAACAAGAAACAAAACTCACAATCCATGTCTACATAAGAAGCAGAATACATTGATGTAGGTTCGTGTTGTACTCAACTTCTATGGATGAAACAAATGCTTGCTGATTACGGAATTGACACTGGAATAATGAAGATCTTTTGTGATAACTCAAGTGCGATTCGCATCACTGAGAATCATGTTGAGCACTCAAGAACTAAGCACATTGATAAGGTATCATTTTATTAGAGACCTTTATGAAACTGGTATCATCAATATGGAATTTATTCCTTCAAAACAATAATTGGCATATAATGTCACCAAACCTTTAGACAATGCTACGTTTCAACACTTTCGGTAGTCTATAGGTGTTGTTTTGGTTCATTAGTTCTCTAGCATTTTGCCCCGTGACTCATTTATATCTTTTTGGAAATCAAGGCTTGGAACGCCAATGTAGTGTTGTTTCAATTTCATATTTGTTTCTATGTAGATAACAATTTTATTCGGTAGCAAAGGTTTCGCTGAAATCCTTATTTTCTTGTGAAAGTAAGGTCGCTCTTGTTGTTCTTTCGGGAATGACATTTTATGGGGGAAAGTTCTTAATTGAACTTGTGCTTAATTGCCAAATATTTGTGGGGAGTATGGCTGTGGAATATTATAGGGGTTATCTTGTATCTTTATAAACTCCTCGATGAATGCATTTAGTTTAGGCTATATGATTACATCTAAAAAAGTTGATATGTGCTTTTATTATGGTCATGAAGTACCTCTAAGGAAATTTCATTAGGATCTCACTAATTTTCGTACCTTTGCCAATTTTATTGACAAAAAGGGGGAGAATTAATGTGTAGTTCACACTACAAATACATATGGTTTTCGGATCATTATGTTGGGAGGGGTGGTTTTCATCTGAGATGAAGTATTGACAAAGGGGGAGTGATACATATCACCATAGTATTATTGTCGAGGTTTTTATACAATTGAACTTTGATGTTGTTTAATAATACCGTGACATTGTATAACAATTATTGAGAGCTATTGTTTCCTCATTGTCATAGCTTCAGATCTCCAATAACGATGATGCTGATTTGAATAAATTTAGAATCACTGGAGTACTTGGAAGTGACGAAGATTTCGAGTAATGTTGAAGAACCAAGGAGATCAAGCATTTGGATAAGAAGCTACAAAGTTTATTTATTTTGTATTCCATATGTATTGATAGTTTTGTAACTAAAATTGACAAAGGGGGAGATTGTTAGAGCATTGCTCGGTCGAACTCGCAAACGTTGTTATCTCAAGCTTGTTTGTCAAGTTTAGTTGCCAAAACTATAAGTCTTGATTTCTAGTATACTTATAGCTAAGTCTCGGATTAGGATAGTGTAGATGAGCTTTAGACTCCACGACGTTCATCAAATGAAGACGAAGAACTACTCATGGGAACTTGTAGAACTTCATCAACAAAAAGGTATGTGGAGAGTTGAAGTTATCTATCACTCAAAAGTCTATCTACTATATCTCATATTTGAGATAAAAGTCATATTGCTATATAAACTTCAATTATACACATTTGCTATTTCGAACTAAGTTCATCTCGCTTATCTATTTCTCGAAATATGTGTTGGTAAGCTTTCGCTTTAGCCAAGTTCAGCTTTACTCGTGACGAAAGTTGTAATGACCCGTCCTTTCACTTAGCCACTGCGGTTATCCGGCAGTGTGGGATTTTTAACGGGCATCGCTGCGGTAATCCAGCAGAAACTTCCCGGATGGTCACCCATCCATGGATTACTCCCGCCCGAGCACGCTTAACTGCAGAGTTTTCTGCCAACTCTGGAGCCAATTGTACTGAAAAGGCCTCGGTATAATGTAGACATTCCTTGTCTTCTATGAGAGCAGTATCTGGCATAATCCCCCAGCATACTCCCCCACCCGAGCACAAGCGAACGACCCCTAGTTGTATCCCAACTAACACCGATATTTTTCCCACTTACCCACTGCGGTTATCCAGCAGTGTGGGATTTTTAACGGCACTACTGCGGTTATCCAGCAGCAGCTTCCCGAGAGGTCACCATCCTGTGACTACTCTCGGCCGAGCACGCTTAACTGAGATGTTTTTCCCCACAACTCAGTCAAGTGTACTCATCAGGCCTCGGTGTTAAGAAAGGACAAATCATTACTTATATTCCATTCGGCCAACCACTGCCGAAATCGGGGTATTACAAAAGTCATATTGATCATTTCAATAACTTGAAAATCTCTTTGATGCTGCTAGTTTGTGAATAACAACTATTTTAACATCCTCTAAGAAAGTTTCAATGATTGAAATGAGAATTTAGAACTAGTAACCATGTTTGGATTTAGACATAGTGTGTTCTCACATTTGTGTGAAAGTCCAGAACCGGGAACCTAAAGTATGCGTACCGGTACGCGTACTGGCGGTTGTTGGAAATCCGGGTACGTATGCGTACCCGTACGCATAGTGGCAGAAGTCTCATGTCCATGAATTTCTGTTGGAGTTTGAAAGTAAAAAATAAACTCAATCCGGATACTTAAGTATGTGTACCCATTTGCATACTTAAGCAGGTTACTTTCTAAAATCGGTTTGTTCATGAACTAAAACATTTATATAATAAGGACCGTAGCTATAATGTTCATGAATTGATTCGAGTAAATCAAAATCGATTTTGCTTCAATTGTTTCTTGTATACTTCTATAATATCTAAGCAATTGAACAACTCTCTAACTAGTTCGATCGTTTGAGTCATTTGAACTAGTTATGGTAAAGATGAATAAAGTTGATATGAAAGTGCTCATATGGATAACCATTGGTTAACTATTGTTGAACCGACTAAAGGTACACGTTTAGGTACGGTTACTCAAACCTAAATGAAATTACATTTTATTTGTGTATAACAAGCTAAGTTCGATCTAACGGTTGGAATATATTAGATTAAATATAATTAGGTTTTCATCTAACGGTGAATATTGAATGCTTTGTTACCAAAGTAACTTAGATTACAAACCTTGATTGTGAAGCCAGACCCAACTATTTTCTCTGTAGTTGCGTGATCTGATCTTGCTGTTTTCTATCGTGATTGAGTACAATTATAAGATTGGATTGAGATTTATATCTCCGATAGGAAAGATAGAAAAGTAGTCACAAACACATTTGTCTCATCGTTTGTGATTCCACAATATCTTATTTCGTTAATCGATTAAGATTATTGTGAGGTGATTGATAATACTAGGATATTCTTCGGGAATATAAGTCTGAGTTATCAATTGGTTCATGTTCACCTTGATTTATCAAAATACGGAACAAAAACTCATAGGTATATCTGTGGGAGACAGATTTATCTATTCACTAGACTTTTCTGTGTGATACAGATTTGTTTATCAAGTCTTCGACTTTGGGTCATAGAAACTCTTAATTGTGGGTGAGATCAGCTAAGGGAATCAAGTGTGTAGTATCCTACTGGGATCATAGGCATAAGGAACGCGACTATACCTTGAATCAGCGTGAGATTGATTAGGGTTCAACTGCATTCCAGAACGAAGTTAGCTTTGTAGTAGACTAGTGTCTGTAGTGGCTTAATACAATGTGTTGTTAAAATCTGGACTAGGTCCCGGGGTTTTTCTGCATTTGCGGTTTCCTCGTTAACAAAATTTCTAGTGTATGTGTTATTTTTTTTCCGCATTATATTTTGTTATATAATTGAAATATGTACATGTTATGCGTTTGAATCGATCAATTGGTAAATCCAACCTTTGGTTGTTGATTGAAATTGATTGATCCTTGAATATTGGTCTTTGGTACCGTTCAAGTTATTTCTCTTATATTCAATCAGACTCGCAAATCCTTATTTGTTTGATTGCGGATTGAATTGAGAAATTGAGATATAACTCTTTGATATACTCTTCTTAAGATTGAGTTTAGCTGTCTAGTTGATTATCTTGAAAGTATATTGGAGTAAGTCCATACAGATTGCTAAGGGAAATATTGAGTGAGGTTGTTAGACCCCCGCTTTTTCAATTGGTATCAGAGCATGCAAACACGTTTAAGACCTCATAAGTCTGTGCTTGTAGAGATCTGACTCTATGGACAGTAAAGTCTCTATAAACGCTTCACCAGGATTGAATTCTGATCTTAGATAAAGTTCTGAAAAACTTGTTATTCTCCAGAAAACGTTGGATGAACAAATACGGATCAACTCTGATCTTGTTGCAGAAATTACAATGTATAAGGATTTGAAGTTTGTCAAAATTCATTCAAAGGATTGAATAACTCCTTTTATTCTTCTTTGAAGAATGGTCGCAAGTCAGATGATAAACGAGGTTTAGGCTTTGCGAAACCTGATGGGACTGAGAACTACTCAAACAAGAATAAAGATGTTGGTATATGTATGTTCTGTGACTCTTACAATCACTTTCAACATACATGTATATATTTCCTGAAAAGTTTAAAGGTTGCTAGTAATTTTCATAAGAAAGCTGAACAACTGTTTGCTTCTTTAAAAAGGTATACAAAACTAATAAGAAATCCTAAACAGGATAGTAGTGTTAGTATGGGAGATTTTGCTCTAAAATCAACATCGCCCTTTCAATGGTTTCTTGACATTGGATGTAGCTGACATATGACTTGTGATCTCTCATGGTTTGTAACTTCAAGCGACTTTGAAGGAGGTCCGGTAACATTCGGATATGAAAGTTGTTTCTACATAAGCAATAAGGGGACGATCAAACTTCCCGGCGTTCCTGAAATCCATGATGTAGTATACGTTAAAGGTGTGACTGCAAAACTTCTTTCTATTAGTCAAATCTGTGACAAAGGCCATAGAGTTGTCTTCAATGTGAATGGATGTGACATTGTAGACAAAACTGGGAAAGTAATTTTTTAGGGAACTCGTGGTAAAAACAACTGTTATATATCTTCTTGAAACTCAGTTTAGTAATTGTTGCAATTTGACTAAGGTGAAATCTACATATCTTTGGCATGAGCATTTTGGTCACATCAATTATCGCCTTCTAACTAAGATCATTAACAAAGAACTTGTTAGAGGCGTTCCCAAAATCAATGCAAAGATTTATGGTGTATGTGGTGCCTGTCAAAAGGGTAAACAAACGAAAGTTCACCATAAATCATCTCGATATATTCTCACTAAATATCCACTTGATTTAAATCATATGGATCTCTTCGGACCTATTTAACAACCTACGGTTGCGGGTAAAAAGTATGCTTTAGTTATTTTTAGAGCACTGCTCGGTTGAACTCGCAAGCGTTGCTATCTCAAGATTGTTGTCAAGTTTAGTTGCCAAAACTATAAGTCTTGATTTCTAGTCTACTTATATCTAACTCTCGGACTAGGATATAAAGTGTAGTTCAGATCTATACTCCACGACGTTCATCATACAAAGATGAAGAACAACTCAAGGAACTGGTGGAACTTCATCGACTAAAAGGTATGGGGAGACTCGAACTTATCTATCACTCAAAAAGTTTATCTACTCTATCTCATATCTTGAGATAAAAGTCGTATTACTATATAGGCTTCGATTATACACATTTGCTATTTCAAGTCGAGTTTATCTTGCTCTTAAAATATGTGTTCGTAAGCTTTCGCTTTGGCCAAGTTCATCTTTACTCGTGACGAAAGTCATGTTGATTATTTCAATATCTTGAAAATTACTTTGATGAAAAACAATGTGTGAACATCTATTTAACATCCTCTAAGAATGTTTCAATGATTGAAATAAAAAATTTAGAATATGTAACCATCTTTGGATATAAGCATATATAGTGTGTTCGCACATTAGTGTATAAGTCCAAAATCGGGAACCAAATGTATGCATATTTGTGTGTATACAAAATGGTTGATGGAGACTGGGTAAGTATGCGTACCCGTACACAACTGGCGGAAGTTCATGTCCGTGAATTTCTGCTAAGTTTGGATTTCAAAACCAAATTAATCTGGTTACCTAAGTACATGAACCCGTACGCATACTGGCTGGAAGTTCACGTCCGTGAATTTCTGCTGAGTTTGAAAACCAAATCAAACTCAAAACCGATTACTTAAGTAGCATACTTAAGTATGTTACTTTCTAAAATTGGTTTATTCGTGAACTTAAATTTATATAAACTAAGCAATGCATATTTGCAAACCGTGGCTATAAAGTTCATGAATCTATTTGAGTGAATCAAAACCAAATTTGCTTCGATTGTATCTTGTATACTTCTATGAGATCTAAGCAATTGAACAACTCTTGAACTAGTTCATTTGAGTCATTTGAACTAGTTATGGTGAATATGAATAAGGTTGATATGAAAGTGCTCATATGGCTAACCATTTGGTTAACTACTATTAAACCAACGACTTGTACATGTTTAGGTACGGTTACATAAACCTAAATGACATATAGTTCATTTCTGTATAATAAGCTAAGTTTGATCTAACGGTTAAAACAAATTAGCTTGAATCTAATCAGGTTTTCATCTAACGGTGAATATTGAATGCTTTGTTACCAAGGTAACTTAGATTACAAACCCTGATTTAGAGATTATATAAAGGAGAACTCTAGCAACTGGGAAAGGTAATCCCCATACCTCCTGTGTGATACTAGTTGTATAAGCTAGAGTCGATTCTCCGTTAACCTTAGGTTTCTACCGAGACCCTGTAGGTTAATGACTTGAATACTTCATTGGGATTGTGAAACCAAACCCAACTATTTTATTTGTAGTTGCGTGATATGATCTTGCCGGATTCTATCATATTGAGAATAATTAAAATAATTGACTCGAGATTAATTTATCCGATAGGCAAGATAAAATAAATCATAAACATCTTCGTCTCATCGTTTGTGATTCCACAATATCTAGTTTCGCCATCATACGGTTTAGATTATTATGAGGTGATTGATAATTCTAGGCTGTTCTTCGGGAATATAAGTCCGAGTTATCGATTGGTTCTTGTTCACCTTGATTTATCAAAATACAGAACAAAACTTGTAGGTATTTCTGTGGGAGACAGATTTATCTATTCATGTAGACTTTTCTGTGCGAGACATATTTGTTTATTAAAGTCTATGACTTTGGGTCGTAACAACTCTTAGTTGTGGGTGAGATCAGCTAAACGAATCAAGTTCGCAGTATTCTACTGGGATCAGAGACGTAAGGAGCGCAACTATACCTTGGATAAATGTGAGATTGATTGGGGTTCAAATACAGTCCAGACCGAAGTTAGTTTGTAGTAGGCAAGTGTCTATATAGGCTTAATACAGTGTGTGTTCAATCTGGACTAGGTCCCGGGGTTTTTCTGCATTTGCAGTTTCCTCGTTAACAAAACTTCTAGTGGCTCTGTTATTTCTTTTTCGCATTATATTTTGTTATATAATTGAAATATTACCGATTGTGCATTGAATAAATCAATTGGGAAATCCGACCTTTGGTTGTTGATTAAAATTGATTAATACTTGAACATTGATATTTGGTACCGATTAAGTTAATTTCTCTTGTATTCAATTAGACTCGCAGATTTCTATTTGCTTAAGTAAGGATTGAATCGATAAATTGAGATATAACTCTTTAATATACTTTTTATAAAGATTGAGTCTGACTGTCTAGTTGATTCTCTTAAAAGTATATTGGAGTTAGTCCATAAAGATTTCTAAGAGAATTATTGGGTAAGGTTGTTGTACCTCCACTTTTTCAGTTATGGTAGATGATTACACCAGATTCACTTGGATAACATTTATATCTCATAAGAATGAAACCCTTGATGAATTCAAGATTATTGTTAATAGAATCCAGAATGAACAAGGTCGCAAACTAAAGAAAATTAGAAGCGACCGTGGAACTGAATTCAAGGACACTAAGGTGTTTGAATTTTGTGATAAATTGGGGATTATTCATCAATATTCACCACCCATTACTCATCAAGCTAATGGAGTTTCTGAAGGAAAGAATATGAACATTCGGGAAATGTCCAGGGTAATGCTCCATAACAAAAACTTACGTTTAAGGTTTTGGGGAGAAGTTGTTTTCACAACATGTTATTTGATCAACCGTGTTTACCTACCGTCTAAAACCCTAAACACTCCTTATGAGTTATGGTACGGTAGGAAACCCAACTTACACTATCTCAAAGTGTACGAAAGTAAGTGCTACATTCTAAAAGATCGAGAACAGAGAGGTAAATTTGATATTAAAAGTGATGAAGCTATCTTTCTTGGCTATGCTTCTAATAGTCGTGGTTTTCGAGTCTTTAATATCAAAACCCAAGTTATGATGGAATTTTTTAATGTTATCATTGATGATATTAGTAATTTTCATCATGATAATTCTACTGCTGAATTGCCTACAACTGAGATAATTGAGAAAGTCAAAGAAATCCCAGAATCAGTTGAAGTCGTCCCAACTGTTACTGATCCTGATATTTATAGTGACGAGGAGAAGAGAACTGATCAGGATACTCCTGTTGAACAAGAACGCGTCCCTTCACAACACCTCTAGGTTAAAAGGAATCATGATCCCAACATTATTATTGGAGGAAGATATTCTACTGCTAAGACAAGAGGACAACTTCAAAATATTTGCAATTTTGGTTGTTATCTTTCACAAGTGGAACCGAGAAATATTGACGAAGCTCTTAGCGATCCGTTTTAGGTGAATGCAATGCATGAAGAGTTAAACCAATTTCAAAGACAAGATGTATGGGAACTGGTACCTTGTCCCTCCAATATCAATATTGTTGGTACCAAATGGATATTCAAGAATAATTCTGATAAATTTGGCACAATTATCAGAAATAAAGCCAGACTTATCGCTTAAGGATATTTACAGATTGAGGGTATCGACTTTTACGAAGCTTTTTCTCATGTGGCATGCCTTGAGTCCATCCGTTTGTTATTAGATCATGCTTGTTTTCTTAAGGTTGAGCTGTTTCAAATGAACATAAAATTGGCGTTCCAAAACGGAAATTTAAAGGAAGAGGTCTATGTTGCTCAACATAAGGGTTTTGAAAATCCCGATTTCCCATATCATGTCCTTAAGCTTAAAAATGCATTATACGGGTTAAAACAAGCACCTCGTGCCTGGTTTGGAAAACTAACTACTTCTCTTCTTAGGAAAGGTTTTTCGAGAGACGAAGTTGATATAACCTTGTTTACCAAATGGAGTGGGAAAGATGTTGTCATTGCTCAAGTCTATGTAGATGATATCATCTATGGTTCAACTTCTGAGAAACTTGCAAAAGATTTTCAAGTCTCTCTTGGCAAAGAATTTGAAATGAGCAATGATGGTGAATTAAAGTTCTTTTTAGGATTACAAATTCAGCAACATAAGGATAAAATTTACTTATCTCAAGAAAAATATGTTAAGGATCTTGTCTCAAGGTTCGGCCTAGATAAGTCAACTCCAAAACTGACACCTATGCCCAGCACTGGTAAACTACATAGAGATGAGAAAGGAATAAATGTGGATCAAAAACTTTATCGATCTATTATTGGTAGCCTTTTATATCTTATAGATACTAGACCTGATATTGCGTTTAGTGTTGGTTGTTGTGCTAGATTTCAGGCTAATCCAAAGGAATATCATCTTGCAGCTGCGACGAGGATCATACGATATATTCAACATACTAGCGGGTTGATCGCTGTCGTATGCGTCAAAAATAATTTCACTTCCTCACTTTACTAATATGAATATAGTATTCGATAAGAAAGAGTTCGTATCCACAGAGAGGCGATTGTTGTTATGCAATTTTCAGATTCTTATGTAACCAAATAACCCAAGTTGTGTTTTTGTGTTTATCAAAGTAATAAAACTAAATAAAGCAAAGTAAATAATTGGAATAATCAATAAGGAGAAGATATTGGTTAAGGGATAGTATCATTCACAAACATGTATTTTTCATCTATGATTAGAATTGGTATTTAATCTCTCAATTATCAAAAGTCCTAGGATATCTTGATCGCAAGAGTATCCCGTTTATTTCCTGATTTTATCACAAACAACATTAAAAGATGCCATCGTGAAATCTTCTTAAAAAGCAACCTAAAGTGTAAAAGCACAATTAGATTTAACTCCCTAAGAGCAATAAGTTCTATGAAATAAGACTAATCGATGCAAACAAACGTGTAAAAGCACAAATTCGTTTTAACAAAGGTTATGATTCATATGCGATTAAAAAGATGTATCACTACAAGTATTAACCACAAGTTGCTACTAGAAATCAGGGACAAACAACTTTTACGTATTGAAAACCTTAATATAGCTATAGAGATGAAAACAATTCCAATTGATTCCGGACTCAACCAAACTAGCATTCAAATCATATGATAATAAAACGATGAATCATAAACGATAAAATTGAGACAAAACTAATTCATAGAATCAAATAATCATGCTTGAAGAAATCAACTTTTATCCCATAACCAATTATTGTATTTAGCTACTCATATTCATGGAGTTCATCATCAAAATATTCAAAGGAAGACTATGAAACATAAAAGAAAGCAAACCCTAGAAGTAGTTCTCTGCAAAAGCTCCAAGAATAGAATAAGCACCTTGTTTCTTTGTTGTAGAAACTCTCTTTTTATAGCCCTTTGCTTTCCAAAAATAGGTCAAAGTATTCAAAATCTTCAAGTCCACGTCCATCTACTAGTCCACCAAGCCCAGGTGTGAGAAATATGTCTCTGGAAATTTTGGGTCCAAAACTGATCGTCGGAATGCTGACGTCATCACCGGAATCCGGTCGCCGGAAAACTTTCTCCGATCACTTTTGCCATCTGAAACTATCACCAATTAATTCCGCACTTCCAGTAGCTCAACTTTGCTTCTCTGCAATTCAAACAATCACAAAATACCATCTACGCCAATTCCTTGTTCTTGCGAAAACGCGCCCAAAAGCGTGACCCGCAGCTCATATGTTCGGCGGCCAACTCTTGTATCCGACTCATATCCCCCTCGCGATTCACTGAAACATTATGATCCCAACTTTCGGTTCAGAAATCCGACAACCGGAGCTATGCTCACCAGCTCGCCATTTTCGCCCACTTTTCGCACTGCGGCTACAACTTCAAAATCGCGAGACTGCGAGTGCCAATCCATTCCCTGCAGCTGCTGCTTATAATGAACGATTAACAGAACCAGCTTTGCTTCAATTTCACTAAGTGCATCACCAACCTGCAATCAAAGTTATAGCTCCATAATCTCCAAATCCAGTTCACTTTAGCTTGAACCTGGCAACAGCCAGCTGCCACCTCCATCATTTCAACTATTGCCACCTTGAACCAACTGCCCTGAGTTCACACAACAAACCATTGCATAGCACATTCCCTGTAGTTCATAACCTACAACCCACTGTATTTCTATCTCAATTCCTTGCCTTTCTTCATTGTAATAGCAGCATCAGTCTCGACTCCTGAGCAACAGCACCAAGAACACTAACACCAGTTCCATTGACACTGCCATACTCCCTGCAGTTTACCAGCTTCCCAAACCTGCCAGTATAGCATCTCTGCACCAGTCCTTCTTAGCTACACAAATGCTTCTCGAGCCTAACCCATACTTCCAGCACCTGACATGAACTTCCAACTCCATATCTTAGCAGTAGCTCTATCTCAGTTCCAGCTGCATCTTTACCAGTCTTATATCCTCCAGCACAATTCAGTAATTGCAACAAATCAATTCCTCCGCCATCTCTGCCAATTACCAGCACACCCATTCAAACTCAGAACACCTCCATCTGTCAAAGCAGCAGCAGCTCAGCCATTAGTTGCAGCTACCACCTGCCATTCCAAGTCAGCTTCACCCCCATGATAATCACCATCTCCAAGTTATCGAATCCACCTGCAATTCCTATCTGTGAATCATATGACAACACTGTGGCTAGCCAGTTCTTACACTACTCGCCATTCAACCTGCCATCTTTAATCTCCCTTAACAGCACCACAGTCGATACCTTTCTTTCACTCGTTTCAGTAACTTCAAAACCACAGTAGCAACTTCAAAGACACTCCTGCCATTTCACCTGAACCTGACTTGACTGCGACTACCAAGGCTCCTCCTTGTTAGCTTATCGATCAACATCGCCTGTAACTCCAACTCTTCCTCACCAGCAGTTACCATCAGAACCTGCCATTCCAGCTCCGTTATAACTGCGGCATCATCACATATCAATGCAGACCTGCAATTTCACAACCTGCAGTTCAAGCTCATTCCAGTCACCGTAATTGCTTTCACTGTAGCTTATCATCCATGGAAGTACACAACAAATAAAGTACCAGCTCCACTAGAGATTAGAGTATTCTCAGTCACAACCAAACCCTTGTAATCCAGCTGAACTTCTCAGCTCCAAATCATCCATGCCTTAACTCATCTTCCAACTGTTGCCTCAAACCAACAACCCCAGTAGTATCAACATTCACTGAATCACCCCTTGCAGAGAGGAGTTGCTCATTCAAGCATTTTCTCAAACACTAGGTGTGCCATTTGCAAACTGATAACAGTTGTACAAATCCACACAAACTGCTCCTTCCTTGTAGTTCATTTCACATACAAATCAAACCCATTCTGAGAAACCTTCTCAATCACCCATACATTCTTTAATTAGCCATCACATAAGTTGGTAATCTTCTCGGCAAAGCTTAGAACTTGATATTAACTTGAATCTGTAGACAAACTTCTCTTGATTCTTCCCTGACTCTAATTGATCCTTAACCAATTCCTCCACCAGCAAAAGCTCTCAATTTAGAACCCTCACCCATCTCTCGATTCAGAATCATCAGCTGCTCGCTCAGCTTTTCTTTCTTCCCCTCTCATTCAGGTGAATAACCAAAATGATTGAGAGACAGCTCGACTTCAAGTTATGCCAAATTGGGTCCGGACCCGGGCAGTAATATGGGCCGCCCCAATAACCTTCCAAGTTAGCTTAAGAAGTGCCTTGAGTATCTTACCGGGTGCCTTTAACACTTAAGTGTGTTGCCCCTTAATCTTCAGCTGGCCTTTCTTTAGTGCTCTTCCAAATAGGGTTTCCCCTTAACCTTGACTGGACTCCATATAGTGTTCGCCCGTGAAATAACCTTTTTGCTCAAATTGATTGATTTCTTCTTCTTTTCCTCCGTGCGACTCCAAAGCACCTAATAACTCAAATTCACACATAAGATACATAATTCACACGAAAAGTAGCAAAGAAAGCATAAATACTAGATAGTAAATACGGTGTATTCTACACCTATCACGGGTATGTTCTATCCTATACTTTTGATACTAACACTTATCCTACTTCCTATTCAGATGCGGATTGGGAAGGATGTGTAGAAGATAGAAAAAGTACTTTAGGGGGATTTTACTATGTTGGGTTGAATCTTGTATCTTGGCACAACAAGAAAAAAAACTCACAATTCTTGTCTACATAAGAAGCAGAATACATTGAAGCAGGTTCGTGTTGTACTCAACTTCTATGGATGAAACAAATGCTTGTTGATTACTGAATTGACACTGGAATAATGAAGATTTTTTGTGATAACTCAAGTGCGATTCGCAACACTGAGAATCATGTTGAGCACTCAAGAACTAAGCACATTGATATAAGGTATCATTTTATTAGAGATCTCTATGAAAATGGTATCATCAATAAGGAATTTGTGCCTTTAGAACAACAATTGGCTGATACCATCACCAAACCTTTAGACACTGCTACGTTTCAACACTTACGGCAGTCTATAGGTGTTTTTTGGTTCATTAGCTCTGTAGCGCCCCCTAAGCTAGCAGCTAACTAATCTAAGAGATTAACTAAATAAAGAGGCACTAAGAATATAAATCATATACTCAAGAATTCAATTAAGAAATTTGCTACAAAATTTAACCCAAAAACTAGACCCGCTCTGAAATACATATATACAAGAACTCCTTTCAAATGATATATATACAATAGTCATTTAGTTTACAAATATAATATGCAACGTAATAAACATAGCAAGAGTTAATCAACTAACGAACTCAACCCTTGACGCCATCGATGCGCAACTCTGATTTGCCTCTGAAACTGAAAGTGGGAATGGGTGAGCACATCATCCCTAAAAGGGGTGCCCAGTAGGAATAACATTTAACTTTCAAGTAATCATTGTAAATTATTTGAAAACAATTCATGTTTTCTCTAAACACTAAAACACAACCAATTTCACAGAGGTAAATAATCATGTATACTGATCTAACTCCTTCCAAACAATTTACTATTATGGTGACTCATCCCGCACCTAGATAGCTATATGATGACTCGTCCCGCACCTAGTTATTGCAATAAAAGTAAGTATGTATAAATGAAGGAGCCGTATCCTATATACCACAGATGGAAACTCTCAGTTTCCAAACAATCAAATGGAAATTCTTATTTCCCGAATAATTCAAGAAGACATCGAAGCATTACGATTCATTTCCAAACCATGGAAAGATTAAAAGAGATAACAGAACTTTCGGAATTTAAAACTAAACAATGCAAGGAATCCACAATTAGAAAATGCATGAATTTGTTAAACAAAAACTTTGGTAAAAGTAAACAACAATAATCACAGAAGAGTTAAATATAAATTCCCTCATGCTTTGATAAGTCAGCCACAATGTGTCAGACTTGCATTAAAAGAGTTTATCTGAGAAATGACGATTTTACCCTTTGTACTAATCCAGTGATATCTTCTTTGTCCGGTATCCGAATGACACGTTCAAGTAGTCTATCTTGCATAAATTTTAGAGATCTATTCAAAGGTACTAGTTTCGTATATAGATAGTTGTTATATTAATTCCTATTAATTAATGTTCGTGTTAAACTAATCGAGTTATTATTGGGAAAATCGTCTCTTGATTGGTCTAATAGTGTTGATGAGCTTGAGGGTCTTTACAATCTCCCCACCTTATACATTTTCATCCTCGAAAATCAAATCATCCTTCTGGTTTTCAAAAACTCCCCACCTTATAAATTAATCCGATCTCTTGTTTAAGCGCAAAAACAACATGCTAACAAAACACAAACCTATATGGCTTTCTACAACTAAAATTTGTGGCTCTAGGTTCAATAGACTAGTTCAACAATTTATTGGTTCTATTTATGAGAGAAAATACTCTATTATAAAGTTTCTAAGTAAAATTTGGTTCACTAATAGAAGCAAGTCTCCCTTCTATGCCTAGTGATACAAGAATGCAGTTGCCCTGTCTAGGTTTGCGACGCCTGACAATGCCTACCTACGTAAAAAGTATCACTCGAACACATCAGAATTACCTACCTCACTATTCCCCAGTGCTGGATTAACTAAGTATTAAATTTATTAAGATTAGTTAGTCTCTAAACTTTTATCGTAACTGGTGTAAGTCTGATAAATTTACTTCGTAAAATATATAAATAGTTCGCATCATTTAAGCAATTTAATCATCAAAATTTATTTATTTTTTATTTTCATTTATCATTATTATTATTCATTTATTCTAATGAAATCGAATTTAATTCCAAATGAAACTATATTATCTTAACTAAATAATTTTTAATTTCATGTACTATTTAAGAATGACTTAATGTTATAACCATTATCCAAATATAAAGTTATATCTATTTGTTTATTTTCTTATGTGACTTGATATAAGTGAATAACCGTTAACAATTTTTCATAGTTGTTTGGTATTAATATTTTATTATTATTATAAAATTTATTTCTTATTTCTTAGGCCGATAAAAGTTGATTCGTAATTAATCATGCTGTCAAGTTTAACTTTATTAGTAATACTATATTTGATTTGATCTAACTTTATTTCCTTAAATATATATTATTATTAATTAATCCTTAAGTTCTATTATTAATAAAAATTATATTTTTCTAATACAGTACTAACATATAATTATTATCCAAATGATATTTACAATAACTCTACATTTTGTAATAATTAGTATTAGACGGTATTATTATTTGCTTATTCTATCAAACATTATTGTCTTAATTACATTATCATTATCATTATTGTAAAATCAAAGTTTCCCATTTTGATTACTAGCGTAACTAAAGTACGGCGAGAATAATTATTTAGCAATGATACTTGGTTTAATTTTATTAAGCCTTAATATTGTAAATATAATTCTATTTTCACGTAAAGGTTGATATAATAGATTTTATTTATTGATGTTGAATTCGTATACTATATCTTGTTAAATATTGGCGTTGGTAATTTAATATGATTTAAATTTGAATCTGCATAAAATTGTAATATGTCTTGATAGTTTTTAGATTATGGGTATTAATAATAAGTATCTTATTCACAGGCAAATGTATTCTCCTTTAAGTTTAATTTTGTTTTAAGCATTCAAGTATTATAAATATCACTTCATGTGTATAATTTAGTGATTTAGTGAATCATTTATTGGACTATAGATAATTTGGGTATAAGATTGTTAACAAGTTTAATTTTTTTTTTTATTATTACTTTTTTTATATGACCTCACGTTCTTAATCATAATTAACTATTTGGTTTAAACGCAAAATATATAATTCTAATTTATTATTAGTTAACTTTGCAAAACTTAACCGTAATCAATCACTAATAATTTTTCCATAGTTATTTAATCCTAATCATTATTTTATCGCTATACATTTGTTAATGAGATTTTTAATTTAAGTTATGCTCAACATAATACTAATTTAAATTATAACAGTATAAGTTCGTCTTTCTAATTTTTCGATTTCAAAATATGATTGAATCTATTTACGAAGAAGGATCCTATCAATATGCAAATTTATTTTCTTTTAATTCTAATATTACACTAAGTATCCGAATACTATTATTACTACTTCACGTATATTAGTTTCATTTTAAAGATTTATTGGATCATTTGTTAAACTAAAGAAAATTTATGTACAAAATTACTAACAAATTGAATCTTTTTGTTTTATATATTATATCCTCGCTTTCTTACGTCTAACATTTAATAACTATCATTTAACTATCTAGTTTAGACGCAAAACATTTATCCTTACTTGTAAATAGTTTAATTTACAAAACTTAATATTTAATCACAGTCACTATTATATAATTATTATTTTTATTGTTATATATCCTTATTGAATATTTTAGTTAAATTAAGTTAAATATGATACTAATTGATAAATGCTAACATTACTTTACTAAAATTATTATTACTACAATTTTCATTATATATCCTTAATTCACCACTTAAGCTAAGTAGGGATCATAGCTTAGTTGTAGGCCAGGTCGTATGAAAGTGGAATTAAGTGGTAAGGACAATTGCTTCCATTAATGACCAGAAAGACACCAAATTCTCCTTTAGGTGCTTCAACTGCGGTATAGGTAGAAGGAGCTGGTACGGAAAAACCTTCTTTATAATGACTATTATGATATTTTTATTATTAACACTGATGGTCGAAGTATTATTCTAACTACTCTTACAAATATTATTGAATCCTACTTTAAGTCAAGATACTCCAAAAGTTTAAAAGTGACTTTCAAAAATTATTAATAATGATGATCTCATTATTTTTCTAATATTAGATTGTCTACGTGTTCATATTTTATTTTATTTTTAAACTAAAAACTCTCTAATCTTTAAAAGCTAAAGTTATTGGTGTACCCTACAATTTTTACTTCATTACATAATGTATGCGTGTCGTAACCACAACAAATTAATTAATACTTTACTACCTAATTAAAGAGTAATATAGGGTAGTCAAGGTCGATCCCACGAGGAGCAAGAGATTATAGTTGTCTTATAATGTCACAAAAGGGGGGTATTGGTTGTAAAATTTATAAAGCAAAAGAAATAAACAAAGTAATTAAAAGTGTAAGTTGAATTCAATAAGAGAGAATAGATCAAGGAATCCTTCTTCGCTGCAAAACAATGATTAAAGTTATGTTCTTTTCCACTTGTTATTAGTCATAGATTATCACCAACCGTAGGATAGCAGGTTCGCTTAGCTAACCCCAAAATTCCTTATTTCACCGAGTAACAAGTCCACTTAGTTATCAGATTCTATTCAAAAGAACCACCTTGAGGTACGCTTACAAGATGTAATTCCCCGAACGCGTTAAGATTTATGAACTTAGGTTTAGTACTAGTAGTTAGACTCGGTTCGCTTGGTCCACTTTATAGCATTGTTTTCACACACAATTGCTCCACGGAATCCCTCCGCAAGGTCTCGTGTTTTCTACTTGTGTAAAGAGTCAAGAAACTATTACGTATTCCCTAACTTTCACTAGCTTTAGATTAAATTAACAAATTAATTTAGCGTGCACTCCAAACAACCTATCAATCAATCATAAACATTAATATTAGTAAAAACAAACGATAATCATATGAAAAACTTCAAAGTAGAATTGAAACAAAACTCAAACCATATGTTAAGAACTAGGAATTCATCCACAATCAATAAGAAAATTAGCTACTCATAATTTGGAGTTCACACAATAATAATAATAATAATAATAATAATAATAATAATAATAATAATAATAATAATAAAGGAAGAAAGAAAACTTATTGAAAAGATGATGGTTGCTCCTTCCTCCAATCCTTATGCACTTTAACTCCTTCTCCAAAGTAGATGTGTGTAAAAGTTGTAGAGAACTCCTCTATTTATAGGCTTCAATACTCTCCATCTCTTTGTAGGAAAAGAATCCACATTCCATAAGAACACCACTTTCCCAATTTGAGCCATATTTCAATTTCTAGTCCAATTCTCCAAAACTTCCAAGTTTTCATCCAATTCCCAATTCTAAACCTTCACACACATGAGACAAGTCCATACAAAATTCTGTATTTTTGATCGCTGGAAAACTGTATTTTTGGCCGGAATTCGTCGTCGCCGGCCACCTGAAAATTCCATCCGGTAAGGGAATATTCCGTCAGTCCACTGTTAGGACTAACGGTCAAACAAGTCAAACATCAGTCAACTGTTAGTCAGCGGGTCAAGGAGGGGAAAGTCAGCTTCTGAGTGGTCTGAGTTGGATGATTCACTTGGTCAGATCGGCTCATCGGACTCGTTCTGGATCGGTCTGGAACGGTCATCGCCGGCACCGAGTTGACTCGCCGGAGGGGAGAATCGGCCGAGTTCTGGCTTTTTACAGGGCATTCCGGCCGTTGTTTCAGGCCATTCATTTCTTCACCTGTTAAGAAATCCTACACATACATCTACTTGGGAATTCGACAGCATCATTTGGTCTTTGTCATTGCAGCACCAACTTCATACTGCAACTATCTTCATCTTCCCTTTCAATGTTCTCTATCTCAATCCAGGTTCAACAGCAACATCGATTTATTGTTTTGTGTTCTTCATAACACCAACAACAACACCGATCCATGATTTCACAGAACCATTCATTCCCATCTTCTTTCCAGCAACCACCACCAACCCATCTGCTCCATCATCCTCTAACCCATTTCACCGAGCTTTAAACAGCGGCCACCAACAGCACCAAAACCCCAAATCGATTCATCTGAGCCACGAACCCATCTCCATCTGTTCTTCACAACAAATTATGCTTGAATCCTTCTCGTTCTTAAACCAAGATCAAACCAACTCCTAATTCAGAACTCTAACTCCACCAACGTCTTCTAATTTCCAGCACCACCACAAACCCTAACCCGTAGTTTTACCTCTCAACAGCATCATCTCCAAATCGACTGAATCAACAGATCTTCAACCAAATCACCACCAAACCACCATTGGTGAATACCCATCTCGTAATTCAACCCATTTTTCTCCTCGATCTTTAACTCTGCGTCTCAGCTTCATATCCCTTCTTTCATCCTTCTGATTTTCTCGATTTCGATATGTTCCAACTTGGTTTCATACAACACAGTACCCATTCCGAATTCAATCAAATACAACATCACCATTTTCTCCTCCACTGCATCTCAGTTCTGATTTTATTCTCTCATCTCTCGATTGCTTCATGTTTCTCGGACAAGTAGTAGCAGCAGCTGCTGCCGTGTAAGAACGAATGAACAAAAGAGGGGAATATCGATTTTAGGGTTAATCATTGGGACGGCTATTTGCGCCCAAGATAAAAACCACCCATTGATAATTACAGCCTCTAAATGATAAGGGGTACCCTATACGACAACCCCTTCACCTTAGCTGGTTTGTGTTTAGTATAACCCCAAGAAGAGTTGCCCCTTAACCATTACCGGGATCCAGATAATGCTCTCCCTATGAAATGACAATTCTGCCCTTTTTTCTCAATTTTGGTGATTTCTCCTTCTTTTCGTCCGTGCGACTCCAGTGTACCTAATAACTCAAAAACACGCGTAAAATACATAATTTACTAGAAAAATAGCAAAGAAAGCATAAACTCTTAGATAGTAAATTAGGTGTATTCTACACCTATCACATAACAAACAACCAAACAAACAAATCAATCAATCAAAAAAATCTTTTAATTATTGATAGCTTTTAGTGATTAAGATTTATCTCACAACCCAACCCAGTTCTAAACTATTCTAGTTCACTAACTGACACTGGCTAATTCCTATCTTTTCCCATATAAAATCTAATAGTGAGCTCTGATACCAACATTGTAGCGCCCCCTAAGCTAGCAACTGACTAATCTAAGAGATTAACTAAATAAAGAGACACTAAGAATCTAAATCATATATTTAAGCATTCAATTAAGAAATCTGCTACAAAATTTAACCCAAAAACTAGCCCCGCTCTAAACTACATATATACAAAAACTCCTCTCAAATGATACATATACAATAGTCATTTAGTTTACAAATATAATATGCAACGTAATAAACATAGCAAGAGTTAACCAACTAACGAACTCTACCCTTGACGCCATCGCTGCGCAACTCTGATCTGCCTCTGAAACTGAAAGTGGGAATGAGTGAGCACATCATCCCTAAAAGGGGTGCCCAGTGGGAATAACATTTAACTTTCAAGTAATCATTGTAAATGATTTGAAAACAATTCATGTTTTCCCTAAACACTAAAACACAACCAATTTCACAGAGGTAAACAATCATGTATACAGATCTAACTCCTTCCAAACAATTTACTATTATGGTGACTCATCCCGCACCTAGATAGCAATATGGTGACTCGTCCCGCACCTAGTTATTGCAATAAAAGCAAGTAGGTATAAATGAAGTAGCCATATCCTATATACCACAGATGGAAACTCTCAGTTTCCAAACAATCAAATGGAAATTCTTATTTCCCTAACAATTCAAGAAGATGTCGAAGCATTACAATTCCTTTCCAAACCATGGAAAGATTAAAAGAGATAACAAAACTTTCGGAATTTGAAACAAAACAATGCAAGGAATCCACAATCAGAAAATGCATGAATTTGTTAAACAAAAACTTTGGTAAAAGAAAACAACAATAATCACATAAGAGTTAAATATGAATTCCCACATGCTTTGATAAGGCAGCCACAACGTGTCAGAGTTGCATTAAAAGAGTTTATCCGAGAAATGATGATTTTACCATTTGTACTAATCCAGTGATATATTCTTTGTCCGGTATCCGAATGACACGTTCAAGTAGTCCATCTTGCATAACTTTTCGAGATCTATTCAACTGTACGAGTTTCATATCTAGATCATTGTTAGATTAATTCCTATTAATTAATGTTCGTGTTAAACTAATCGAGTTATTATTGGGAAAATCGTCTCTTGACTGGTCTAATAGCGTTGACGAGCTTGAGGGTCTTTACAAGTTCTCTAGAATTTTTCCCTTGGACTCATTTATATCTTTTGGGAAATCAAGGCTTCGAACACCAGTGTAGTGTTGTTTCAATTTTGAAAAGGTAAGGGTACGCCAAATATACCTCAAGCTATTACTTTTCATTCCTATAAATCCTTTCCCCGAAAGTGATTATCTATGGACTGAGTCAAGACAATACAACAAATCGGTTCACACTTTGTGTGATCATCTATGGATACGAGATCGAGAAAATACAACAACAAAGAGTGTTTACTTGATACAAACGTTCGGACTTAACCAAACTCAATATGATTCATGTATCAAGTAAATAGGAATTAACGTTTGTGCAATTTACGTCAATTATAATAAGACAATTATAATGTAGAAATATAAAGTAAATGACACATCAATATTTTTTTAACGAGGAAACCGCAAATGCAGAAAAACCCCGGGACCTAGTCCAGAATCGAATAATCTCAGGATTAAGCCGCTATACAAAATAAACCTTCGTATAGTTGAGACCAAGCAACTAAACCTATAGTTCACCTAGTTCCGTTTGTATTCCCATGCCTCCAACCTGTAAACAAGTCACGTACTTGGACCAATTCCTTTTGATCGTATTCCAAACAATAAAGGAACAACAAATCTGTTTGGTATCAACTCTCTTCAATCAAGTGATATGAGTTGCGCAAATGTTCCCTTGTTTATCTTAACATAAACTCCTTTGCCAGGTTCCAAGATCTATCTTATATTCAATCACCCAAAGGAAATTTTTAAGATTAATCCAATCAATACTTTTAATCATAAGGAAACGTATTGATGCCGATCTTCCTCAACTATTCTATCAAAATACCCAAAAGGATAAATCAATTATAGTCGGATCCTCTTTTTCCCAAACAAGTATTGTGCACACCGAAGATTGCAAAAACCAAGTCAAAAATCTTCAATATCTTCTTTGTCTTAAAATCTTCTTAGATCTTAAATAAACACCTGCACACAACTACTTGAATCTCTTGTGATCAATCACACACAGAACGGAGTCTGTTAACAATGGATTATCACAAGATCGTATTTAAATCTAACAACAGTCTAAAGATCCCTGTCGAAACCTTGAACTAGTTTGAGTGAATATTATATCAAAAGAGAAGATTCTCGCGCATAAACAAACTAGGTGCAATCAAATTTCATCCACTGTTAGTCAATCAAATCAATACGAAAACTAAAGATAAACCGCAATATCTAGTTTCCCACCAACGGGTCACGCTAGAGCTTCTCAATCCCAAAGAAGACTTTAAATTGAGTGGCTGTAAGAGATTTCATCTAATTAGATTACTCTCCTCTCCGATAGGAGGCTTCACCAATAACAAAGACAAAAGAGTAAGTCTAATGTTACGCAGGATTAGTTTGCTAGAAATGCAAACTCAAAGTATTTATAGACAAGGAAGTTTGGACACCAAGGAATTTCCAAAACCGAAAATATTCTTAAGATATTTTTCATTACTCCACCAAATTAGGTTTTCATAATTCCTGTGAATGCACTGTCCAAAAATAATGATCGAAATCTCCTTGGAAAATATTTAATTAGCAAATGCACATTACTAATTCTTATTTTCCATATATAATTAAAAACCCTTAATTAAAAAGATTCTTAACTTATTTAAATTCGATATTGGGATTTACTTCCTTCTTAGCCGTTAAGGAATATCTTTGAAAAATATAGAATAAGCATTAATGCACCGAGTTCATAGTATGACGACATCTTACTCTTGCAAGTCTTTTCCATGCTTGCTCACTTGAAACCGATTTACCACACTTCCAAACAAGTTTAGAATTGGTTCATATGACTTTTAAGAACTATGTGATTGATCAAGTACCATTCAATCACAACTCATGGGTTTATGGTTCTACCAAAACAAGTTTCGGTTCTACCTCCATGTGAGTACTATGCATAGTTACACTAGCTTACCAAAGATATGGCTGACTAGGTACTAGGATCGGTTCCCCATATATATTTGGTATCTAACTTGTATGCACTCCACATGTCCATAGGATCGGTTCCCCCTTCCAAAAAACGTGTTGCACATGTTCATAGGATCGGTTCCCCTTTCTTCCATAAACCTTGATGCACCTTATACAAGGATCGGTTCCCCTTGTGATGCACTACACCTCTTACTAGGATCGGTTCCCCTTCTCCCAGTAATAAGTTCAGACACTCACAACCCGATCATACCCCAAGTGATTACTTAAGATCTGTTTCACTAATAAAAGTCATACCAATACATAAGTCAGTCCTCGTGTGAATAGTTTTACCAAGAACACAAACAAGTCATGAGCGGTTATACTAATCACACATATTGGTCGTTCATAAGATATGCAATGAAGAATTGCCCTAATAACGCCTAGCGATTTTCTTTTCGGTTCACAACACATATCATGAACTTACTTCCTTAAAACACATGTAAAAACATTGTTTCCTAGGATGAAATCCTCACCTCATACCCATACATAAACACAATAACATTCATACGATTATGTCGATGTCTTATATACAAAGTTTAATGGTTAAGCAAGAAACTTCATATTGTATTCATTAATACTATGTCTATCTAGAGTGTTCATGCTTCGCAGTTTTATGTTTTCAATTTACACGACTTGAAAGATACATTAGGGAATGGAATATTTCAAGTAAAATATCACTAACCTCAAGTGGAAGGATGATGTTGTCGTTGTATCTCCGTACTTCTTCACTTCTTCAAGTCTTCGCAATACTTGTAATGTCTCACCCTAATACTTTCAAGCTAACCTATACGAAGTTGACTCTAATACATTTAAATCAAGCGACTCTTAAATGAGTTTTGGTTCACTAAAATATGACAACCAAACTTGACATACCAACGCTTGGAGGGTTCAACCGAGCAATGCTCTAACAATCTCCCCCTTTGTCAATTTTAGTGACAAAACTCTTACAATCACATGGATAAACAAATTACTATAATTCATTATACATACGCTTGATTCCCGAATTCAACAACACATAACCTGCATTAATTCAATCCTTAAAATGCAGCAGCGTCATTATAATAACAAACATCATACTCCCCCTAAAAGTGAGATAGGTAGATTTTCACTCCGCACGTCTTTGTTATCCCAATCATATGATATGTTACTCCCCCTTAGTCTATGCTTTTCCTCATTCGTTAGATAAACGTTCAAGCACCATTGTCCTCTTCCCTAGTGACACCAATCAACCATAAATTGATACCAGCATCACTTGTTAACTCCATATATTTCTCCCCCTTTTTGTCACAAAAATGACAAAGAAACGAAAAAAAAATAAAGGACAACACGAAAAGGATCTTACAAATCTCAAAATAGACTTGCAACCTGTTGAGTCAAGCACGAGGGTTCCACATACCATTTTTTTATAACCAATATGAAATCCGAAACTGCAAAGTAATCACGTTTTGATATGTTATTGTAGGACCAGAAAATCTCTACAACAATATTCCCGCGAAATAAACAACACTTTTGCGAGAATACCGCGAGCTCTTCAAAAACACTTTGTGAGTGTCACAGGGTAAGTTAAAGAATGAAGTAATAGCTAACAATTGAGGAAACACGAGAAGAGCATGATTTATTTGCGACGGTTACAATGCTTGCGAGATTTCATATTATAGCCGTAGCGATAAGATTACAAATCAAATCCGAAAGTAAATGACAGCTTAGCTGTCATCCATTATGAATCTACCCTATATATAGAGACCCAGTATGTCCAGAGAGAGGATGATGTATTTTTTGAGAGTTGAGAAAGTCTTGAGGAGAGAGAAACTTTGAGGAAATAGTTGTGTTCTTGATTTCTTCCACTTATGTAAAACATTTCTGAGAATTAAATGATAAAGAGTTGTTTTTAATCTTTAAGTATGAGTTGATTTTTATGAAATATTAACAAGGGTGTAGTGTAGGATTTCCTGCAACTACATTTTGGCGCCTGAAACAGGGATTGAATTAACGAAAATCATAGAAAAGGCGAAGTAGAAGGTGAGAGGTACTCAAAATCAAAAAGATAATCAAGCAAATCGATGAAATAGTTGAAAGAAAAATGATTAGAACAAAAGAGAATTGTAGGAAATTAGAGTGTGATATGGTAACGAGAGCAATGATTGATAAATTCCATGAAAACATTAAGGGGAAGATACATAAGCGGGATTTTGAAGGAAGGAAAATTATGACGGTGGAGAAAATATCATCGTTAAAGGATTGGGAAAAACAGGAGATCACGTTTACAGCAGTAGAAATACCAAAAGAAAATTTAAATCACATATCTCCTTTGATAATCACGGTATCCACTATACCAATGGGAAGAGGAAAATCAACAAACTCTACGGAAGAGTGGGCCGTAAATAGAATTTTGGTGGACGCAGGAAGTTCTGTGGATATAATGTTTTATCATGCTTTTAAGAAAATGGGATACAAAGATGAAGAAATGTTCTGTCCAACATATCATATTCATGGCTTTAGAAAATCTTCAACAAAACCAAAAGGAGAAATAGTGGTACGAATTCCGCTAGGAGAAATTGAAACATAAGTAACATTATGCGTGGTAGACGTGGAATCACTGTACAACATGATATTGGGAAGACCATGGATATACGCAATCAAGGATGTAGCATCAATATTACATCAATGCATCAAATTTCCTATGCCCAATGGATAAAAATTAGAGGAGACACAAATCTTGCGAAGATGTGCTATCAAATTGAAGTAAAAAATTATGAAGAACGTCCAAAGTTGAGAAAATCTCGCAAAAAAGTGGCTAGAGAAACAAAGAAAGAAGAAGAATTTAAAGTTTAATTGATAAGAGCAAAAGAAGGAAAAGGAATACCCAGTGTTGGTCTCGCCAGATTCATTCCCTTTGCTAGTGTTATCAGCTCCACCAACATTCTTTTCATTATTTTAATTTGAGATTCTTCTTCTTCTTCTTCTATTGGGTCTTCTTAAGGAATATCTTCTTCTTCACCTGCATATTCTAGATCCTTATCCATAGGAAGAGGAACTTCATCATCATCTACTTCTAGAGGAAGAACGAATACATGGGGAAGAGACTGAGATATTAGAATATCATTCACAAGGACTTCAGCGCTAAGGTGAACCTTGCGAAGGAAACCTCTGTCACGGTTTCTAATTTATATATTCTTGAAGTATTCAAGATAATCATATCTTCTCTCTGCCTGGTCGTGAGATTTTACAAGATCAGAAGTGAGAATCCTGTTTTCTTTGTGAACTTTATCCAATTTATCATTCAGATCAGAAATGGTAGAGTGAAGACTTCTTTCAGATTCTGCGAGAAACAAAAATGACAAAAAAAAAAATTTAGATGAAGTATAGCTGAGAAATTAAGTAGAAAAATTAATAGTCAAGATAGTCAAAATGACTACCTTCTTTCTGTGAAGTTAAATTTTGAATTAATGATAAGCAACAATTCTCCCATTGATTCATGGCATCATCAAATTTATCCCCAACTATACCTTTCAGGCGAGACTTTATATTTTCTTCTTTAGAAAGGAGGTATGAGTTTTCCTTTGAGAGTAATAAATAAGATTCTTCTAGTTGAGAATACTGGTCTTGAAGCTTGCTAGCCTTTAAACTAAGAGTTAATCTACCTTTGATAAGTTTATCCTTCTCAGCGACAGATGATTCAATTATTTCCTTGAGCTCATTCTTAAGAGAACGAAGAGATTGCTCTTGATTATCACATATTCTCTGAATATTACTCAATTGTTGCGAAGAAATCGCCATCAAGCTTGAAAAACTTTGCTTTTCTTGAGATAAAGTTCTATTTTGTTTGATAAAGAATCCGTCGCCAAATTAGCCTTGATTAACAAATATGAGAGGCGAGCATTCTCGCTACTTAATAAATTTTGACTTTGCGATAATTGATTATTCTCATTAGTAATATTATCTATTTGATCGATCGAGTACGTTTAGAGATTATCTAATCTATTAAACTGTTCCATCCAAGAATCTTTTTCAACACGAGCTTCTTCGGCGATAGACTCAAATTTAAGTCTTTCAATAAATCGATTCTGACTTTAAACTAAATATACAAGCCAAGGATTTAAGAAAGAAGCTTAAGTACAGAGAAGATGAAAACTTTCTAGAACAGAAAAACAAAAAGACAGAGGCAGGAAAATTATACCTTTCATCTCGTTATTTTTTTTGCGAAGATTCTCGCAATCAAGAGAAGAGTTGCGAAGCTTGTGATTAAGAGTATCACATTCTGAAATTTTGTCTTGGAGGTCTCTATTTAGAGCTTCAACTTCATTTTCTAAAGACGATCGCGAGAAAGTACGGTCAGGACTAAAATATTTGATTAAAGTATCGCAAACAATATGTTTGAAAGGATCAATAGATGATTTTCTGGCATCATCTAAAATGTTAGGTAAAACTTCAAAAGCAGCGTCAACCCCTATTGGTATTTCTTTGGGTAAGGGAAGAGACGTATAAGGTGAAGTGGTAATGATGGCGAGTTGGAGATTTGAGTTATTTGCAATGGTTGCATCATCATAAGGAGGAGTATTTGGGAAGGTAATAGTTGAAGGTAACAAAGGGCTAGAGGGAATTTCATTGACAGCGGCTTTGGAAACCTCATTTATAAAAGGGTCAGTGGAAAAAGGGATGCTAGTGGCGATGTTCTCGCAAGTAGAAGAAGGAGGTTCCACTTGCGAAGCTATGGGAATTTCTCTCGCAGATATCAGTTTGGGAATGATAATATCAGCCTCAAGAGTCTTAACCTGGCGATATCGTTTGCGAGGTCTAGCGATGTTCTCGTCATCCTACGAGTAATAACTTAGATAAGAAACAGAGGAAACAATATTGTTAAGAATAAATAAAATGTTTCTTACTACCTTATGACTCGCAAGATTCCTTTTCTTCTCAACTGGTTTCTTATGAAGACTAGGGTTTTGAATTGTAGATTGGGCGTTAATTCCACTTAAGAGAAAAACACAGTATGTGAATCATAAAGAATCACATAGAAAAAGACTAATAAAATATGAGTAAACATGATTCAAATAAGCAAAATGGAATTTAGTAATGTCAGAAAAACACATACCTTGAAGATTCCATTAAAGCAGTAGCAGGTAAATATGAAGAAGAAGAAAAGTTGCAGACGGAAAAACAAAAAGGCAAAGGGACGAAGAAGAAGATTAGTTCTGTAACCAAATTCTACCTTTTATAGGCAAAAGGAAATGACACGTTAGGTAGACACGTGTCGGTAAAAAAGAGGAATTTACAACACGTGTAGGCGGTTAAGCTAAATTCTCGGAGTTTTGTCGAGGAAAAAACATGGAAAGAAAGGAAGTTGCGAGTGTTATGAAAGTTGGAGATTCTCATATCCTCTCCACTTTGCGAAGAATACATGAGAAGAGGCAAGATGTAGGACCAGAATATCGCTACAACAATATTCCCGCGAAATAAACAAAACTTTTGCGAGAATACCGCGAGCTCTTCAACAACACTTTGTGAGTGTCACAGAGTAAGTTAAAGAATGATGTAATAGCTGACGATTGAGGAAATACGAGAATAGCATGATTTATATGCGACGGTTACAATGCTTGCGAGATTTCATATTATAGCCATAGCGATAAGATCGCAAATCAAATCCGAAAGTAAAGGACAGCTTAACTGTCATCCATTATGAATCTACCCTATATATAGAGACCCAGTATGTCCAGAGAGAGGATGATGTATTTTTTGAGAGTTGAGAAAGTCTTGAGGAGAGAGAAACTTTGTGGGAATACTTGTGTTCTTGATTTCTTCCATTTCTGAGAATTAAATGATAAAGACTTGTTTTTAATCTTTAAGTATGAGTTAATTTTTATGAAATCTTAATAAGGGTGTAGTGTAGGATTTCATGCAACTACAGTTATCATGGAAATAATTGCCCGAAGTAATTTTCCCAACTAGTTTAGCAAACCAAAAATCAACTAAGCGACTTAGATCCTTTGCTAAACCGATTATATAAATACAACCGCTTCATTCGATAAGATCAAAACAAAGATAAAATCCATTTTTCTCATCAGGTTCTAATTATCCATATAACTTAGACCTTTAGATTTCAAACAAGCCAAATACTAGGTTAGTTAACTAGCATTTCCTTGTTTAGGCTTTCGGCTAGACTTGAATAACCGAAGCCTCCACTTTGATAAGTCTAACTAAGATCAGAATTAACTTAGTTTATCTTATCCGGAATCGAATTGGACTAAACAACTTGTCCCGCCAACATATTCATTCGTTAAGCCATAAATAATTTATACAAACCAATAAATCAACTTGCATAATTATTCACCTCAACCGGATGCAATTGAAACAACACACATAAATCAAAGTTTCACTATTGCACCGAAATTTTGTAAGCTTAAACAATTGATATTACACAATAAAGCAAAATAACAATTGTTTTACTTAACTGGAAGCAATTGAATTAACATAGACATTAAAGCACCGCAATTGCATCAAATTTTGTAAGCCTAAACTAATGATATCACACAACAAAGTAAGATAACAAAAGTTTTACTTAACCGGAAACAATTGTACCAACAATTTAGTTTAGGCAAAAGAAATATATATATCAAATAAAAATAGGCTTTTCTTAAAACAGGAAAACAATTAACTAACAAGATTGTTACCTCAATTTCGCATCCAACTTCTCCAAATATGATTCCATCGCTTTCTTCTTCCGAGAGAATTGATATCGAAATACCATTATGTTGTCATTCTCATGCCAAAAACAAAAGAATAACAACAACCAACCTTTACTAGAGAAAGGTTGAAAATCGGTTTTAACAATTACAAGCAAAAGTTGAAAACCATCGAAACACATATGCTTTTATGCTAAACCAAAACCGATTCAACATATTGTGACTTTTTCACATATTTTTTTCTACATGAATCCCTCATGATCCTTTGATAAAGCCTACCAACTTGGGCTAGAACTTAATCCTGCTAAATCAAAAAGTCACCCAAACCATAAGGGTTCACGACATATTATGAGATTGAATATCAAGGTAATAAAACCTAAATCAAACATCCCATAAACCTCTTTGTAATACACCATACATGTTCATCATAAGATCAAGTATTGCAATTACCTCAATCTTGTAGGAAATTTAATTATCAAAACAACTCAAAAAGAATGAGGTTATTCCGATTTTGGACGAAGAAGTTATGGGCAAAATAGTTTTACACTTCTTCGTATGGCACCTCTCACTAGGATCGGTACCCCCATGTGTTGCACCTATCACAAGGATCATTTCCCTTGTGTTGCTAGTGAAAGATCACAATACTAAACTGTTTTCGACATAACTTTTGCATACGATGTCCGAATTTAGTGATTTTTGACTCGTTTTAATCGTAAAAATAAGAGCTACACATATATGATCAGTAGATATCAACATCATAAACTCACAATTACCGTTTCTATCAAAACTCAAATATAGATAGAGAAAGTATGAGTATAGAAGAAAATAAATCTCCTAAAGATGTTAATTAGTCATATAATTACTCAAGAGATCATGTGCTCAGTTTTACGTGATTTCTCACCCTTCATAAGATTGAGCACAAGGGAGAGCATGCACATTCCAACACAACTAGGTTGCGTTGAGTTGATCCTTGTCTTGTTCATCACGAGTGACTAAGACCGAATCATCATTCTTGACCTCTTGCATGGTTTGTTTTATCTTGTTACATATCATGTTTTTCTTCTTTGACTTGTGATGAAGAATGTCATTATCACAATCATTACTAGTACAAGAGATTTCAGACATAATGTCTTTCTTTAGTATTTCAAGAAGACTCTTGTAATTATTGTCACCAACAATTAACATCTGAGAGTCATTCTTGTGACTAACTTTTGGTCCCATCTTGTCTATGGAGGACTTAGGGACCCATTTAGAGTTGGTTTTCGCAGGAGCAGATTCTCCTTTACAATACCATTAGGATCATTGTCCTATTGAATATTTTTCAAAACATCCTTTCTCCAATTTGGAACATCAGATCTTGTCTTTGCATTTAAAACGTCATCTATCTTTCTATAATTGGGTATTTTATGAAATGACCTTGTTAACTGATATGCAAAATTTGAACTATCATCATAATAATTCTTTTGCCTAAACTTAGGACAATAATGATCTGAGTTCTTATGAGGAACAAACTTATCCAATTCATTTGATACAAAAGAAAGTGCATCTTGCATCTTACGAACTTTGCATCCCCATTGCAAGTGTCCTATATTACCACAATAATAACAATGCTTAGTATATATATACGAAGTATGAGTTTTAGTGTTACCTTTTTGTGGATCCTCTTGCATTGGAGATTGACGAGTTTTCTTCTTCTTCTTCTTCTTATCCTTGTTCAACGTTGTTGATTTCTTGACATTAGCAGAAGTGCTTTCGTTGATTGATGCTGGTTGAACACAAATCTTAGGATTGACTGGCTTTACTTCTTTACAAGAAATAGTATCATTATTGGCACCACTGGAAGCCTCTGGTTGAGAAGAATTAGTAGCTTTAACAAATTTTACCTCTTTGTTAATATTTGAAGCATTTATTCCCTTATAGCCCAATCCTCGTGTATCACGATGATTTCTACTTGCTTCTATCATTGAGGTTAAATTGTTTGAGCTGACATTGAACTTTTTAAGGTCCAAAATTTCTTCTTCAAATGTCTTGATTTTATCAAGAGCACCAGCTAGATCAGCCTTAAGATGTTTTTTTCGTGAGAGATGTACACCTTCTTTCTCTTCAAAACTCTTTGGTTGAGAGTTAGCCCTTGCTTCAAATTCAGCAAGTTTATTTTTCGACAAAAAGAGATCTCTTTGAAGAATTTCACATTCTAATTTCTCAGAATTTAACTCGTATGTACGATCTTTATGAAGAGAATCACCAATGCGGCAACCAGTATAATATCCTTGAAAGACCTTCTTCAGTTTCTTATTCTCACGACAAAGAGGAGTCATACAACCAATAAAATGTGAAGTTCTCAGTTTTTCATTTTTCAAAGGTTCCAGCAGTTCTAAGATATCCTCTTCTACTTCTTATTCAAAATCTGAGTCATCATCATCGGAAATTTTATCTAACCTTTCTTGTAGACGTATTGTCCAGTCGTCATCAGTTTATACATTATTAACAAGATTAACTTGTCTCGTAGAATCTAACCTTTCTTCAGACATTGAATCGTAGATCCCATCATCAAGTGTTAATTCAAAACTCTTGATGTCTTGCTTTACGTTAACTTAATCATGCATTAGATTCAATTCTTATAGGATGGATCGCACCAAACACAGATTGTTAGATATTTTCGTGTTTTCCTGCTCTGATACCAGTTGAAAAGGCGAGGGTACCCCAAATATACCTCAACCTATTACTTTTCCTTCCTATAATTCCTTTCCCCGAAAGTGATTGTCTATGGACTGAGTCGATACAATACAACAAATCGGTTCACACTTTGTGTGATCGTCTATGGATACAAGATCTAGAAAATACAACAACAATGTGTGTTTACTTGATACAAAGGTTCGGACTTAACCAAACTCAATAGGATTCACGTATCAAGTAAATAGGAATTAACGTTTGTGTAATTTACTTTAATTATAATAAGACAATTATAAAGCGGAAATATAAAGTAAATGAGATTTTGTTAACGAGGAAACCGCAAATGCAGAAAAACCCTGGGACCTAGTCCAGAATTGAATAATCTCAGGATTAAGCCGCTATACAAAATAAACCTTCGTATAGTTGAGACCAAGCAACTAAACCTATAGTTCACATAGTTCCGTCTATATTACCACGGCTCCAACCTATAAACAAGTCACGTACTTGGACCAATTCCTTTGGATCATATTCCAAACAGTAAAGGAACAACAAATATGTTTGGTATCAACTCTCTTCAACCAAGCGATATGAGTTGCGCAAAGGTTCCCTTGTTTATCTTAACATAAACTCCTTTGCCAGGTTCCAAGATCTATCTTATATTCAATCACCCAAAGGAAATCGTTAAGATTAAGCCAATCAATACCTTTAATCACAAGGAAACATATTGATGCTGATCTTCCTCAACTATTCTATCAAAATACCCAAAAGGATAAATCAATTATAGTCGGATCCTCTTTTTCCCAAACAAGTATTGTGCACACCAAAGATTGTAAAAACCAATTCAAAAATCTTCAATATCTTCTTTGTCTTCAAATCTTATTAGATCTTCAATAAATACCTGCACACAACTACTTGAATCTCTTGTGATTAATCACACACAGAACGGAGTCTGTTAACAATGGATTATCACAAGATCGTCTTTAGATCTAACAAAAGTCTAAAGATCCATGTCGAAACCTTGAACTAGTTTGAGTGAGTCTTATATCATAAGAGAAGATTGTCAAGCATAAACAAACTAGGTGCAATCAAATTTCAACCACTGTTAGTCAATCAAATCAATACGAAAACTAAAGATAAATCGCAATATCTAGTTTCCCACCAACGGGTCGTGCTAGAGCATCTCAATCCCAAAGAATACTTTAAATTGAGCAGCTGTAAGAGATTTCACCTAATTAGATTACTCTCCTCTCTGATAGGCGGCTTCACCAGTAACAAAGATAAAAGAGTAAGTCTAATGTTATGCATGATTAGTTTGATAGAAATGCAAACTCAAAGTATTTATAGACAAGGAAGTTTGGACACCAAGGAATTTCCAAAACCGAAAATATTCTCAAGATATTTTTCATTACTCCACCAAATTCGGTTTTCATAATTCCTGTGAATGCACTGTCCAAAAATAACGATCGAAATCTCCTCGGAATATATTTAATTAGCAAATGCACATTACTAATTCTTATTTTCCATATATAATTAAAAATCCTTAATTAAAAAGATTCTTAACTTATTTAAATTCGATATTGGGATTTACTTCCTTCTTATCCGTTAAGGAATATCTTTGAACAATATAGAATAAGCATTAATGCACCGTTTTCAAAGTGTGATGACATCTTACTCTTCCAAGTCTTTTCCATGCTTGCTCACTTGAAACCGATTTACCACACTTCCAAACAAGTTTAGAATTGGTTCACCTGACTTTCAAGAACTATGTTATTGATCAGGTACCACTCAATCACCACTCATGGGTTTACGGTTCTACCAAAACAAGTTTCGGTTCTACCACCATATGAGTAATGTGCATAGTTACACTAGCTTACCAAGGATACAGCTGACTAGGTACTAGGATCGGTTCCCCACATATATTTGGTATCTAACTTGTATGCACTCCACATGTCCATAGGATCGGTTCCCCCTTCCCAAAAATGTGTTTCACATGTTCATAAGATTGGTTCCCCTTTATTCCATAAACCTTGCTGCACCTCATATAAGGATCGGTTCCCCTTGTGATTGTTTATGGGTGAAAAATATTCCTGCCGGTTTTGGTAATTTGGGGTGTGTGAATGAGGAATGAATTTAAACCTTAAACAAATGCACTGCGCGGTGAGTGCTTGTAGATTCAAGAGATCAATCTGTGCAAGTCCGGCCTAAACTAAGAAATGGCCATTCCAGACTTGTTTCGGTCACAAAGTGAAGGAGATGGGGTTAATCTTGGGGAGGGAAGCGAAGAAGGTGTTGAGATTGTGAAGGTGTTGGCTATGTATGACTTGTATTAGAAAGCTGAACTAGCTTGCAGGATGTAAGCTATCAGTTCCGGTGTTTGAATACGATTGTATCAACACTTGTCTCTGTTATCTCGTCTTATTATATTCTTGTGAAAACAAATAGGGCGGAGAACCTATTTATACAAGTATTTTAGCCTAACCTTCGTATCTCGTGGGAAGTGGAGTGATGGAGTAGTGGAGTAGTGTGTTGGTGTCACACGACCAGGCTTGCCCACTTCTCCCATCATCACTAACCGTCCATGACTTCCTGACACGTTCTTGTGATGGCGCGTTGTGCGCTGCACGTTGTAAACCGCCAGACCAATACCCTAGTATGTATCCCCCAGTTTGTGACATGATTGATGTCTTGAACGTGTGGATCGTGGGACCCACAGAAAGTAGCATGTAATGCTACGTTATTTAGGAAATTGATACTTGTGAAGTATCGTGTGTATACTATGCAGGTATTGCATCGATTATATTCATCATGTATGAAGCATCGCTATTTGAGAGTCACAAAATAGCTTCATGTCCAGCCTACTTCGTGTGATGGTTTGGAGGTTACGCAAGCAAGTCCTCCCTTGGCCGACCACATAGTGTGGTATAATTACGGATGGTGATCACCATGACTCCGTAATGACTAATTAACTCCTGACCAGGGTTGTATAACCAAGCCGGTGAAGTTGGACGGACGAGATGGTCTCTGAGACACTCATCTGCGACCGTTGGTGAAATTAGGGTTTTGGAATAGACGCACAAGCACCACTCTTCAACCTGATCGAATCCAAGTTTGGGATACGATTTTTGGCTCGCCGACCATACATGCATATAGATGACATGACAGTGTAGGCTCCCATACCCCATTGTCTCATGAAAGTGTGATCTGGACCACTAAATTCGTCTGGCGAAGTTGAGTGGTCAAGATAAATTTGCGACAGAAAACTGGTGCCGTAAAAGCCGCACATCGTGCCAACTTCAGGCGTGCGTTCCAAGACGACTAATCTTGGTCGGTCTTGGCCAATTGGCCCGGCGTGTCGGTGGGAGGCTGATGTTCACGCCTATACCTGACTGTCCCTTGAAAACGTGATCTAAGCCACTCAAATTGTATGGCGAATTTGAGTGGTCAAGATTAGTTTGCAATTCGGGAAGTGTGACCACGCTAGTTCGGACGGAAGATTTGGGATAACCATGCATGGTATGCCTTGTCCGATCAGGTGAGAGGATAGATGGGTCCACGGTGGCCATGTTGGTATGACCGGACCTGCTTAATCTAATCTCGGACCCTCCATTCGTGTCGGAAAAGATGAACACTCGTGATGCTTAGAAACCCTAATTTTTGGGTTTCACGGTCGTGCGTCATGCTTTGTTTGGGCGTACGAATCAGGATGACCAACCATGGTTGGTCCTGACCGATTGGTCAGGTATGTAGGCGGGCCCACGGTGATTGTATTGACATGCTATGGGCCCTTTGAATCTACATCTACACCCTCCATCTATACCTACGAAGATGGATGGTTGAGACTATTTTGCGACACATGTAATGTGCCGCAAACCCTAATTTAGGGTTTTCCGTCCATACTGCTATGGTTTGGAAATTTTGGAAAGCTAGGCCAATCTTTTGTTGAGGCCGACCATGCGGGGCCGTATTGGTTCGGCAGCGGGTATTCCATACCTGCTTGGGGATTATGGAATCGATCTGGGCCATCCAATCATGCTGGTGGAGTTGGATGGTCGTGATCATATCCAGACTGATAAGTTCAGTCCGGATGCTCAATCGGGCTAGTATAACACACTGGAAGTGGCTAAATCGGGCTAGTATAAAACACTGAGAGTTGCAGCCTGTACGGGTATTTCGTACATATTTCATTATAATGCTTGGAGATTCGTGTTGCTCTACTGAGAGCAACACTCAGTCGTCATGCCGCACTGATAATGAGTACAAGAAATACAAGGCTGGTTGTGCATTAATTAATAATGCTGTAAATTCACAGGGTATATGGGATTGTTGCCACATGCTCCAACCTGGATGAATTTCGTGTATTTTATTCACAAAATGGGATTGTTGCCACATGCTCCATTCTAGGTGAATTAATAAAGTGAAGGAGTATCCATAACTTATTAATGGCCTTATCTTTTACAAGATGTTAGCGCATAATTTTTTAGGTTTTACAATTTTACCCTTAAATGAAAATCCACCATCAACATTAAGTCCCCTTCCTAGCACATAATGGTTACACTATTGTGGGGTAGGCATGAGATGGTGGCATACATATGTGAGAAATACAGGATAAAGGAAGTTTACCCGGAAGAGTATTGACCGACCGCTAGCCGTCCATGTCGTTGTGCTTGTATGGAATCCTTTGGTGGGACCAGTTTCCTTTCTTGGGCATTTGAATCAAAAGAGGAATCCTTGTTCTACTAGGATTCTCCCAAATATTTTATATAAAAGGGACCAACCCCTTTTCTTTTTCTCACGATTTTTTTTTTGGTTTAGCATCTCCCGTCCGTGATCATCACCGCCCGTCGCTGACTACCGCTGCCAACGCCTTCGGAACTCGCCGTCGTTGTCCGTCCGTCCTTCCGCAGCCAGGTAAGCTTCTTTTTTTTTTAAAGGTAAAACCCTAGTTTGCTAGGTAAACACCTTTTGCAAGATATATATTATGCTTAGTTCTTTCACCAAGATTGATACGCCAATATTTGCTAGGATTGCTTAGTAAAACAAGTCGTGAATCCATGAATATGTCGTTTTTTCTTCTTCTTCCATTGTTGCATGCAAAACCTAGCTTCTTAGGTTGTAGCTTAGAAAGGAATTCGGCTTGAATTCCGTAAACACGATCCCCATGAATATAAGAAAACCGTGTTATAATGTGTGCACATGAATACGGCCCCACAATATGCGTTTGATTCGAACGTAGGTCCCTCCCACATATGCCTGATTAAAATTCGACCTTGTACTAGTATTGTGACCTGAACCAATACCGGACTTGAAACTCGGGCAATACCAGACTTGAAACCAATACTGGACTTGAAACCAATACCGGACTCGAAACTGATACCGGCGTTTGGACATACTCCCAGCTTTGTGCACACCAATGTGAATTATGTCTTATCGTGTGTGATATCATATCTCATGCATTTTTTATACAAGTACTGACTCATGTCCTTTGTTGTGAAATGAAGGAAAGAATTCCTGTTGAGATGTCTTCTGGAGATATTGCTAGTGCCAGGTCAGGAAGTGTTGACAGCTTCAAAGATATGTCGAGCACTGCTGATGAGTTGTTTACTTCACCTTTTCCGAACACTAAGAAACATCCTTCTCACAAGATAGTCCTGCTCTCCGATTCATAAAATACGGAGGATGATCCATCTTCTTCTTCATCACTTGTGATGAGTTTCTGTCTTCGAAGAAATGAATATCCACCCTCTCCCTTCGACTTCAGGATTTTTCATACTCCACTGGGCTCTTATGAAGGGTGGATGAGGCACATGTTGAATAATAAGGATGTTAAAGCTAATTTGACCAAAGCACAAATCCTCAATGCGGTTATGGCATCTGCTACTCTTGAAATTAAGAAAGACGCCGCAGGTTTGATTACTTTCATTTCTCGTTGGCGCCCTTCTACTCATACAGCCATATCTATATGGGGAGAGATGACTATTACTCTGGAAAGCGTAGCTGAATTGATGAACCTGCCTGTTGCTGGAAGTTTTTATTATGAGATTTTCGACACAGAACAACGTGATCATGATGTTATACTCCGAAAGGTGGCAGAATTCGACGATCTGGACAACGAGGAGAAAAAAGATATGAGATGCTTTTACACATGGTGGGTGTCAGAATGGTCTCTTACAGACCCAAAACCTGATCAGGAGTTGGAAAACGAGCTCAGCGTGATTGCATTTTTGTCTTTATGGCTATCCAAAGACATATTTGTCGATGGTTCTGGAAAGAAGACCATAAAAGGTAACCTTGTCAAGATTGTCATAAAGATATCTAAAGGCGAAGTCCTTCCTATCGGTGCCCTGTTCCTTGGATCACGGTATTCTCATCTGGATGCCTTAGCAACGGACATGCATGTTTCCAACGGGTATAAGAAGGTGGAGTCGTATGTCCACTTCGCTTTTCTCCAGGCATTCTTGTGGGAACATTTTAAAAGTTATGCTCCTATTCCTGCAACTTCGCTCAACAGTTTGTATGGTGGTTCGAGAATACTCCGCTGGAAGAGGAGGCGTCCTAGAGCCGGTGTGAAACTTGTGGACATCTTTGATAATGTATCTTCCATAGATTTCCGTCCATGGGGACCAATCCACTCTTCAATTTTTCATCCGAATACTTTTGCCATTGCCTCTGACGGTCCTAATGTTGCATTGCGTACTGATGCTAAGACCATGAAATTTGGAGAACTTATTTACATGCACAGCTGCATTCCAGGATATATTCCATCTCTATTCAACGAAGTATTTACTGTGACTCCTTATAATATCGACAGAGCTGCTCGTCAAATGGGATTTGATCAGGGCGTTCCATTTATCCGTCTGTCGGAGGCTCCAAAAGAACTTTTCCCAGGTATATTTAATGCCGACATGTTCTTGACACTGCAGAGCCTTGCCTTCTGGACCATCAGGAGAAAACCCGTGGTAACTGATAATTATAAGGAATTTTGGAGGAAACAACTGTTGGATTTCCAGGAGTACTCGGAGGAAATTATGGAGGATTCTCGTGGTGAGCCATCCTCTGACGTTTTGAAGGAACATTTCCGCTTGAAACCACTTCCAGGAAAACGGACCAGAGCTGATGATTGCAGTCCCCAAGTAGGAGGGAGGTCCAAAAGGCAGGCAAGCAATTCAGTGATCCTTAATTCCTCCAATATGCAGGTATTTAAATCTCTTTCTGTCGACTCCTTTACTTCTCCAGAGTGATCTCTTCTAAGAGTGATTCTTGCTTGAATTTAGGGAATTCCGAAAGAGAATGTTTTCACAAGGTTGGCGCGCATTCAGAACGAAAAATCCGGTGACGTTGGCCCTTGTGTTGAGAAGTCTGGAGATATTGATCCTTATGCTGAGAAGTCTGGTAAATCTGAAACCGCTCCTTCATTGGACAATGACAGAGATGATGCAAGCTCGGCTGGACAAGGCGCCTCTGTAAGTGATATTTTTGATGAGGCAGTGATGGAAATCAGTACCCAGAGCGAAGTAGACATCAGGAGAAATGTAGGAGAGACAACATATGCTATCGTTGAGACGACTCCCTTTGAAGAACGTTCTGAACATTTTCCGATCAATCAAGCTATTGTGACTTCTTTCGAAAGGCCTCCTGCAGCTGACAAGACTCATGCAATTAGTGAAGCATCGGTAATGAAGCATGGGGCTTTGTTCGATCCTCCTTTCACTGTACTCTCTCCAGGTCATGTGTTGGTTGGAGGATTCAGCGTGCCAGCTCAGTTCGAAGGGTTGTACAAGGCGATATGGGAGAAGCACGGCCACATTTCTATTACTACAAAGCTCAAAAGTCATCTTGTACTGGTCAATCGCGTCCAGGAAGCTTTATTTTCTATCCATGGGATGAGCGTCACGACTGGTCGAACAGTTTTTGAGGAGATGATTGAAGACTTGAAGTGACATCGAGATGTGTTTGTACAGTATGGATTCAATGCTCCTTGGTTCTTCAAAGGGTTCTCCGAGATTCAGGAGCTCCAGAAATTACAAGATAAAGTCCCTTCTGCGGACTGTGTTACTCGCCAGGAAGAGAAGATTGAAAGGCTGTCTAATGAGTTGAAGCTGGAACATGCCGTTCTTCATAAAATGAAATCCTATTTTGCACAGAAAGACGAGTTGCTATTGAAGGACTTTCCTTGAAGGATTCACGCAACTTATTTGTCTTTTCTTTTAGATGTTCTTCTTTTTGAGTGATAGTGAGGATTTCCTTTCATAATTTGACTTCCGATTTTAAATTAATAGGTAATTGAATTGTTTTATTTTGAGATAGTTTTGTGAATTGATTTTCTTGAAAAAAGATTATCTTAAATGGAATTTGCATCTTGGTCATGAATGTTTGCACATATCATATGAGATTGCAAATATCGCATAAAATGGAAGTATAAAAGGAACACAAACATGGTGTCTAATTATTGAGCCTCTTTTTTCCATGCCCGTGATGCCAGCCCCCAGTGAACTTTAAAACTATCTTTCTTGTAGGATTGTTGGATATAACTTACTTGCTTTCGAGACCTTACTTGTGTAAAACCGAAGTAGCCCCTCCAAGGAAGTCGTCCGTATTGATCTCTCAGAGAAGGAAAGTTATCCCTCTGAACCATGTTTTTCCTGAACAATGCGCTTCAAAGCGTTGCATTCACTGGTGGGGTGGTGAAGGAATCGGTGGAAATGAAAATACCTCGGGTCCATTACTTATTGATCAGTGGGCGGACGTCATACCGTAGGTAGCTCCACCTCTCCATTTTGCACCCATGCCTCCAGCAACTCCAAAATATTCTTCATTGAGAAGGGAAAGTACCGGTACTTTGAGTCTAGCTTTTCCTACATTAGTGGGCGTTGTGATGTCTCTATGTGGCTTTGATGTGGAGCACGTTTCGTAGATGAAGTTGTAAGATTTGCGAGTGTCATCATATCCGCGAATCGCTTTCCTTGGTAAAGGGATGTGGAAGGTGTCGTAATATCACTGCTGAGTGATCGAATTGAACGCTCACAGCCTCTGTATTCATATATATTTCTTGACTGATTTCTCCTTCCTCGAGCATTTCTTCGCTTGGTCGAAAGGTCGATGCGGATTGGACAGTCTTCCGGGCTTCAACAAGAGTATTGAGATATAAATCTTCTAGCAGGACTCCGTAGGCTGCAGGTTCCCTTTCTTTATCCGGCAGGCATTGTAATACTCCAGACAAGTCTTTTCCTCTGTGGAGTTGCCTCGAGTCTTCATTGTCGGCTGGACCATGTTGTTCATCTTTCCTGAGTCTCCTGCGATTGCGTGCTCTTTTCTCTTCTCCATTGGTAAAGGCGTGACCCCTGTCTAAGGGTCTAGCGTTTCTCATACTCTCTGAATAGATGTCTGTCGATCCTTCTCGTAATTGTGCTGTTATATCATTCAAAAGGCGGAATGTCTCGCTATGTCTTCTAGCGATACCAGCTTAATTTTCCAAGACATCCTCCATCATTCTAGCTATACTTCCCATGATATCTGAACCACCTGTGGTTTCTTGGTGAGGATACATCGTGAGTTGAGAACCGAAAAATTGAGAATTCAATTTTTTGCAACCGAGATATCAACCTCCCACTATGGTCGCCAATTGTTTATGGGTGACTCATAAGAACTAGTTCAAGAGTTTTTCAATTGCAAGGAAATCTTATGTACTACACAAGAACAATTGAAGCAAAATTGGTTTGATTCACTTGAATCAATTTATGAACAATATATCCACGGTTTGCAAAGATTGCATTCCTTATTGTTTTATTGTTTAAGTTCATGAACAACCGATTTGAGAAATAACCAGCTTGGGAACGCGTACGGGTATGCGTACCTTAGCTACCGGAATTGGGTTTGAAAACCCAGCAAAAATTCTCGGATGAAAACTTTCATGAGTACGCGTACCTAAGGTGACTGGTTTGTAAGTTCGTAAACTCCAATCTCAGTCAAAATTCACGGACATGAACTTCCGCCAGTACACGTACGGGTACGCGTACCCATCCTGTCTCCTTCACCAATACCGCATGCACACATATGCACGCACTTGGTTTTCGGTACATGGATTTATACACTAATGTGCGAACACACTATATGTGCTTATATATATAGGTGGTTATATAATCTACATTTCAATCATTGAAACATTCTTCTATAATGTTAATAGTCGTTAGACATAAAGAATTGACTATCTTCATCAAAGCCATTTTCGAGATTGAAACATCATCGTGACTTTCGTCAAGGATAAAGATAAAAGTGGTTAAAGCAAAAGCTTACCAACATATATTTCGAGAAAAAGATAGGCGAGTAAACTCGGCTCGAAATAGCAAATGTGTATGTATGAAAACTATCATACTTTTACGACTATTGTCTCAAGAGTAGGAGATAGATAGACTTTTGAGTGCTAGATAAGTTCAAGTCTCCACATACCTTTTTGGTCGGATGAAGTTTGAAAAAGCGGGGGTCTAACAACCTCACCCAATATTTCGATTAGCAATTTGTATGGACAACTCCGAGTTGTTTTCTAGAGAATCAACTAGACTCAATCAATAGAAAATACTCAAGGAGTTATTATCTCAATCTCTAAAATTTGATTTACTCAATAAAATGTGATTCACGAGTCTAATCAAAGAGAGATAACTTGGATGGTACCAAAGACCAATATCCAAGTGTCAATCAATTTAAATCAACAACCAATAAGGTCGGATATTCTAATTGATTGAACAACGCAAAATCTGTATTATTTCAATTATATAACAAAATATAATGCGGAAAAGAAATAACACAGACACCAGAATTTTGTTAACGAGGAAACCCCAAATGCAAAAAAAACCCGGGACCTAGTCCAGATTAAACATACAATGTATTAAGCCGCTACAGACACTAGCCTACTCCAAATTAACTTTGGTCTGGACTGTAGTTGAACCCCAATCAATCTCATACTGATCAAAGGTATAGTTATACTCCTATGCCTCTGATCACAGTAGGATACTACGCACTTGATTCCTTTAGATGATCTCACCCACAACCAAGAGTTGCTACGACCAAAAGTCGAAGACTTTAGCAAACAAATTTGTCTCACACAGAAAAGTTTGCAAGATAGATAAATTCGTCTCCCATGAATAAACCTATGAGTTTTGTTCCGTCTTTTGATAAATCAAGGTGAACAGGAACCAATTAATAAAATCATACTTATATTCCCAAAGAACAGCTCAGTTTTATCAATCACCTCACAATAGTCTTAATCGACGCAGCGAAAAAAGATATTGTGGAATCACAAACGATGAAGCGAAGATGTTTGTGATTACTTTTATATCTTGCCTATCGGAGATAGAAATCTCAAGACAATTATTACAATTGTACTCGTATGATTGAAGATGCAAGATAAATTCACACAACTACAAGAAAAGTAGTATCGGCCTGGCTTCACAATCCAAAAGAAGTCTTTAAGTTGTTAACCTGGTTTTAGAAGAAGAAAACCAAAGGTTAAAGGAGAATCGACTCTAGCTTAGCAAACTAGTATCACAGAATGTGTGGGGATTAGGTTTCCCAGTTGCTAGAGTTCTCCCTTATATAGTCTTTCAAATCAGGGTTTGCAATCAATGTTAGCTTAGTAACAAAGCATTCAATATTCACCGTTAGATGAAAACCTAATTAGATACAAGCTAGTATCTCTCAACCGTTAGATCGAAAACTTAGCTTGCCATACACACATGTACTTGACGATTTTGGGTTTGTGTAACCGTACCCAAACGTGTACAATAGTTGGTTCAATATTAGTCAACCAAATGGTTAGCCAAATGATAACTTTTATATCAACCATATTCTTCTTCACCATAACTAGTCCAAATGACTCAAATGAACTAGTTAGAGAGTTGTTCAATTGCTATGAGATCTTATGTAATACACAATACACAATTGAAGCAAAAACGATGTGATTCAGTCGAATCGATTCATGAACTATAAATCCACGGTTTGCAATAACATTCCTTAGATAATTTAGATAAGTTCACGAACATCGTTTTTAGACATAACCACTCAAGTTTGCGGACTCAATTTAACAGGTTGGAGTTCACAAACTCCAGCAGAAATTCTCGGGTTCGAGAACTTCCGTCAGTTCGCGGAATGAAACCGAGCTAAAACTCCAGCAGAAATTCTCGGGTTCGAGAACTACGCACGTTCGCGGACTGGGTTGACTGCTCAAGTTCCGGTTTTCACTTGATCAACAAAGTTCGCAAACTTCGGTTCAAGTGATAAGGACTTATACATATATGTGTTACCACAACAATGTTTATATCCCCTAGTGGTTATATTGTCTAAACTCTCATTTCAATCATTGAAACATTCTCAGAGGACGTCATATAGTTGTTATTCACAAACTAGTTTTCGTCGGAGCAATTTCCAAAGTGATTGAAACATAACATGACTTTCGTTACTAGTCAAAGATGAACTTGGCTAAAGTGAAAGCTTTACCAATACATATTTCGAGAAATAGATAAGCGAGATATACTCAGCTCGAAATGTCACATGTGTATATTCTTAGTTTATATAGTAATACGACTTTTGTCTCAAGATAGGAGATAGAGTAGATATATTTTTGAGTGATATAAGTTCAAGTCTCCACATACCTTTTAGTCGATGAAGATGCACTGGTTCCTTGAGTAGTCCGTCGTCTTGTATGATGATTGCCATGGAGTTCTTGAGATCAACTACACTTTCTATCCTAGTCTGAGACCTTAGCTATAGTAGACTAGAAATCAAGACTTTATAGTTTTGATCACTAACATTGACAAACATGCTTGAGATAGCAACGCATGCGAGTTCGATCGAGCAATGCTCTAACAATCTCCCCCTTTGTCAATTTTAGTGGCAAAACTATTAATACATATGGAATACAAAAAATATATAAATAAACTTTGTAGCTCCTATTCCACATGTCTAATCTTCAACAATACTCGAAATCTTCGTCACTTCCAAGTAGTCCAATGATCCCAAAGGTTGTGAGTTTAGTATCATCGTTGTTGAAAATCTGTAGCAATAACAATGAGAAAAGAATCGGTTCTCAATCATTGTTATACAATGTCATAGTACTATTACACAACGTCAAAGTCCAATTGCATCACAACTTCAACAACAATACTATGGTGATACTTCACCCCCCCCCCTTAGTCAATACTCCATCTCACATGGAAACTACTCCCCCTTACATAATGATCCGAAAATCATATGTATTTGTAGTGTGAACTACAATTAATTCTCCCCCTTTTTGTCAATAAAATTGGCAAAGGTACAAGAACGGGATCCTAATAAAATTTCCGTAAGAGACATTTCTCGACCAAAGGTAAATGTATATCATCTTATTTAGATGCAATCATAAAGTCGAAGCTAAATGCATTTATCAAGGAGTTTATAAAGACGCAAGATAACCCCTCTAATATTCCACAGCCGCACTCCCCACAAAGATTTGGCAATTAAGCATAAGTTTAAAAGAACTCTCCCCCATAATATGTCATTCCCAAGGGAACAACAAAAGCGACCTTAATTTCAAAAGAAAAGAAGGATTTCTTTAGACTCAACAAATTACATACAAGTATGAATTTGGAATCCAACAAGAAATATGCAATCAAATTAACCAAAGCGAACCAAGATTAATTTGACTAAATATGCTCAACACAAGTAAACTTATGGAGACTTAATAAATCAATTAGATTGATCATAAGAAAACTCGCAAATAATCTAATTGCCATACTCAACCAAACTAATTACAAGAGTAATCAATTTAATTGGCCACACTCAACATAAGAACTTCTATGGAGCAATGACTAAGTTAATCATAAAAATAACCATCATAGTCAATCATGCTCAACATGAGAAAAACTTACGAAGTGCTAACTAAATAACCATGCTAGATGATTGATTTAGTTCAAAATACTCGACGTAAAGTATCTTATGGAACATAAGCTAATCACAAAAATAATCAACTTTGGTTGTCTAATGCTCAACATAAGTCACAATACAGAGTCTCACAGTAATACACAAGATATAGATCAGGGAAGCTCTATTACTGCGGAATTTACAAGGATTCATTCTATGTTTTCCATCATCATTTGCATAATGACACATAATAGACATAATCCTTGAATCACAAAAGATTTTAACCTATCTTATATCAAAGATTGACAATATAGGCTTAACTTTTGTGTTTGTCAAAAGTCTATTCATCCTTTTATCAATATTTGCATATCAATTCACGAACGACTTTACTTTTGAAAAAATATGGGACAATCAAGTTCACGAACGTAAACACACATATCCCATCAAAATATTGCAATATATAAAACCATAAATATTAATGATGCAACCATCATCTTCTAAACAAGTTTAGATTTTAAACAATAAATCTAAAAACAAGAAGATGAAAATCATTGGATATAGCTATGTGTAATCACAATAATGGCTATTCCAAAACACTAGTTATTCTTCTAAACAAAAGAGAAAAATAGAAGATTTACTTGACATTCGGAAATCAGAGTTCATTAAGAACCTTATATCTTTCAATGAAACCATCAAAGAATGTATCACTGATTTCCTTAATTCTCTTGATTGTATACACACCATGTTCGTGAGTTAGAACACTAAATTTGCGATCAACCACCCGAGCAAGCTGTCTAGCTTTAGCACAGTCCATGATAAGCTTCTTTTGATTCTATATCAGAATGTTCTGATTAGCAAGAATTTTGGCCTGACCATCTAACCGTTGGTTTATTTGCAATTGAATATTTGCAAACTCGACCCTTGAATCATTCTGAAAACGAGTTAAATCCTTGACAGAATCATTAATCCCGGAGTTGTGATCCTTTCTTTCAAGCATCTTCTTTAGAACCAACTCTTGAATTAACTTACGTTCCTGATTGTCTTCATCCATATCAAGACGCACAATCTCTTGAGATCTTGTAGAGTTCTCCATAGATTTTAGGGAAGGAAGAACACAATATAGAACAAGTATATATGCGTTCGTCAATGAGAGTAGAAACATTGGTTTTGAAAAACCCTAGATACTCACAATAGGAGGACGCGGACGTTCATGGACTCCCAATAAAAGAACTTAAACATAATTAATATACAACTGTTGATGGTGGATTTTCATTTAAGGCTAAAATTGTAAAAGCCAAAATTATGCGCTAACATCTTGCAAAAGATAAAGCAATTAATAAGTGATGAATACTTCTTCACTTTACTAATTCACCTAGAATGGACCATGTGGCAACAATCCCAGTCTGTGAATTAAATAAAACATTATTCGTTAATGCATAACCAGCCTTGTATTTCCTGTACTCAATATCAGTTCGGCATGACGACTGAGTGTTGTTCTCAGTAGAGCAACACGAACCTCCAAGCATTATAATGAAGCATGTACGAAATACCCGTACATGATGTAACTCTCGGTGTGCTATACTAGCCCGATTGAGCATATTACTCTCGGTGTGCTATACTAGCCCGATTGAGCATCTGGACTGACCATGTCAGTCTCAGAAATGATCACGACCATCCAAAACCAGCATGAATTGGATAGCTCAGATCGGATCCATGACCCCAAGCAGGTATTGGAATATTCACTACCGAACCAACGCGGGCCCCGCATGGTCGGCCTCCCCAAAAGATTGGCATAGCTTGCCAAAACGTCCAAGCCAGAGCAGTATGGACGGAAAACCCTAAATTAGGGTTTGCGGAACATTACATGTGTCGCAAACAGTCTCAACCATCCATCTTCACAGGTATAGATGGAGGGTGTAGATGTAGATTCAAAGGGCCCATAGCATGTCAACACAATCACCGTGGGCCCGCCTACATACCTGACCGATCGGTTAGGACCAACCATGGTTGGTCATCCTGATTCGTACGCCCAAACAAAGCATGACGCACGACCGTGAAACCCAAAAATTAGGGTTTCTAAGCATCACGAGCGTTCATCTTCTCCGACACGAATGGAGGCTCCAAGATTAGATTAAGCAGGTCCGGTCATTCCAACATGACCACCGTGGACCCATCTATCCCCTCACTTGATCGGCCAAGGCATACCATGGCTGGTTATCCCAAATCGTCTGTCCGAACTAGCGTGGTCACACTTCCCGAATTGCAAACTAATCTCAACCACTCAACTTCGCCGGACAATTTGAGTGGCTTAGATCATGTTTTCATGGGACAGTCAGGTATAGGCGTGAACATCAGACTACCACCTATACGCCAGACCAATCAGCCAAGACCGACCAAGATTCGTCATCTTGGAATGCTTGCCCGAAGTTGACACGATGTGCGGATTTTGCGGCACCAGTTTTCTGTCGCAAATTGATCTCGACCACTGAACTTCGCCAGATGAATTTAGTGACCCAGATCACACTTTCGTGAGACAATGGGGTATGGGAGCCTACACCGTCATGCCACCTACATGCATGTATGATCGGCCAGCCAAAATCGTATCCCAAGCTTGGATTCGATCAGGCTGAAGATTGGTGCTTGCGCACTTCCTCCAAAATCCTAATTTTACCAACGGTCGCAGATGAGTGTCTCAAAGATCATCCCGTCCGTCCAACTTTACCGGCTTGGTTATATAGCCTTGGTCAGGAGTTAATTGGTCAGTGCGGCGTCATGGTGATCACCATCCGTCACTCTACCACACCATGTAGTCGGTCAAGGAAGGACTTGCTTGCTCAACCTCTGAACCATCACATGAAGTAGTCTGGATATGAGGCTACTTTGAGATGCTCAAACAACGATGTTTCATACATGCTGGATACACTCGATGCAGTACCTGCATAGAATGCGCACGATACTTCACAAGTATCAAATTCCTAAATAACGTAGTTATTTAATCTAGCATTACATGCTACTTTCTATAGGTCCCACGATCCACACGCTCGAGACATCAATCATGTCAAAAACTAGGGGATACATACTAGGGTATTGGTCTAGCGGTTTCAGCGTGTAGTGCACAACGCGCCATCAAAAGAACGTGTCAGGAAGTCATGGACGGTTAGTGATGATGGGAGAAGTGGGCAAGACTGGTCGTGTGACACTAACACATTACTCCACTACTCCATCATTCCACTTTCTCCACTTCCCACGAGATACGAGGGTTAGGCTAAAAGACTTGTATAAATAGGTTCTCCATCCTATTTTTTAAACAAGGACAAGACAACGGAAACAAGTGTTGATACATTCGTATTCAAACACCAGAACTGATAGCTTACATCCTGGAAGCCAGTTCATATTTCTGATATAAGTCATACATATCCAACGCCTTCACATTCTCAACACCTTTTTCACTTCCCTCCCTAAGATCAACCCCATCTCTTTCACTTTGTGACTGAAACAAGTCTGGAACGACCATATCTTGGTTTAAGCCGGATTTGCACAGATTTATTTCTCGAATCTACAAGCACTCACCGCGCAGTGCATTTGTTTAATGTTTAGATTCATTCCTCGTCCACACTCCCCAAATTACCAAAACTGGCAGGAATATTTTTCACCCATAAACAATTGGCGACCACAGTGGGAGGTTAATCTCTCGGTTGTGAAGTTAATTTCTTCAAAATCCGATTCAATCTTATCAATTTCAAAAAGGATATATCTTAGAACTAATTCAATCAGCAATTCATTTCAAGATGGTAGAACTCAGGTCTGGATCAGCAATCAATTCTGACGGGGCTAGTGTGGATAACACTCCCGGTATCAATGTACCTGTCCGTGGAGCTACCGTGGTTAATACATCTCGTGGAGCCGTCACTTCTACCACCAGCGCCAGCGTAGCAGGAGATGTTCCAGTAAGTGTAACACCTCCCATCTCCAGAGCCAGAGCAGCCGCAAATCCCGGCATCTCCTCAAGTGTAACACCTCTGGTAGTCACCAAAGCAACAAATTCCACTCCTTCATCAGGACGAGGAGCCGAAGGGAAGAGAGGAGGACCATCCCCCATTACCATTGCAGACTTGATAGAGAAGCAAGAATTTCTTGCAAAGACTCAAAAGGATATAGCCGCAACTCAGAAATAGGTACTCACTTTTCTTAAGACATTAACTGATCGATTTCCACAAGAGCCGCGACAGCCCCTGGAGCCAACAAGGAACGCATTCAACGCACTAGAGAAGGTACTTCAGCGGTGTGGACCTACATTGACCTGATCAAAGAAGCGATATGAGATATGATCAATCCTATCATGAAGACTCCTACACTGGGGACTGATCCTTACAACGATCCTCCTCAAGTCAATAGTTTCACTAAGAACCAGAGGCCGGTAGATCGGGAAGCAGTTTATCTAATGGAAAGTTTATGCGAACTTTTACACCTCTTGAAGAATCAGTGCGCGAAGACGTTTTGCTGCAATCAACCAGAGGAAGGTCACAACCGTGCCCTACATGTCACGCACACATCAAGGATTCAAAGTTCAAGATGACCCTTATCGACATATGAGCGTCTTCGAATGTGATTACTCTCAAGACTCTCAGGACATCCAAGGTTCTCCCAGGAAAGGTCGTACGGAAGCCTACCACAATGACGGACTTCAAGGGAAACCAAATCAGCACATACGGGAGAAGCTCCGCGGAAAGAATCAGACAAGTTCATTGCATCCCACTCCCCATGTGGGCATCAATTCAGGAATAAGACCGGCTTGCTTCATTGAGGTCTAGTACCCACGATGCATTTTTTCTGACAAAACATTCTTCTCCGTCCTGTGAAGCCACTACCCACGTTCACACGAAGAGAGAACGAACTTTTGTGGCGAGTCGTGACCAGAAAGGGAAAACGGTATATCGACGCTGCCATTATCAATTAGCAGGGGAGACTGTTACCCAGTCTCTCCGTCCAATGGAATGCTACAACAGCAACGAACCACAAGAACAAGTGCTAGATGTTCCACAACAGCTGCAAGATGGCACCAACTCCACAACTGATGTGATTGAAATCGCTGAGGAATCTCCTAGGCCTATCTCCATCAGCTCAACCTTATGTACGGATAAAAGCACGAAGCTCGTGGAACTTCTCAAAGAGTACCAAGACATATTCGCTTGGAGATATGAAGAAATGCCGGATTTAGATGAAAATTGGACACCCATCATCTACATGTCGTACCTGGATCCAAGTCGGTTAAACAGTTGCAGTTCAGACACGAGGAAAATGGATAGATCAGGTGCTGCATAGACTTCAGAGACTTGAACAGGTGCTGCTCCAAAAACGATCCTCCTCTACCTAACATCGACATGTTAGTAGATGCAACCAGTGGACACAACATGTTTTCCTCCTTGGATGGATGTAGCATCTATAACCAGATAAGGATGTATGAGCATGACGCAAGTAAGATAGCTTTTCGAACTCCTCTCGGAAATTTTTATTATACCATACTATCATTTGGTTTAAAGAATGCCGGTGCAACGTATCAACGCTCTATGATGGCAATCTTCCACTGGAGCCGATACCTCAAGGGAGCAGCCTCAAGAAGATAACGATGTCCACGCGTCATATCGAGCAAGATCCGGGCGAGTCACTCTATCAGACAGTGGTCGAACAAGATCCAGGCGAGTCACTTTATCAGAAAGTGGTGCATGTCTATCATGCTACGTTGGAGAATATGCGCTTTTGGTCATCCTCTGGAGCTCATCTACAACAACATATGCACTGATATAAAGAACCAGGCCTGCCAGTAATGAAGAGCCTCATAATGTTCGTAGGGGAATATATCTCACCAACAGGCAATACAACCTTCAGCTTTCTGTAAGCAGTTCCCTTAAGCAGCAAGAGGAAAACCACCGAGATACATCCTGCGCGTCCGCCAACTCCAACTCCAGTACCACATGCACGACTCCCACAATGATGAAACAACGTCCAAGATATTCCATATCTGGATCGACAACAACCACTACGAACAAACCATGTAAACCACGCTTGGGGACTGAGGCTCAGCATGAAGTTCCTTCACCATCAGTCAAGGACTTCTTCAACACGAGAGAGATGGTCAGTCAAGAAGCATGGAATTCACAAGGGAAAATTGAACTGAGGAGGAAGACACTTGAACGCTCCTTCCAGCATAAGCTGCTTCAATGGTCTATTCAAGAGATGCCTCAATGCTCTCTCTGGTACCCACCTCAACGTTCGCACCAGAAGACACTTTAACATCCTCTCGAGCTGTTTCAACACTCAAGCTACATCAATAATCTGCGCTCTGGTCAAGTTATCTTTGATGTACTCATTGCTCAACATACGTCTCATCCATCCTTCATGAGGACCCAGCGGAGCATGAAAAAACCATGAAGTCGATATGAGAAGGGTTATCTTGTGGAACGGATATTTTCATATAGTTGAAAGGGCGCGGTGAATAACTCATCATCAATGTTCGGCATATCTTGAAGTTGTCAAAAGCTCCTGACTTGGCACCAGCATTATCTCCAGAAGACATCTCAACATGAGATATTTTCTTCATTCTACAATAAAATACAAGAGTCAGTACTTGTATAAAAACGTGTAGTCACACACGGCACAACACACATTCATGTTGGAGTACACAAGACCGGTATTGGGTCCAAACACCGGTGTTGATCAAGTCACAAGTCCGATATTGCTCAAGTTTTAAGTCCGGTGTCGATCAAGTCACAAGTCCGGTATTGATCAAGTTTCAAGTCCGGAGTTGATCAAGTCACAAGTAAGGTATTGCTCAAGTTTCAAGTCTGGTATTGATCAAATTCACAAGGCTCGTATTCGAATAAAATAGGCGCACGTAGCAGGGTCGATTTTTATTCGAAACATAGGGTCGACGTTCAGTCAGGCACATGGCGGGTCCCAATTGATACCAGCCCCATATTGGTCGAAGCAGGCACAACCGGCCTCAAGCAAAGCAGACATGCGGTGGGTCCCACTTGATCAGGCACAACCAGCCCCATATTGGTCGAAGCAGGCACAACCGGCCCCAATCAAAGCAGGCACGTGGCACGCAGTGGACCCATGTTTAACCGAAGCAGGCGTATGATGAGTCCCACATTCAACCAAAGTAGCCACGCAGTTGACCCACGTTTAACCGAAGCAGGTACATCAAGCCCATGTTCGATCAAACAGGCGCAGCAGCCCCACGAACGAAACAGGCGTAACAGTACATCAAAGCAGGCAAGACTGACATCATGCTAGGGGAACGCTCGCCTGGACGTCTCTTGAACGTGACATGCTCGAAGGACAGGACAACCCGTCTCTCTTGGTAACATCTAACTTTGTATCATAAGTTTTATCTTTAACTGTCACCATCATATTCCTACCCCATAATAGTGTAACCATTATGTGCTAGGCATGGGACTTAATGTCGATGGTGGATTTTCATTTAAGGATAAAAAATTAAAAGCCAAAATTATGCGCTAACATCTTGCAAAAGATAAAGCTATTAATAAGTGATGAATACTTCTTCACTTTACTAATTCACCTAGAATGGAGCATGTGGCAACAATCTCAGTCTGTGAATTAAATACAACATTATTAATTAATGCATAACCAGCCTTGTATTTCCTATACTCATTATCAGTGCGGCATGACGACTGAGTGTTGTTCTCAGCAGAGCAACACGAACCTCCAAGCATTATAATGAAGCATGTACGAAATACCCGTACAGGCTGCAACTCTCGGTGTGCTATACTAACCCGATTGAGCATATTACTCACGATGTGCTATACTAGCCTGATTGAGCATCTGGACTGACCATGTCAGTCTCAAAAACGATCACAACCATCCAACTTCACCAGCATGAATTGGATATCTCATATCGGATCCATGACCCCAAGCAGGTTTTGGAATATTCACTACCGAACCAACGCGGGCCCCGCATGGTCGGCCTCCCCAAAAGATTGGCATAGATTTCCAAAACGTCCAAGCCAGAGCAGTATGGACGGAAAACCCTAAATTAGGGTTTTCGGCACATTACATGTGTCGCAAAACAGTCTCAACCATCCATCTTCACAGGTATAGATGGAGGATTTAGATGTAGATTCAAATGGCCCAGAGCATGTCAACACAATCACCTTGGGCCCGCCTACATACCTGACCAATCGGTCAGGACCAACCATGGTTGGTCATCCCAATTCGTGCGCCCGAACAGAGCATGACGCACGGCCGTGAAACACAAAATTAGGGTTTTGAACGTCACGAGCGTCCATTTTCTCCGGTACGAATGGAGGGTCCAAGATTAGATTAAGCAGGTCCGGTCATACCAACATGACCACCGTGGACCCATTTATCCCCTCACCTGATCGGCCAAGGCATACCATGCCTGGTTATCCAAAATCGCACGCCCAAACTAGCGTGGTCACACTTCCCAATTGCAAACTAATCTCGACCACTCAACTTCGTCGGACAATTTGAGTGGCTTAGATCACGTTTTCATGGGACAATCAGGTATAGGCGTGAACACCAACCTACCACCTACACTCCAAACCAATCGGCCAAGACCAACCAAGATTGGTCGTCTTGGAACGCGTGCCCAATGTTGGCACGATGTGCGGCTTTTGCGACACCAGCTTTCTGTCGCAAATTGATCTCGACCACTCAACTTCGCCAGACGAATTTAGTGGCCCAGATCACACTTTCTTGAGACAATGGGGTATGGGCGCCTACACCGTCATGCTATTTAAACGCATGTATGATCGGCCAGCCAAAATCGTATCCCAAGCTTGGATTCTATCAGGCTGAAGAGTGGTGCTTGCGCACCTCCTCCAAAACCCTAATTTCACCAACGGTCGCAGATGAGTGTCTCAAAGATCATCTCGTCCGTCCAACTTCACCGACTTGGTTATACAGCCCTGGTTAAGAGTTAATTGGTCAGTGCGGCGTCATGGTGATCACCATCCGTCACTATACCACACCATGTGGTCGGTCAAGGAAGAACTTGATTGCTCAACCTCCGAACCATCACATGAAGTAGTCTGGATATGAGACTACTTTGAGATGCTCAAACAACGATGTTTCATACATGCTAGATACACTCGATGCAGTACCTGCATAAAATGCGCACGATACTTCACAAGTATCAACTTCCTAAATAACGTAGTTATTTAATCTAGCATTACATGCTACTTTCTGTGGGTCCCACGATCCACACGTTCGAGACATCAATCATGTCACAAACTGGGGGATACATACTGGGGTATTGGTCTGGCGGTTTACAGCGTGCTGCGCACACCGCGCCATCACAAGAACGTGTCAGGAAGTCATGGACGGTTAGTGGTGATGGGAGAAGTGGGCAAGACTGGTCGTGTGACACTAACACATTACTCCATTACTCCATCACTCCACTTTCTTCACTTCCCACGAGATACGAGGGTTAGGCTAAAAGACTTGTATAAATAGGTTCTCCATCCTATTTTTCAAACAAGGACAAGACAATAGAAACAAGTGTTGATACAATCGTATTCAAACACCGGAACTGATAGCTTACATCATGCAAGCCAGTTCATCTTTCTGATACAAGTCATACATAGCCAACACCTTCACATTCTCAACACCTTCTTCGCTTACCTCCCTAAGATCAACCCCATATCCTTCACTTTGTGACCGAAACAAGTCTGGAATGGCCATTTCTTGGTGTAGGCCGGATTTGCACAAATTGATTTCTCGAATATACAAGCACTCACCGCACAATGCATTTGTTTAAGGTTTAGATTCATTCCTCATCGACACACCCCAAATTACCAAAACCTGTAGGAATAGTTTTCACCCATAAACAACAACATACTTGAGTATTCCCCAATTATTTTCCTTGTACCTCTCAAGTTAAAAACAAGAAAAGAAATACCTGGAATCAGGTAGTTGAGTGGAAGTTAATTCCATTATGATCATCGGGAAAGAAGTTGTATATATCATCTGACCGTTTGATCTTTGTTTTCTTCGCCTTTCTTCGGTTGGTATTCATCCCTGAAGGATAAAACATGGCTTTTTTAACAAATCCATCAGATGGGTTTCTCTGAGGACTAAGTCTAGGACCTCTTGCAACTGGTTCAAGAGGTTCAGAATAGATGGGCATCCATTTTATAAGTTTAGATTTACCAGAAACATTCTTATAAGTACATGGAAAGCTTTCCTTAGAAACATAAGAACTTATGCCAGAATGCACTTGAGCCCTGTGATGATTTCTAGAATAGAGATCATTTTTATAAGGTTTCTGGTTTCTTGTGGGCATGTGATTCATTGCATTAGTGAACTGACTATTTGTTCCATTGACAGTGAAGAGAAGCAAATTACGAAGATTAGAAATTTGTTTCCTTTTTGCAAAAAAATGAATAGCATAGTGATTCCCTTTCCCACAAAAAATACAGGTTCGTGGAGAAGAAGCAATAATTGACACCTGTTTAAACTCTATAGCCATATGAGAAGATTGCAAGTTATGTAAACTTTTCGTGACACAATCTTCTTCTAGAGAATGCTTTGTCTTGTACAGAACATCACGAGAGTTAGTTTGTACAGAGGATTTTTTTCTTAAGACAGAGTTTTCCTTCTCCAAGGATTTACACTGTTCATGGGCTAGAGTAAGAGATGCACATAGTTTCTCTTTTTCAGCACGAAATCTATTGAGATCAGATGAATGAGTCTCGAGCAAACGTTTTTTATCTAATTGAGTCCTCTTTATTAATATCCTCAAGAGCACTAATCCTTTCACGCTGGAGAGTAGTTTCTTGAAGAAGTTTCTCAATATTCTTAGAGAAGGACTTAATGATGTTGTAGAGATCACGTTCTTGATCAATAGACTTTTCAAATTCATCAATGAGCTTATTATGATTATTAAAATCAATATCTTCAGTTGTATGTTTTGAAATTCTGGTGAGCTCCTTTTCAGCTTCTGCCAAAATGTCACATGCCTCATGAGGGAAAGAAATGTCATTATCACATTGAGCATTCTTTATACCCCGAGATTCAGAAGAATTAACTAAGGAATAATCCTTTGAGGTATTTCCAATGACATGGTCAAAAGCTTTAGGAGACATTTTTGGTATGCGTAACAGAGATTTCGTCCACAGACTCAGATTGCACAAACACAAACTTGTAAGGTCTTAAGCGTGTTTGCCTGCTCTGATACCAATTTAAAAAACGGGGGTCTAACAACCTCACCCAATATTTAGATTAGCAATCTGTATGGAAAACTCCGAGTTGTTTTCTAGAGAATCAACTGGACTCAATCAATAGAAAATACTCAAGGAGTTATTATCTCAATCTCTCAATTTGATTTACTCAAGCAAATGTGATTCGCGAGTATAATCAAAGAGAAATAACTTGGATGGTACCAAAGACCAATATCCAAGTGTCAATCAATTTAAATCAACAACCAATAAGGTCGGATATTCTAATGGATTGAACAACGCATAACCTGTATTATTTTAATTATATAACAAAATATAATGCGGAAAAGAAATAACACAGACACCAGAATTTTGTAAACGAGGAAACCGCAAATGAAGAAAAACCCCGGGACCTAGTCCAGATTAAACATACACTGTATTAAGTCGCTACAGACCCTAGCTTGCTCCAAATTAACTTCGGTCTAGTCTGTAGTTGAACCCCAATCAATCTCACACTGATCCAAGGTATAGTTATGCTCCTACGCCTCTGATCCCAGCAAGATACTGCGCACTTGATTCCCTTAGTTGATCTCACCCACAACCAAGAGTTGCTACGACCCAAAGTCGAAGACTTTAGCAAACAAATCTGTCTCACACAGAAAAGTCTATAAGATAGATAAATTCGTCTCCCACGAATAAACCTATGAGTTTTGTTCCGTCTTTTGATAAATCAAGGTGAACAGGAACCAATCAATAAAACCCGACTTATATTCCCAAAGAATAGCTCAGTTTTATCAATCACTTCACAATAGTCTTAATCGACGCAGCCAAAAAAGATATTGTGGAATCACAAACGATGAGACGAAGATGTTTGTGATTACTTTTATATCTTGCCTATCGGAGATAGAAATTGAAAATGCGGGGGTCTAACAACCTCACCCGATATTTCGATTAGAAATCTGTATGGACAACTCCGAGTTGTTTTCTAGAGAATCAACAAGACTCAATCAATAGAAAATACCCAAGGAGTTATTATCTCAATCTCTCGATTTGATTTACTCAAGTATATATAATTCACGAGCCTAATCAAAGAGAGATAACTTGGATGGTACCAAAGACCAATGTCTAAGTGTCAATCGATTTAAATCAACAATCAATAAGGTCGGATATTCTAATCGATCGAACAACGCACAACCTGTATTATTTCAATTATATAAAAATATAATGCGGAAAAAAAATAACACAGACACCAGAATTTTGTTAATGAGGAAACCCCAAATGCATAAAAACCCCGGGACCTAGTCCAGATTAAACATATACTGTATTAAGCCGCTATAGACACTAGCCTACTCCAAATTAACTTCGGTTTGGACTGTAGTTGAACCCCAACCAATCTCACACTGATCCAAGGTACAATTATGCTCCTATGCCTCTGATCCCAGCAGGATACTGCGCACTTGATTCCCTAAGATGATCTCACCCACAACCAAGAGTTGCTACGACCCAAAGTTGAAGACTTTAATAAACAAATCTTTCTCACACAGAAAAGTCTACAGGTAATAGATAAATTCTTCTCCCACGAATAAACCTATGAGTTTTGTTCCATCTTTTGATAAATCAAGGTGAACAGGAACCAATCAATAAAACAAGACTTATATTCCCGAAAAACAGCTCAGTTTCATTTTTTTTTTCCAGAAAAGCCAAGTGGCTTTAAATTTTATTGGATCCAAAAAAAAAAAAAAAAAAAATGAGGGGGCTAGGCCTGACCTCCAAACAGAATATATAAACGACAAAAAGAAAACGAAAAAGCTTTACCCACCTCCTGCCGACACAACTCAACATTATGCTAGCCCTAGTACCCTACGCCTATGACGCGCGGTAGTATAATGTCTAACAAACTTCTTTCTGAAAGGTAAGTTATTAAAAAAAATTGATGGGTCTCAAATCTTGTAATGGTACCAAATGCTTCTTGCTCATTTTTGGTTAACTTAGGAACCGAATCTGAGGTCTGGTTTCTTTGACTGGGATCCAATTCCATGGAAGAAGCAAACTCTTCACTAGATGAATCCAAATTCTTGGGTTCTTCTACAGGCGTCTCCTCATGTAGAACACTAAATTTGTTTGGAGACAACACTCCCGAACTTTGTAGTGTAGTGCTATAATCTTGGGTCTTCTTAGCTATCACCATCTCTTCATGAGTTCTTATTCTAGCCCGTATATGTTCACCTATATCTTTATTATTATCAGGCTCTTGGGCCTCATTTTTTTCCTATTTCTTATGACTTGCAACACTTTCATCAATTAAATTATCTTCCTGAGACTTCATATCTTTTTCCAAATCACTTTCCTTCGCCCGACAATGAGTAGAGGCTCCGGCATCTTTAACTTTTACGGGAGTCACAATGGAATTGAGCACTCCCACCGAATTCAAGGCCTAGCTGTTATTCAAACTTCCTTTTTCAGATTCCCTATTCAAACAATGGACTTTTGCCACTTTATGAATCGAGCAGACAACCTCCCTGCTTTTTATCCTCTCCATAGTCAAAAAGGAATATGGTACCTTTTGACTGTCTTCCCCTTGAATGCTTCAAGATTGCTTGAGTTCGCTAACATACCTTCACGACCAGCTACCTCAACTGCACGGACGACCGATTGGTTCTTATACAATGTTTTTTCTTCCTTTCTAGTATGCATTCCTTCATAAACTTCTCCCCAATCCTTAGAACCTATACTTCCTTCCGAAAAATCATTATCACTATCCTCCTAACTATCTTTATCCTCCTTAATATTTGTTTCCACAGGATTATGTTTGACAACTAGATCAGCACTTTCTGAACTATACCGTTTATTCCCAACCGGAGTTGAATTATTAGCAGCATCCTTACCTTTGTTTTTGTTTTTAACTTGTTGCCAATTCTGATTATTTGCTCTGTTTTGCTTCACATCATCCTTAGTACCCTCCAAAGTGGACATACTATCCCTCTGATGTTGTTTGTTAACTTTTGCCACTTGCTTCTCTTGAATCTTCTTACCTTGCTGGACCACATTCACTTGAGTATTTGAATGCTTCTTAGGATCTTTATTAAATACCTTACGAACATTTTTGCAATCTTCATAACCATGCCCGATAATGGAACAATGCTTGCAGTATGAAGCTCAATTTCATTAATCACCTCACAATAAACTTAATCGACGTAGCGAAGAAGATTATTACAATTGTACTCGTACGATAGAAACAATGAGATCAGATTACACAACTATAAGGAAAGTAGTATCGGTCTGGCTTCACAATCCCAATGAAGTTTTTAAGTCGTTAGCCTGAATTTAGAGAGAAAACTCAAGGGTTAATGGAGATCGACTCTAGCTTGGAGAAAACTAGTATCACACAAGAAAAGTGTGTGGGGATTAGTTTTTCAAATAGCAAGAGTTCTCCCTTATATAGTCTTTCAAATCAGGGTTTGCAATCAATGTTAACTTAGTAACAAAGCATTCAATATTCACCGTTAGATGAAAACCTGATTAGATACAAGCTAATATCTCTCAACCGTTAGATCGAAAACTTAGCTTGCCATACACACATGTACTTGACGTTTTGAGTTTGTGTAACCGTACCCAAACATGTACAATGGTTGGTTCAATATTAGTCAACCAAATGGTTAGCCAAATGATAACTTTCATATCAACCATATTCTTATTCACCATAACTAGTCCAAATGACTCAAATGAACTAGTTAGAGAGTTGTTTAATTTCTATGAGATATCAAGTACTACAAGAGACACAATTGAATCAAAAACGATATGATTCACTCGAATCATTAATCATGAACTATAAAGCCACAGTTTGGAAAAGCATTCCTTAGTAATTTAGAATAAGTTCACGGACAATGTTTTCAGACATAACCTCTTGAGTTCGCGGACTCAAGCTAACGGGTTGAAGTTAATAAACTCCAGCAGAATTTCTCGGGATGAGAACTTACGTCAGTTCGCGGACTGAGTTTGCGGACTTCACCTGAGCTTCAACTTCAGCTGATATTCTCGGGTTCGATAACTTACGCCAGTTTGCGGACTGAGTTGCTGCTCACGTTCCGGTTCCACTTGATCAACAAAGTTCGAAAACTTCGGTTCAAGTGCTAAGGACTTATACATATATGTGTTGCCACAACAATTTTTATATCCCCCAATGGTTATATAGACTAAACTCTCAGTTTAATCATTGAAACATTCTCAGGGGACGTTATATAGTTGTTATTCACAAACTATTTTTCGTCAGAGCGATTTCCAAAATGATTGAAACATAACATGCATTTCGTCACTAGGCAAAGATGAACTTGGCTAAATAGAAAGCTTTACCAACACCCATTTCGAGAAATAGATAAGCAAGATATACTCAGCTCGAAATGTCACATGTGCATATCTTTAGTCTATATAGATAAACGACTTTTGTCTCAAGATAGGAGATAGAGTAGATAGACTTTTGAGTGATAGATAAGTTCAAGTCTCCACATACCTTTTAGTCGATGAAGATCCACTGGTTCCTTGAGTAGTCATTCGTCTTGTATGATGATTTTCATGGAGTTCTTGAGCTTAACTACAATTTCTATCCTAGTCCGAGATCTTAGCTATAGTATACTAGAAATCAAGACTTTATAGTTTTGATCAGTAAGATTGACAAACATGCTTGAGATAGCAACGCATGCGAGTTTGACCGAGTAGTGCTCTAACAATCTCCCCCTTTGTCAATTTTAGTGGCAAAACTATTTATACATATGGAATACAAAAATTATATAAATAAACTTTGTAGCTCCTATTCCACATACCTAATTTTCAACAATACTCGAAATCTTCGTCACTTCCAAGTAGTCCAATGATCCCAAAGGTTGTAAGTTTAGTATCATCGTTGTTGAAAATCCGTAGCTATAACAATGAGAAAAGCATTGGTTCTCAATCATTGTTATATAGTGTCATAGTATTATTACACAGCGTTAAAGTCCAATTGCATCACAACTTCAACAACAATACTATGGTGATACTTCACTCCCCCTTAGTCAATACTCCATCTCACATGGAAACCACTCCCTCTTACATAATAATACGAAGAACCATATGTATTTGTAGTGTGAACTACAATTAATTCTCCCCCTTTTTGTCAATAAAATTGGCAAAGGTACAAGAATGAAATTCCTAATGAAAGAGACATTTCATGACCAAAGGTAATTGTTCTATCATCTTGTTTAGATGCAATCATAAATCCGAGGCTAAATGCATTCATCAAGGAGTTTATAAAGATACAAGATAACCCCTTAAAATTCCACAGCCCCACTCCCCACAAAGATTTGGAAATTAAGCGCAAGTTCAAAAGAACTCTCCCCCATTAGATGTCATTCCCAAGGGAACAACAAGAGCGACATTATTTTCAAGAGAAAGGAAGGATTTCTTTAGACTCAACAAATTACATACAAGTATGAATTTGGAATCCAAAGTATTCAATCATATTAACCAAAGTGAACCATGATTAATTTGACCAAATATGCTCAACACAAGTAAACTTATTGAGACTTAATTCATCGATTAGATTATTCACAAGAGAACCCATAAATACTCTAACCAGATTACACAATTAAACTAATCACAAAGTAATCAATTCAATTGTCCACACTCGACATGAGAAAAATCTATGGAGTGCTAACTAAATAATCACACAAGATGATTGATTTAGTTCATTTGGGCTCAACATAAGAGATTATGGAACCCCGACTAAGATTATCATAGAAAATGACAACCTTAACCGTACATGTACTCAACATGAGAGAACTCATGGAATACAAACTAAATAATCACACAAGTTGATTAATTTAGTTATCAATCCTCAACATTTTGCATCTTCATGGAACAACCAACCATGCCAATAAGAAATCGACTTAGTCGTATCATGCTCAACATAATATACAAGATGGAACCTTCACGGGTAATACATAATAATATGGAACAATTAAGCTCTATACCGTGGATAACAAAAAAACAAGGATCTATTATATTTTTCCATCACAAAGTGACACAATAGACTTTATCCTTGAATCACAAAAGATTTTAACTTATATTACATCAACAATTGACAATATAGGCTTAACTTTTGTGTTTTTCCAAAAGTCCATTCATTCCTTTATCAATATTTTCATATCAATTCGTGAACGACTTTACTTTCGACAAAATATGGGACAATCAAGTTCACGGACGTAAACATACAAATCCCATCAAAATATTGTAATATATAAAACCATAAAGATTAATACTGCAATCATCATCTACCAAAACAACTTTATAATTTAAACCAATAAATCTAAAAACAAGAAGATGAAATCATTGGATATAGCTATGTGTAATCACAATCATTGCTATTCCAAACCACTAGTTATTCTTCTAAATAAAACAGAAAACATAGAAGATTTACTAGACATATGGAAATCAGAGTTCATTAAGAACTTCATATCTTTCAATGAAACCATCAAAGAATGTATCACTGATTTCCTTTATTCTTTTGACCGTAGACACATCATTTTCGTGATTTAGAACACTAACTTTGTGATCAACAACTCTAGCAAGCTGCCTAGCTTTGGCACAATCCATGATGAGCTTCTTTTGATTCCGTATCAGAATATTATGATACGCAAGAATTCTGGCTTGACCATCTAGAAGTTGGTTTATTTGCAATTGAAGATTAGCAAACTCGACCTTTGAATCATTCTGAATACGATTTCAATCTTGACAGAATCATTAATCCAGGAGTTATGATCCTTTCTTTCAAGCATCTTCTTTAGAACCAGCTCTTGAATTGACTCACGTTCCCGATTTTCTTCCTCCATGTCAAGACACACAATCTCTTGAGATATTGCAGAGCTCTTCATTATTTAGGGATCAATAACACATAAGATATATATGCGTTTGTGAACAAGAGTAATAAACTCCAATTCAAACCCTAGGAGTTCACGGAAGGAGGTCACGAGCATTCACGGACTTCCCCCAAAAGAAACAAACTGAAATAATGTACAATATACTTGAGTATTTCTCAATATCTTTCCTTGTACCTCTCAAGTTAGAAACAAGGAAACAAATACTTGGAATCAGGTGATTGGGTGGAAACAAGTTCCACTACGATTGTTGAGAAAGGTGTTGTACATATCATCAGACTGTTTGATTTTTGTGCTCTTCGCATTTCTTCGGTTAACTTGTGTCCCTAAAGAATAGGGCATGGTGCTTTTCACATAATCGTCAGATGATCTTCTCTGAGAACTAAATCTAGGACCTCTAGCAATAGGTTCAAGAGGATCTTAATAGATAAGAATCCATTTTCTAGATTTAGATTTATCAGAAACATCCTTATAAGTACAGGAAATGTTCTTATTAATACATCAAAGAGGACTGCCAGAAAGAACTTTATCCCTGTGATGATATCTAGAGTAGAGATCATTCTAATAAGGTTTCTGATTTATTGTGGGCATACGATTCACTGCTTTAGTCAACTGAATTTCTATTTTATTGACAGTGAAGAGAAGCAAATTACGTAGCTTAGAAATTTGTTTCCTTCTTGCAAAATAATGAATAGCATAGTGATTCTGTTTCCCACAAAAAGTATAGATACGTAGAGGAGAAGCAATAATTGGCACCTGTTTAAACTTCATATCCATATGAGAAGATTGAAAGTTATGCAAACTTTTCTTGACACAATCTTCTTCTGGAGAACATTTCTTCATATATAGGAATTCCTGAGAATTAGTCACAGAAGAATTTCTCCTTAGTACATAGTTTTCCTTTTCCAAGGTTTTACACTGTTCATGGGCTAGAGTAAGAGATGCACAAAGTTTCCCTTTTTCAGCACGAAGTCTGTTGAGATCTGACGAATGAGTCTCGAGCAAACATTTTTATCTAATTGAGTCCTCTTTAACAACTTCCTCAAGAGTACTAATCTTTTCTTGTTGTAGAGTAGTTTTTTGTAGAAGTTTCTCAATGTTCTTAGAGAATGACTTTATGATATGATAGAGATCAGGTTATCGATTAAGAGACTTTTCAAATTCATCAATGAGCTGATCATGATCATTGAAATCAATATTTTCAGCTGTATGTTTTGAAATTCTGGTGAGTTCCTTTTCAGCTTCTGCCACAGTGTCACATGCCCTATGAGAGGAAGAAATGTCATTATCACATTAAACATTCTTTCTACCTCGGGATTCAGAAGAATCAACTAAGGAATAATCCTTTGAGGTGTTTCCAAGACACTAGACATGGTCAAAAGCTTTAGGAGACATTTTGGTATGCACGACAGAGATTCCGTCCACAGACTCAGATTGCCACAAACACAGACTTGTAAGGTCTGTAATGTGTTTGCCTTCTCTGATACCAATTGAAAATGCGGGGGTCTAACAACCTCACCCAATATTTCGATTAGCAATCTGTATGGACAACTCAGAGTTGTTTTCTAGAGAATCAACAAGATCAATAGAAAATACCCAAGGAGTTATTATCTAAATTTCTCAATTTGATTTACTCAAGCAAATATAATTCACGAGCCTGATCAAAGAGAGATAACTTGGATGGTACCAAAGACTAATATCCAAGTGTCAATCGATTTAAATCAACAACCAATAAGGTCGGATATTCTAATCTTTTTTTTTTTTTTTTAATAATCAAAGGCCTGGAAACAGGCTAACGATCAGCCTCAACTGCTAGAGCTATCCAAGTAGGAGGTATGGACCAAAACATAGAAGTTTTCTGCATCTTAGCCCAGTGTGCTAACTCATGAGCTACCGAATTACAAGTTCTTGGTTGAAACGAAAAAATACAAGAGATTAAAGAAGAGGCAAAAAACTTGATGTCTTTGAAGATTGCATCAGTTTTAGAATCACCCTCAAAACGACCTGAAGAGAAAAGATCCACCAAATGTTGAGCATCACTTTCAATAATGAGGTGTGTAAGCTTCAGTTCCACAGCTTTCTTGAGACCTCCCCATATTTCTCTAGCTTCGGCTTCTTCTGCAGATGAGACTTCAAAGACCATAGCAGCACATATAGAAGCTTTACTAGTGTGATCTCTCATCACATAACCTGCACCATTGTCTCCAGATATATTATCGTAGGCATCATCAGTATTACATTTAATCCATCCAGTCAAAGGGGGCATCCATTTATGGTTTAGGCTGATAGGGGTACTACAGGGGACAACTAAAGTATTCTTTCTAGTTAGGATCATGGCTTTAGCTCATTCTAGGACAAAAATATGCGTTTCAAAAAACCAAGTTATTTCTACTAGTCCACATAGACCATAAAATGGCAAAAAAGAACTGTTGATCTTCTTCAGATAACCTAGAATTAAAATCCAACAACCAGAAAACAAGCCATTGTTGAAAAGTCTTTTGAGAAAAGAAAGCAGTGTTTATGCAAAACTTCGATAGAAACCAAACTTTAGAAGCAAAAGGACAAAGCACCAAAGTGTGCATAATGGTTTCCAGGGGATCACTGCACCTGGTACAAGCAACAGAATGCATTAGCATTCTGGTATGGAGAACAGTTCTGCTGGAAGAACATTTTTAGCTGCCTTCCACAAAAAAAGTTGAATTCTGTAAGGAGCTCTGATTTCCCAGATATGTAACCAAAGAGACTTAAAGGGAGAGGGGTAGGATCCTCTGAGTCCCAAGTAAGCAGATTTTAAAGGAATAGTGATAATCTTCTTAACAGAAGCATCATCAAAATGAGTAACAAGTCTAGAAACAATCCAAGTTCTAGAAGAGTTGTCAATGAAATAATCGACATTCAAGCTGGGATTAAGAGGAGTAGTAGGGTTAGGAGAAGCTGACCCTAAAGAAGGAATCCATTTATTACACCAAGGGTTGATAAACTTCCCATCTCCAACAATATAGGAAACAAAAGGTTCTATTAACTCTTTTATAGCATGGAGGCATTTCCAGGTCCAAGAACACTTAGGGGGGCACTTGGCATTAAGAAAATCAGTTCTTGGAAAGTATCTAACTTTTAAAAGTTTTGCTAACATACAATCAGGATTTTCAATAATTTTCCAAGCATTTATAGCAAGCATAGCCAAGTTGTTTAACTCAGCTTTTCTGAATCCCAAGCCACCTTCAGATTTTGGAGAGCAAAGAGAATCCCACCCCAAAAGATGAAGTTTTCTATCCTTGGGATCTAAAGATTCTCCCCACCAAAACTTGCAGAGATGAGAATCCATCAGTCTGCAAAGATGTTTGGGAATGAGAAAAGTGCCCATTTGGTAAAGAGGGATTGCCTGGCCAATGTGTTTAACCAGGGTGGTTCTGGAAGCCTGGGAGAGAAGTTTATGTAACCAGACAGTAATCCTAGCATCCAAAGCTTGTAAAATACTCATATGAGTTTGAATTTTAGAAGACTAAAAAACAGTTGGGGTACCCAGATATTTTTCCCCCAGGTATCTTCTTTGCATATCCAGTATGTTGGCTAACATAGCTTGCCTATGTTCAGATACCTTTCTACTAAAAAGGATACCAGACTTCTCAAAATTTATTTCCTGGCCAGAAGCAAGGCAGTATTTTTGAAGATAATTTTTTATGACACTGAAGTTTTCAGGAGTAGTAGAAGAAAAAAGAAGGGAATCATCAGCAAAAAGGAGATGAGTCATCTCAGGGGCATTTTTACAAATTTTTATCCCTTTAAGAGAGCCATTTCTATGGAGACTATCTATGTATGAAGAAAAATCCTCAGCACAGATAATGTATAGGTAAGGGGATAAAGGATCTCCTTGCCTAAGACCTCTCTCAGGTTGGAAAAAACCAGTGGGGCTACCATTAAGCAGGACAGAATAAGAAACAGTAGCCACACACTGGTTTATAAGTTTTATCCAATTTTCAGCTAAGCCCATTTTCCTCAAAACTTTTTCTAGGAAATTCCATTCCAATTTATCATAAGCTTTTGACATATCAAGCTTTATGGCCGCAGTACCCTCCACTTTATCATTATGATTCACAGAATATATGGCTTCATTTGCTAGAAGAATATTATCAGAAATACTCCTCTTTGGAATGAAGGCACTTTGGTTTTGGGAGATTACTTTATCCATAAATGGTTTAAGCCTGTTAGCCAGAGTTTTGGAGAGGATTTTGTAAATAAAATTGCATAAACCAATGGGTCTATAATGGTTAACTAATTCAGCTAAAGGGACTTTAGGAATGAGAGTTATATTAGTATGATTGAAAACTTTAGCAATATGACCAGTTCTAAAACAAGTTTGGGTCATGTCAACCACTGCCTCTCCCACAATATCCCAATGTTTTTGATAAAACAAACCCGTGAAACCATCAGTACCAGGGGCCTTTTTTCCTCCCATTTGAAAAACAACATTTTTTATCTCCTCAGCTGTAAGAGGAACATTTAGCAAATCATTGTCCTCAGCAGAAAATTTAACAGGGAGATCCCTTAAGATTTCTTCCTGAAAAAGTTGAGGTTGAGAAGAATAAAGATTTTTGAAGTAATCTAAAAAGGATTTACCAATGCTATCCCTATCAGTTATAATCTTTGATCCAGCTAATAACATTTCTTTTCCTTCTAAATAGGGTCACTTTATGAGAGTAAGTAGTATTTATATCTCCTTCAATGAGCCAGACTTCTCTATACTTATCTTTCCAGTAAAGTTCCTCAAGGGAATACAGAAACTCAAGTTTAGAGATAAGTCTAGAGGAGGTGATAGAATCAGTAGGATTAGAGGTTTGTAGATTTAATAGATCCTTCCTGGTGGTAGATATATCTTATTGAATATTACCAAAGGATGATTTATTCCAGTTTCTAAGGCCCTTCTTAGTACTTAGGAGTTTGGCTTTGAGTTTATAAGTTGGGGAGCCTATGACATTTACAGACCAAGAATTAGCAATAACATCCCTACAAGTGGGATCTTCTATCCACATAGCCATGAAGTGGAATGGTCTAGGAATACAAAGATCTTCATAATTGAAGCCAACATGCATGGGGAAGTGATCAGAAGAGTCTCTAGGTAGGTTATTAACACAAAACTTAGGGAAGAGGTCATCAGCCAGTTGATTAAGAAGACATCTATCAAGTCTTTCAAGAATCAAGTCAGGGTCCTGTGCAAATTAGACCAGGTAAACCTAGGACCAGAGAAACAAGGATCATGCAGATTATGAAGTAAACAAAAGTTTTTGAGAAGTTCGCAATCAGAATCATTTATCTGTAGACCACCATTCTTATCCTCATATCCTAGCAGTGTGTTAAAATCACCAATGACAAAAACTGGATCATCTACAGGGGCTATAATATGATGTGAGAATTGCTCCCAAAAGGAGGCTCTAAGAGCACTATTAGGTTCACCATACACAAAATGGATATGACAAGTTTTTGAGTGGATTATGTCAGTATTAGTCACATGGATGCCCCTTAAGCTAGAGGATATAATATACAAGTGAATTTCCTTCTTCCAAGCCAAGACCAAGCCACCACTTCTACCAATACTAGGAACATTGAAAGTACATGGAAATCCCATATTTTTTAGCTTCCTGGAAGCCATATCTTTCCCCATTTTGGTCTCAGAAATGAAAATAATATCAGGATTCATATTTCTACAAAACATGCCAAGTTCTTTATTTGCAGATTTTTTTCCTAGGCCTCTAATGTTCCAATCTATGAGATTTATGTTATTGACAGGGAATTGATTTAGAGTAGGATTGGAATTATCAAGAATTGGGTTACTGGGAATATGATTTACCTGGGTAGGAGAGCCAAGATCACTTCCAAGAGGAGAAATAGCAGTATCACCATTCTGAGTAGAACTTTGAGGAGAGAACAGATTTGGATCAGCAGCATTGAGAGGGGAATTATTGAGGACATCATTGCTTGTAGGGGAATTATCAGTAGGAACAGTGAAGTTACCCATAGAGTTAAACATGGCATGGGTATTGAGAGAACAGTTGGATAGATCAATATTAGGTAAATCATCCAATTTAGTGATGGGAGAACATAGTTGAGCATAATCAGGTTCATTTGGAATTTGATCTTCAAAAGTGGTACCTAAAGAATCATCAACAGAAGTGGCTCTGGTACGTTTCCTTAAATCATCTCTTGGATTAATCTTTCTTTTGAGATTATCAATAGCATCTTTTTCAGTAGAGGTAACAGCTCCTCTAGTGATGATGGGACTGACATTAGGAACAGTGGATGTTTTGAATCACCTTGAGGAATTATTAGTCCGGATCGGACCACTCGGAGTTGATACAGACCCAGTAATAGTAACAGAATTAGTCTGGATGGTGCTTTGTTTCCCAATTACTGGTAAACCTCTATCCGTTGGAATAGTTTGTTGTTGTACCGGACCAACATCTAAGATCTTCAGAGATGGAGATCTATTAACAAAGGGGCCCATCTGGAAAGTATTGGATAGAAAAAACTTGGTATGATCAACTGTACCATTATCAGAGATAACAGACTTGCCTGAGGACCTTTCTTGCAAGGAAGAGCTCATAGGAGTATCTTGGATATCCTCAAACATTTGCGTATTCATGTCAGCTGTACCATAAGAAGAGGTACAATTTTCTTTCGCAGGTGAAGGCATCATGAGTTTTGAAACATTTGGCAGATTATAGTTGTTGCGGCTTGAATCTAATTCTTTGAGCTTCTTCTATTTGAGCTTCCAAGCAGGACAATTCTGATCCTTATGGTGAAGAACACGGCAAGACGTACAGAAGTATCTTGGGACTATGATGTGTCTTCACTCAATTAGGAAAGGTTCATTTCTACCATTGGTAAAGAGAGGTATACCAGTTGGTAAAGCTTTCTGAACTGGAATTTTAATGCAAACTTTAACACTTTTCTTGTGAGGGTGCTTGCCAAATGGATTCTGAGCTTCAATTAGTTCACCCATACTTGTAGTAAGTATATTTAGATCTTCATACCCAGTACATTCATTTGGCATATTACACAATATAAACCACATGATCTTTTCTTCAAAAACAAGTTGGTGTTTTGGGGGCCATCCTTCCTTTGGTACCATTTTCAAGATGGATAGGTAGCCACAGATGAACCAAGGTTTTTGATAATTAATTCTATTAAAATCCTCTTCTGAGAGAAAACGGATGAGCACCTTGTTTCTTTGACCATTGAAAGTAGAAACAATAGGATTTTGAGCCAGGGGCCAATTGTTGCACATATAATATCTGATCGAAGAAGTTGGGATAAGGGTTTCACAGCAAATGTAACCAGCCATACACCATTTCCAATTAGTATCATCTTCTGCTAGAATGAATTGATTATCTATAAAAATAGGTTTAGTAAGAGTAGCAGTGAGATTGAGCTTATCAGACATTTGGGTAGAAAGAGCTTGGATTTCAAGGTTTAGAATATTGTGATCTCTTGAGGAAGAGGGTTTTTCCATAGTGAAGGTTATGAGAATATATATTTCAAAGGTGTTGGTACTACTGGGATTATGAGAAGCTATTATAAAAAGGATGGTTAAGAAATTGAAGTTTTGTTGAGTATTATGCTGATAGATGATGATGAAAATAGAGTGCCATATGGAAAAGGTAACAAAGTTTGTAGTCTTGTATGTCACTACACCATTTTAAGGATATAGCAACAGACAATAGATGTTGCTAAACGGGGTCGCAACGGGACTTCGCTGTTGCTAAACACGGTGTCGCAATTTTTAGCAACGGCATAAGCCCAGTTGCGAATCTTGGTCAGCAACGGACATTCGCAACAGCCGTTGCCGTTGCGAAATTTTTTATTAGCAACAACAGGATATTGTTGCTAATATGTTGCTAATTACAGGAATACCATATCCCAAAACCAGATACTGTTGGTTCTGGTTCTACTGTATTGGTTCTGGTTCTAATTTAGCAACAGAGCCTTGATGTTGCTAATCTTTTGCAACCTCAAAAAAAAAGGTCAAGTCCCATTCTATTGACCTAGTCAAAATTCATTACCCCAAATTCCCCCTACAATTACCCAGTTCCCCATATTCAACATCCAAACATATATACAAACTACAATGGCAAAACAAAACAGATACAAATGTAGTTGAGAATCACCACTAATTTTATTATAAAATATAGGATTCTTGAAATAATACAAATGTACACAAGTAACTTATGTATGTTGTGACTGACATAAAATATTTGATCTATGTTGATGTTTCTAAATGGATGGGTAACCTAGCATTTGTCAACTGATAGAGGCATTGAAAAACAGGGAAAGAAAGACTAAATATCACCGAAGTATCACAGACTCCGCTTGCTTAACCAATTTCCTCAACAAAGATTTCAACTATCGCTAAAATATCAGCAGATCGCTTTTTAACTTGAGCCCAAATACCTGCAAAATAACCAATTTTATGTTTTAGTACTAAGGTCAAAAATAAAATACTAACCATAGATTTTGTATAATCTGCAGAGACAAGTCAAAACCATGTAAAATCAACAAACTCTGCTATAAGTGAACTAAATGGAGATGTATGTAGAAGCAAATCCAAACACTAAGGATATACACTAGTGACTGAAATGATTGTTCAATCAACTAATTCTCTAGTTTGCAAGGTCTAGCATTATAATCTTACTACTTATAGACGAAAACTTTCAAAAGAAGTTTGTTTACCTTCGTTTCAGAGTAGTTTTTGATCATGAACATTCAGAAACAACTGCTGCTCTGAGTGCATTAGCTACATCATGTTGAAGGACAACAAAGGGAATTTGAAATGCACAGGTCGGTGCAGAATGGGGACCCAAACAGCACATGACATAATTATATTTGAAATGATTCCTGCAAAACTTTAAGAGTGTTAAAATAACTCATACATCACATAAAAATATGACAACATATATATTGATACAAAAAATCTAAGAGTAAGTAGTAACATTACCTGAATCTATCATCATATTTTGTTGTTAATAGATGTACTGAAACTGCGAATTACACAAATATGAAGGAATTAGGAAGTTGTTGAATTATGAACCCACCATACATAATGGATAAATGCGTGTAATGAATATTAATGCAACAAAGACTTACCGGAGAAAGGTGAGCAACATCATAATCCCGTAGCCACAAATAGAACATCATATTACCTCAAAAGCAATTATAAAGTGAATATTAGTATCCATTTGAACTCAATATGATAACCATAAGCAAGAGGGAGTGTACTTACCAAGGATTGATATTCCCCCGGGTGGCTACTATTGCTTCAATTGACCTGCACTGCAGTCACCTGCGCAACAAAGTACAACAGAACCCAAACCACACACATCCATAAAGAAAATCCGATTATATTAATACTGTCTGATCATATAGATACATTACGATTCAAAGTATGAGAGTTTTCCTTATGCACAACTGCATAAGAATGTGCCTGAGAGTATTCCTTATGCACAACTGCATAAGAATCTACATGCTAGCTTGCTAACCACATGTACAAAAGTGTTTCAAAAAAAGCAAAAAAAATAAAGCACAACCGCCCGAGAGTCTTCCTTACGAAAAAATTCATAAGAATCTACATGTTAGCATGCTAAGCACATGTACAAAAGTGTGAACATATATATAAGTGGCTCTAACTTTTCCCCATGAAAACACCATAGCGTATACGTAGATTGAACACCATACTTTAGCAAATGCAATGAAATATTACTAAGTGGCTCCAATCCTTTACCATTCTTACATCTAACACAAGGGCATGAGTATAAGTTATTTCCACCACCATTTTTATTAAAAAATTATATAAAGGACCTAACACCTTCTATGTACTGAGCATATTTACGGGGACATTTCATCCAGACCTTATCAACCATAGATGACATATCCTACTGGCTACTTTATCAATGTCCTTTATTGAAATCTCTGCATATTCCTTCGGATGTCGAAGATATAAAGGGGAAATTTTCAACATCTTATTATAGCAGAGTTCAATGAAAAACTACTAAACAGAAAAATAAGGTACCTGCGAATAATTAGGACCTAAATATCTTGTGCTCAGTGCTTCGACAATCTGAAAGATAAACTATTATCAGTTAATATAATGGACAACATGAACTATGTTGCCAATTTTAAGGTCTATAAGAATATTAAATAGATTTCACTCACTGGAGTGAGACGATATTTTTCTTGCTCCTTTAAGGTTGTTGTCCATTTTCTGCAAGCAAAAGTAGGTTTTGTAAATTTCGCAACCAACTTGTAGTAGAGCATGTTTAGAAACTAGATTGCCACCTCTGTGAGGTATAACTTCATATTGCAGGAGATGTTTGTAGTCTATAAGGATATGTAAACTTTAAAAAGAGCAGTACAACGCATGGCTTCATAGTGTTATTCGAATGACAGGAATGAAGCCTAAACTGTATGTTTTAACTGCAGTTACAAAACAACTCTGTGATCTTGGTTTATTAGATAAGTAATGCATCTTATGACGTGGTTAATCTTGCCAATGGTCCACTAAGATCACAACTTAAGTAATACCCATAAAACATTTCTTGGCTAATATGCATATTTGAAACTAAATTTACAACAGTACCAGGTGAACAAACACCGTCACAAAAACTACGTTGTTCAGCCATGCCGCACTTTCATCAAATTGTGCAAGTTCAAATAGATGATGATATTGTGTTCTGGAAGTTACCTATTTGTCAGCACAAGAGCCTTTGATAAATTACTTCGGAACATACCGGTGACGACATTAACTTCCTAAAAAAATAAAACACACACATATTACTAAATTGTGACGTGGAAGTAAGATGATGTTCCTTCTGTAGGTCAAAGGTTTAAAGGATAACGTGCTAACGGGCAACCATTTACCTGGTAATTCATTGCAACATATGTAACACCTTTATGAATACATACTTTGCGTCCGCCAATAAGTTCTGGTAATTCTTCAAATGGTAACTTCATCCAAACCATTGTCATAGATCAATAACAAATTACCAAGAATGAGGTACCTTGAAAGACAATGCATGACATAGAGGCGGTCTCTTCCTGAAAAGAAACAACGAACCTTGAAAAACAAAGCATTGGTTGAAACACAAAAAACATCTCATCAGACGTCAACATCACAATGCAAAAATCAGAAAGATATCCAAGAAACTAAGATTGTTGTTCATTCTTACAAGTAAGCATAGGTCGACCAATTGAACGAGCAGCTTGAAAAACCTAGCTTGCGACTTTGATCCACCACCCCATTTCTTACGGTGCTCGTCAAACTTATCATTGAAATTAGCATGGACAAAAAATATTTGTCAAAGAAGATAGTTATAAGTTAACAAAAGCCAGAACACGAGTAATTCACAAACAGAGCAATAGATGTTTCCTCACCTTGTCAGCTTCCACAATCTTGTTGGATTCCATTTTATCTTCATTCTTCACGGATGTCAAGCACAACGCTAAGGCAGTTTTCTTGTGTACGATCTGATGAAAGCAAACATAAACCAACTTATTTCTATGCTTATGAGATATTGAAAAGACTCCTCATAACAGTCATTTAGATTGGTAAAAATTAACCGAACATACCGCTCCTAGACGTACTTTTCCCTTTATAATGGCATATTGGATCAACATTTTACGGCATAATGCTGGAAGACAGACAACAAGATCAACAAGATCAATGGGATCAACATCGTGTGCAATAATAACCATTTGGGACTTGTTCTACACACATTTATAGGAAAATAAAAAATTACATCAAACTTGATTGGAAAGCGTTTATAGTTGATGAAAACCCTGAGGCATATGTATAGAGGGATGAACAACATAAGATTACCTGCTCGATGAGATATGTAATGTGGTTAAGTCTATATTTCACAAGAATAGGCTTCTTTGCCTCAACTGTTTTTCCTTCTGATTCATCCTGAGATCAACAACTTTTCCTTTTTAGCAGCTTTTTTCCTTCAGGTTACTTCAGCAATATCTTGAAAATATTTGTGGCTTCCAAAGTAAATTGTTAGACAGTGGAATAACAACACGAAATACAGCTGATAAAAAAGGCATACCAAGGTTATTGTCAAGTGTTTCGATAAACTGGTTCAAAGCAGGTGGAACCTTCAATCGTTGCTTCGAAATCCTTCGCTTCCTTTGGATATGAACGACCTTGGGCCATTTCACGAATCTATGAAGATCCTTCTTTGGAGGTAAAGCACCACCAATACCAAATTGTTTTCGGTGCTTCTCAAACAAAGGATTAACAACTTTTTCCTGTGAGAAAATAAAAAAATAAAAAAATCCAAATGCGTTATTAGAACATGAAAATAAGTACATAATACTGAAAGAAATACTTTACACACTTGATTCAACATAATGGGCAACCTGAGGCTATAAAGGAAAATTTTCTAATTGTATTATCTCAAAAAGCTAACATCTCTGCATTTTTCTTATAGTTGAATTCTCTATAAGAATGAGTAGACATACATATACCTCAGAGTTTGATATTCATATGAAATAGATGCTTCCCTCAACTCCTTCAAGTAAAGTGGGTATGTATGATGACACATATCAGCAAAATCTCTGACAACTGTGCAACTCCCTTTGATAGTACCCCAAGTTCCATCATAACCAATTAATTCATCAGTATGAATTCAATTTCTAATGTAAAATCTCAAACAGAACTACAACAACAAAAACTACTGCAAAAGGGGCAATTGAAGTTGAAAGTTTTACCACTAAGCAGTGAAAATATTTCCTTGATTTTCTGTCTTGTCGGAAGGCTTCAAAAGTTGATACCCAAGGTGTGAAAAAACCATAACCCAATCCCACAATTACAGTACCGATGATTCCAAGATATAACAATAACCCATTTGACTTTGTCAGTTTAACTATATTATACAACAGATGCTGACAATAAAAGCACTATCAATAAATATGTCGTACCAGAGTTAAACTGACAAAGTTAGCTAAACCCATAAGATCAGAAGTAAATATAAAACTAAAAAAATGTATGAAAGTGTTTGAAATAAATGATGTGGATGATGGCAAAGATGACTACTTAGACTATAAACCTGCAGTGCCAATATCTGCTTAATGTTGCGTACTACAGTTGTTATATTCCCAACGTTGTGTCAGTACATCCGTCTTACTTCAGCAATGACCTGTTATTAACAAAAGAGGTCATCTGACTTACTTCGCACAAGAATTTTTACTTGCGCGTACTCAAAATTCTTGAAATTTAACCAATTCCAGTAAGAGAATGACCTATTATTAACAAAAGAGCAACATTGCTACTGCAAAATAATAGTGCTAGGAATCCTTGTACCCGGACATATCCATGGACCATGGAATGGCTATAGCCACGATATGGAAACCTGCTAGAAATTCAACAACAATTAGTTCTCTGAGTATTAAACAGATCCCAATTAGAAGCAAAATAAGAAACAATCACTTTGAATTATAAGCAAACAACAAGTTGTTGAGTATGGAAACCTGATTGTTTTCTTATCTAAGTTGCTGAGTAAAATAAGAAAACAATCACTTGAATTATAAAAATACATACTACAATTAAGAGATGGACCGTTAAAGCAAGGCTAAAATCTACAGGATCAGAAGACAAAAAATATGAAACTCAAAAACAGATTGTTAGTTATCATTTGCATTAATCTTACCTCCAACCGAACACATTGATTGCAATCTTCAACTTGGAAAAAAAAATTGGGATCTCATCAAAATTGCAGAAACCCTAAACTCAAAATTAATTCAATCAAATATATCAGGTTGATGTTTCTATGTAAATTAATCAATTGCAGAAGTGATTCAATCAATTAACCCAATTTCGAATTTAGGGTTACAGTTTAGATGATGATTGAATATTCATCAATAAAATCAACAAAAAAAAATTATGCAAAAAATAAAATAAAAATGATTGATTACTTAACACATCCTCAACTGGTTTATCCTTGTATTTGTAAGTTCAAGAAATCAATTCAAAAATCTCAAAATTACAGAAAATTGGAAAACCCTAATTGAAAATTTTGGTGAAAATCGATAACAAAGAATAAAAAATACAGATTTACCCAATAACACCCCGATCATCTTGATCGTCGTCATCCATTGATGATGATGTTTGAAGAGGAGACCGTGTTCTGGGTTTAGGTTTTCTTCGGCACTTCAGACAAACAAGATGAATCAGAAAAAAAAATCGAAACCTAACAAGAGTAAGAAGAAATAAATGGGTTTTGCCGAAACAAAAAGATAAAATCGTATACGATCCACAACTGAAACCCTAGAAATCAAACCCTGTAAACTGAAAAGAAAATCTCTAAAATGGTAAAATCTTTAAAGCCTGTAAACTGAAATGAAAATATTATGAAAGTGAATCAATGATTTCAGTGGTTCTTCAGAGCTTCTGTTGAGAGCAGATGAATTTCTTCAGAGCTTCTTTGGAGAGGAGATGCAAGAGAGACGAAGTTGGTGTTTTGTGGCGGAGAAAAAAATGAGAAGATAATTTTCGATAATGAAGGAAGGATATAGGGTAGATATCGGTGAAGGGTGGAAAAATAAAAATGAAGACTTGACCGGATGTTGACTTGGGTGTAAATAGTAGTCCTAGTGTTCCCAACCACGCACGTGGTTCACACACTTGAACCCAGCTCAGTTGCGATTCGCAACCTTGCTTGTGAGGTTGCAAAATTAGAAACGGCAGTCCTCCGTTGCGAAAATAAATCAGTTGCAATTAGCAACCAAAAAATTCGCAACCGCGATAGTGCCGTTGCAAACCTGGGTTGCGAATCCCTTAAAATGGTGTAGTGTGTATGAACCTTAAAAATATAATGAGAATCTTGATGACTAAAGTCAAGGCAGGTTTTAGTGAAGCTTTGATATAAGGTAGCAAGATTGGGACTGAAAGCAGTACTTCGGGAGAGAGATTTAGCATATGAAACATCCAAATCAATAAAAGACTTTTTAGTTTGGTTTATCTGCAGAGTATTCACGTGAGTACTAAGAAGAGGGTAGCATGACAGGGTGAGATGTTGGTACGAAGAGAGAAGGGAATGGGTACTTTTAGGCTGGGTTGTTGAAAATTTATTGTGCTTGTCATTACTTGAGATGACGTTAGCCTGATGATATAACCTTCCAAAGATAATAATGGTAGAAATTTGAGAGAGGTAATCCTTCGTGGGAAACTTGGTGGGTGAAGGTATTTGGGTAGAGTTTTGGCGGGTATTTCTGATGAGTGGACTAGACCCTTTCCTGGACGGTATACCCCTAGTTGCAATGATGCCTCCCAACTGATGATGCTTTATCCAAATCTGCATGCCACATAAAATGTAAATTAGTCCCCAAAGATAATAGTCAAATGTTGGTAACCTACCAAGTCTCCTCTTTGAAGCACCAGGGTGAGGCGTATCAGTTATAATTGTTAATAGGTGTTGAGAAAAGAGGGAAGTGATGTGATTATGGAAAGAAAGGGTTGGAACATACACTAGGCTTTTACTCAGCATAGGGTAAATATGGTTATTTGGGTGAAAGGTACACGCATCAAGTTGCATGGCGAAAAGAACGAAGCGATTTGACGATAAACCAACCGCCATAAATGACAGTTAATAAAGAAATTTATTCCTTTAAAATGTGGGTTTTGAAAGTGATTAAGAAACACATTAACATTTGTACTGGAAAGGGAAAGGTTTAGGTATAGATTGAGAGATGGAAAGTTCCGGCAATACAGATCCCATAATCCACTCCTTATCAGAGGCTAGCAACACTGTTGTGCAATTTGAGTGCTGATGAATTGCAACAGTTAAAGATAGATGTTCAGACTGAGTTGGATTGTCGTGAAACAGTTCGACAGCGGAAAATGGAGGAAGAGATTCGCAGGCAAAGAGATGAACGACGGAAGGAGAGGATGTACGCTGAATGGGTGCCTCGGTACTTGAAAAGACGGGAGAGAAAAGATAATGAGTGGGAGGCAAAGCAAGAGGAGAAAGCTGAACAGAAGGCCAAAGGACCACAATATGGTAGCGGAACTGATGAAGATACTAACTCTTCCGGAGGATTTGATGCAGATGGAGAAGGTGGGGATGAAATGGAAACAAGCGATTTGGATTCAGATTATGAGGAAAGCAGTGAAGAGGTAGCAATTGAGCGGCTTAAATATGACTCTGATCATCTGAAGGCTCGATTTGAGAAAGAGATAGCCAGTCCCAAGAAGTATTCTCGGACCATGAACGAAGGAGAGAAGTTTCCGCTAAGTGTGAGTGCCCTGGTAACTTATTCTGATGAGGATTCTGACTCCAGTGGTACATCTCCAGCCCCATCAAGCAGCGAGGACAGTGAACGGTGAACGGAGGAAGGGTAGCAAGATGTGTGGTGGAAGCCACAAAGTCACCAGGAGGAGCTAGATTTTTTGGGTGTTTAAAAAGCTTGAAAATGGTAAGTAGGTTTTTTGTGAAAAGGTTCTTCTGATGATTTCCTTGACTACCCGACTTCTTAAAGCTGTGATTGGAGATGATGGATAGTTTCTTGCTCTTAGTCTTTATCTTGTTCTTGTTGGATATTTTGTTAATGTTTTTTGGATTTTGAATTTGCTGGATGTTTTGATCAGAATTGGTACCTGATGTGGTAAGGTAGTAGTTGGTACTTGTAGTAATACTTAGATAAATGTGGAAAGATTGTTGTTTTTCAATTTCAGTAATGATAGTGCAGGTAGATTGATGGTAGTGTAGTGTTCGTTTGGTATTGAATTCTTGAAATGTACTAATGATGAACAAGGTGTTTTTGTATCTATGGAAGTTATTACTCAGAACACAGTTGTGGATGGAGTTGTTATTATTGATAGAGGTAATTCCCTGAAAAGAATTGTTTCCAGTTTTGGTGTGAATGAAGTGACTTTGATATTCTTTTCTGATTATGAACTCGATTAGGTAGCAAGATAGCCTGTAGATAATGTAACTGGCAATAGGCAGATCAAGGTGAAGGGTTTGCAAAAGAAACTCTGGTACTAAAATGTTTGAATGTGAGGTGTGCTTAGTTTTAGTAACACTGCACTTGCTTTGTTGCTCTTCTCTGGTACGAAGCTTGAGTAGATAGCACATGAAACTATAGTTAAGGTAGCTAACGATGAGAATAACTAGATGGGTGATGGGATGTTGAAGAACTTCTGTAAACATTAAGGCCGAATCAAAACCAGGTCTAGAAACTGAGATGGCATCCGAGTTACAGAGCTAAAATCGGATGAAAGAGAAAGTTGTCTTCACGTCAGATATTCTAATCGATTGAACAACGCACAACCTGTATTATTTCAATTATATAAAAATATAATGCGGAAAAGAAATAACACAGACACCACAATTTTTTTAACGAGGAAACCGCAAACGCAGAAAAACCCCGGGACCTAGTCCAAATTAAACATACACTGTATTAAGCCACTACAGACACTAGCCTACTCCAAATTAACTTCGGCCTGGACTGTAGTTGAACCCCAACCAACCTCACACTGATCCAAGGTACATTTATGCTCCTACGCCTCTGATCCCAGCAGTATACTGTGCACTTAATTCCCTTAGCTGATCTTACCCACAACCAAGAGTTGCTACGACCCAAAGTCGAAGACTTTAATAAACAAATATGTCTCACACAGAAAAGTCTATTCTCGAAGAACAGCTCAGTTTCATCAATCACCTCACAATAAACTTAATCGATACAGCGAAGAAGATTATTGAGGAATCACAAACAATAAGACGAAGATGTTTGTGATTACTTTTATCTTCCCTGTCGGAGATAGAAATCTCAAGCCAATTATTACAATTGTACTCGTACGATAGAAACAGCAATATGAGATCACACAACAACGAGGAAAGTAGTATCGGTCTGACTTCACAATCCCAATGAAGTCTTTAATAGAGAAAACTCATGGGTTAATGGAGATCGACTCTAGCTTGGAGAAAACTAGTATCACACAAGAAAAGTGTGTGGGGATTAGTTTTTCCAATAGCAAGAGTTCTCCCTTATATAGTCTTTCAAATCAGGGTTTGCAATCAATGTTAGCTTAGTAACAAAGCATTCAATATTCACCGTTAGATGAAAACCTGATTAGATACAAGCTAATACCTCTCAACCGTTAGATCGAAAACTTAGTTTACCCAAACGTGTACAATGGTTGGTTTAATATTAGTCAACCAAATGGTTAGCCAAATGATAACTTTCATATCAACCATATTCTTTTTCACCATAACTAGCCCAAATGACTCAAATGAACTAGTTAGAGAGTTGTTAAATTGCTATGAGATCTCAAGTACTACAAGAGACACAATTGAATCAAAAACGATGTGATTCACTCGAATCATTAATCATGAACTATAAAGAATTTGTTTGCAAAAGCATTCCTTAATAATTTAGAATAAGTTCACGAACAACATTTTCAGACATAACCTCTTGAGTTCGCGGACTCAAGCTAACCGGTTGAAGTTAATAAACTCCAGCAGAATTTCTCGGGATGAGAACTTCCGTCAGTTCGCGGACTGCACCTGAGCTTCAACTTCAGCAGATATTCTCGGGTTCGAGAAATTATGCCAGTTCGCGGACTGTGTTCGCGGACTGAGTTGCTGCTCACGTTCCGGTTCCACTTGATCAACAAAGTTCGCAAACTTTGGTTCAAGTGCTAAGGACTTATATATATATGTGTTGCCACAACAATGGTTATATCCTCCAATGGTTATATAGTCTAAACTCTAATTTCAATCATTGAAACATTCTCAGAGGGCATTATATAGTTGTTATTCACAAACTATTTTTCGTCAGAGCGATTTCCAAAATGATTGAAACATAACATGACTTTCGTCACTAGGCAAATATGAACTTGGCTAAAGTGAAATCTTTACCAACGCCCATTTCGAGAAATAGATAAGAAAGATATACTCAGCTCGAAATGTCACATGTGCATATCTTTAGTCTATATAGATAAACGACTTTTATCTCAAGATAGGAGATAGAGTAGATAGACTTTTGAGTGATAGATAAGTTCAAGTCTCCACATACCTTTTAGTCGATGAAGATCCACTGGTTCCTTGAGTAGTCCTTCGTCTTGTATGATGATCGTCATGGAGTTCTTGAGCTCAACTACATTTTTTATCCTAGTCCGAGACCTTAGCTATAGTAGACTAGTAATCAAGAGTTTATAGTTTTGATCACTAAGATTGAAAAACATGCTTGAGATAGTAACGCATGCGAGTTTGACCGAGCAGTGCTCTAACAAAAATCTCAAGCTAATTATTACAATGGTACTCGAATGATAGAAGATGTAAGATCAGATCACACAACTACAAGAAAAGTAGTATCGGTCTGGCTTCACAATCCCAATGAAGTCTTTAAGTCGTTAACCTGGTTTTAGAAGAAGAAAACCAAAGGTTAAAGGAGAATCGACTCTAGCTTAGCAAACTAGTATCATACAGAATGTATGGGGATTAGGTTTCCCAGTTTCTAGAGTTCTCCCTTATATAGTCTTTCAAATCAGGGTTTGCAATCAATGTTAGCTTAGTAACAAATCATTCAATATTCACCGTTATATGAAAACCTGATTAGATACAAGCTAATATCTATCAACCATTAGATCGAAAACTTAGCTTGCCATACACACATGTACTTTACGATTTTTGGTTTGTGTAACCGTACTCAAACGTGTACAATAGTTAGTTCAATATTAGTCAACCAAATGATAACTTTCATATCAACCATATTCTTCTACACCATAACTAGTCCAAATGACTCAAATGAACTAGTTAGAGAGTTGTTCAATTGCTATGAGATCTTATATACTACACAATACACGATTGAAGCAAAAATGATATGATTCACTCGAATCGATTCATGAACTATAAAGCCACGGTTTGCAATAGCATTCCCTAGATAATTTAGATAAGTTCACGAACATCGTTTTTATACATAACCACTCAAGTTCACGGACTGGGTTCTCAGACTCAAGTTAACCGGTTGGAGTTCATAAACTCCAGCAGAAATTCTTGGGTTTGAGAACTTCCATCAGTTCACGGACTGAAACCGAGCTACAACTCCAGCAGAAATTCTCGGGTTCAAGAACTACGCGCGTTCGCGGGCTGAGTTCGCGGACTGGGTTGACTGCTCAAGTTCCGATTTTCACTTGATCAACAAATTTCACAAACTTCGGTTCAAGTACTAAGGACTTATACATATATGTGTTACGACAACAATGTTTATATCCCCCAGTGGTTATATTGTCTAAACTCTTATTTCAATCATTGAAACATTCTCAGAGGACGTCATATAGTTGTTATTCACAAACTAGTTTTCTTCAGAGAAATTGTATGCGTGTCGTAACCACAAAAAATTAATTAATATTTTACTACCTAATTAACAAGTAATATAGGGTAGTCAAGATCGATCCCACGAGGAGCACGAGATTCTAGTTGTCTTATAATGTCACAAAGGGGGGTATGTTTTAGATAAGTAAAAGAAAATAAAATAAACAAAACAATTAAAATCAAATCAATAAGAGAGATTAGATCAAGGAATCCTTCTTCGCTGCAAAACAATGATTCAAGTTATGTTCTTTTCCACTTTTTATTACTCATAGATTATCACCAACCGTAGGATAGCATATTCGCTTATCTAACCCCAAAATTCCTTATTTCACTGAGTAACAGGTTCGCTTAGTTATCAGATTCTATTCAAAAGAACCACCTTGAGGTTCGCTTACAAGATGTAATTCCCCGAACACATTAAGATTTATGAACTTAGGTTTAGTACTAGTAGTTAGACTCGGTTCGCTTGGTCCACTTTCTAGCGTTGTTTTCACACACAATTGCTCCACGTAATCCCTCCGCAAGGTCTCGTGTTTTCTACTTATGTAAATAGTCAAGAAGCGATTACTTATCCCCTAACTTTCACTAGCTTTAGATCAAATTAACAAATCAATTTAGTATGCATCCTAAACAACCTATCAATCAATCATAAACACTAATATTAGTAAAAACAAACGATAATCATGTGAAAATTCAAAGTAGATTTAAAACAAAACTCAAAACATGTTAAGAACTAGGAATTCATCCTCAATCAATAAATTAGATACTCATGCTAAGGAGTTCACACAAAGAATAAAGAAAAGAAGAGTGTTGTGTGTGTAGAAGTGTGCAAAAAGATGTGTGTATCTAAGTGCATCTAAGTATATGGAAGTGTGGAAGTGTGTCTAGAAAAGTAGAGAACTTCTCTATTTATAGGCTTCAATGTTCTCCATATCTTCCAAGGAATAGAATCCCTTTCCTTTTGTAGCTCAATTTCCAAATCCAAGCCTTTCTCAAATCTTCCATCTCCTCTTTCCAAATCCAAGCCAAATTCTTCATTCAATTCCAAGTCCAAATCTTCACATCCCATGAGAGAAATCCACACAAAATTCTGCAATTTTGGCTCGCCGGAAAACTGGGTTTTTGGCCGGAAATATGCCGGAATCCGTCGCTGCCGGCAACCTGAAAATTCTCCTCCGGTCAAGGTATATTCCGTCCGTCAACCGTTATGACTAACGGTCAAACGAGTCAACCCGTCAGTCTTCCATCAGTCAATTAGTCAAGGCCAAGGAGCTGAGTTGGACCGAGTCAGAACCGAGTCAGCTAGCTAACTCAGCTGACTGGTCATAACCTTGCCATTTTGCAGGCCATCTTGCCAAAGCGAATCGTCTCATCCATGATGGCTGAGCATTCCATTCCTTTTTAGTATCTCCATATTTCTCCACCAACTCTGTAATCGTTGCAACTCAGCTCTGTATTCTTCCCTCAAGTCGAACCAAGTTCAGTCCCATGTATTTACATTTCAATTTAAGTAGCAGCATCCCAATTCCTTCCCTGTAACTCCCATCTGTGCATCTCAGAATTCAGTTGATGCTCTAAACAACACCACCAAAGCACAACTGAAATGCCACCACTGCCTTCTATCTCACAACCAGCTCCACAAATCCCTGTAATTCCTTCTTGATTTTAATCTGCAGCCACCTGCACATCAATTCCCTAACATACATCTATCCATTCTCATTTGTTGATAGCAAAGACGAACCCAATCTCAGAAATATACCAACTGATTCCTTCACTGCCACATCCCACATGATTCTCATGAACTGTAGCTGCAATATCAACCATCCTGAACCAACTGAGCTTCTTCATAATCCCAACTTCAGTTGTACTTGCCAGAACTAACTTCATTTCACCAATTCATTGCACCCACACTTCAACATTCCTGCCACACACACTTGAGAGTCGCAGCTTCTTCTTCATTCTATCATCTTTTCCATCTTTATTCTGCAAAACCAACACCAGTTGCCAATCACCAGTACTTACATCATGAGCTCAACAACATCATTCCAATTCAATTGATCTCACCATTTAATTCATCTTCCCCGATTTCTCTGATTCGTATCAACACCATCGGAATCAAACCCCTCTTTAATCTTCACAACATCTCATACTTCAAGCTGTGTTGTCTTCATACACAGTACTCTGCATCACAGATCCACAGACCCAATTTCGATAGCAATCTTCTTTATCTCACCTTAATCCACCGAAACCCATCTTCTCTTTAGACCAAAATCACCACCAAACCCTAACCCATTTTACCGAGATTCAACATCACCATTAATGGCAACAGCTTCAAATCTCAGTTCAAATATTCAATCCTCAATTCCTTAACAACGAACCCTAATCCTTCTTTATCTCTTGAGTTCAACATCAGACGAATTCCTTCCTATTTCTCGTGATTCAGTTTCAATGGCAGCGAGTTCTCAGACGCTGTAGAATACATTTGGGGAAAGAAGAAAACCTAATCTCGATATAGGTTTTAAGTAAGGGATAGATTAATGCACCCCAGATGAGAACCAACCCCAAATGGCATCTCCTTAGCCTCAGCTGGTATTGTTTAGTAAACACCTCCAAAAGGGTTACCCCTTAACTGTTACCGGGCTCCGGATAATACTCACCTGTAAAATGACGATTTTGCCCCTTCCAGCTCAAATTGAATGATTTCTTCTTCTTTTCCTCCGTGCGACTCCAGATTACCTAAACACTCAAAAAGAAACATAAGATACATAATTCACACGAAAAATAGCAAAGAAAGCATAAATACTAGATATTAAATTAGGTGTTTTAGACACCTATCAGCAATTTCCAAAGTGATTGAAACATAACATGACTTTCGTCACTAGGCAAAGATGAACTTGGCTAAAGCGAAAGCTTTACCAATACACATTTAGAGAAATAGATAAGCGAGATATACTCAGCTCGAAATGTCACATGTGTATATTATTAGTCTATATAGTAATACGACTTTTGTCTCAAGATAGTAGATAGAGTAGATAGAATTTTGAGTGATAGATAAGTTCAAGTCTCCACATACCTTTTAGTCGATGAAGATCAACTGATTCCTTGAGTAGTCCTTCGTCTTGTATGATGATTCCCATGGAGTGCTTGAGCTCAACTACACTTTCTATCCTAGTCCGAGACCTTAGCTATAGTAGACTAGAAATTAAGACTTTATAGTTTTGATCACTAACATTGACAAACATGCTTGAGATAGCAACGCATGCGAGTTTGACCGAGCAATGCTCTAAGAAAGTTCCTCCAGTTCCTTGAGTAGTTCTTCGTCTTCATAAGATAATCTCCATGGAGTCTGGAGCTCAACTATACTTGACTATCATAGACCGAGACTTAGTCGTAAGTAAACTAGAAATCAAGACATATAGTTTTGATCACTAATATTGACAAACATGCTTGAGATAGCAACGCATGCGAGTTCGACCGAGCAATGCTCTAACAGTTTTTCACGAAACTATGTAGGTTAACGACTTAAAGACTTCATTGGGATTGTGAAGCCAGACCCAACTATTTTCTATGTAGTTGCATGATCTGATCTTGATGTTTTCTATCGTGATTGAGTACAATCGTAAGATTATCTTGATATTTATATCTCTGATAGGTAAGATAGAAAAGTAGTCACAAACACCTTTGTCTCATCGTTTGTGATTCCACAATATCTTGTTTCGTTAATCGTTTAAGATTATTGTGAGGTGATTGATAATACTAGGTTGTTCTTCGGGAATATAAGTCCGCGTTATCAATTGGTTCCTGTTCACCTTGATTTATCAAAGGACAGAACGTAAACTCGTAGGTATATCTGTGGGAGACAGATTTATCTATTCAATAGACTTTTCTGTTTGATACATATTTGTTTATCAAGTCTTCGAATTTGGGTCATAGCAACTCTTAGTTGTGGGTGAGATCACCTAAGGAAATCAAGTGTGTAGTATCCTGCTTGGATCAGAGGCATAGGGAACGCGACTATACCTTGAATCAGTGTGAGATTGATTAGGGTTCAACTACGTTCCAGACCAAAGTTATCTTTGTAGTAGGCTAGTGTTTGTAGCGGCTTAATACAATGTGATGTTCAAATCTGGACTAGATCGCTGGGTTTTTCTGTATTTGCGGTTTCCTCGTTAACAAAACTTCTGGTGTCTGTGTTATTTCTTTTCCGCATTATATTTTGTTATATAATTGAAATATCACAGGTTGTGCGTTTGAATCGATCAATTGGTAAATCCAACCTTTGGTTGTTGATTGAAATTGATTGATCCTTGAATATTGGTCTTTGGTACTGTTCAAGTTATTTCTCATATATTCAATCAGGCTCGCAAATCCTTATTTGTTTGATTGTGGATTGAATTGAGAAATTGAGATATAATTCTTTGATATACTTTTCTTAAGATTGAGTCTAACTGTCTAGTTGATTCTCTTGAAAGAATATTGGAGTTAGTCCATTCAGATTTCTAAGAGAAATATTGGGTGAGGTTGTTAGACCCCCGCTTTTTCAGATACACAAAAAACTCATAACTGAAGCTCTATTCTTGTATGGCTTATTGTACATATTGATTTTTAGTTTGATCTATAGTGAAATATCTAGAGTTCATAGTTTTTGAAGATTGAAACATAATCTTCTGGTTAACCAAAATCGTCCGGTTTTATACCGAAACCTAGTCATCCAGAACCGAATAAACTAAATGGTTACATCGGTTGTCAAAACTGAAAAACCGAGTGCTACAGTTTCGGTTTTGCCAATAACCATACCGAACCATGTGCAACCCTAATTGTAGTCGTCCCAAAAAAAAAAAAAAAAAGGGTCAAAACCTTGAAGTAGAAAATTGTATCTGGCTTGATCGGATATGTGTACGTTCTAACAGGTATCTATTTTTATATTGATAAATAGAAAACCTCTCTCTAGCGAAGTCATTCTTCTATCTCTCTCTTAAGGAAGAAAATATCTCAGCAAACCCAACGAAACCCTAAGCGCCGTTTGAGTTATCTCTTGTTCAGATCCGCTCAGATTGAGCATATATGAGCAAGAGAAGCTCAAACCATCTTCTCTTTGCATCTTCTCCTTTTACTGCTTTGATTTCATCTTTTTAGGTTAGTTTTTGGTTTAAATCAGATTGATTTATTTGAGAAATCTAATTGGTTTTATACCCCTTTCATGTTCAAGTTTTAGATCGATTTAGTGTTGGGTTTGGTTGATTTTCTCTTGTCTGTGTGATTTCGATTCTTAGGAATGATGGGTTTTCTCTCTTTACAAAGAAAATCAGTAGTGATTCCCCCTTTTTCTTCACCAACAGACTCATCCATTTCAACTTTTGTTTCCAATACTCCTCCTTCACCATCTCTTAAATCAGGATCAACATCAACAACAAAATCACTTATTTCAAAAGTAGCAACAACAATCATAAGAGTTTCAACTACAGCAGCAACAACAATCACAGAATCAACAAGACAAATCACGGAAACATCAACGACAATCACATATACAACTCTAAGATCAATCGACAAATCATATGATTCAAAGAGACAAATAAGTAAGATTCTATCACTAATGAATACCTATGATTTGGGTTCTTTTCGGTTACTTTGCTACAAAAAAGTGGATCATTTTATGATCCTGTCTCTCCTGTTCGTGACCAGGAAAGGAGTGTTATGTGCGGAAGTCAATTGCCACACACCCAAAACCCTGAGAGGTGGATGGATCCTTCTTTGGATCATAACATTTTTGCCATGTGCAAGACTGTTAATTGATTTGGAAGAAACTAGTTCTTTCCAAATAATACCATCTAAACTTCACAAGGAAAATATTCAATTAGTAGTATTATTGGGTGATTATTTTTGTTATGTCTTTAGAGTTGGTAAGTGTTATTATTAGTCAAGTTTGCTCAAGTTTCTTACATCATATCTGTAAGTTTTGTTGCTCACAATATCGTATCTTAAGGTGTTTTTACCTTCAGTTTTATTATAAAAAAAAGACCCCCTTTACAATTTTTTATGCGACCAAAATCCGAAGAGATTTGGTCTAACGCTTAATCATGATTAATGTAAAGAAACACTTATAATTGAAATTGGAATGTTAAATTATAACAAAACACCATGAAACAAGAGTAACCAACCTTCAAATGATGCTTCTTCTACCCTTTGAACAAGGAGGATACAAAGATTTGAGGTTCTTCTCTAATAATCTTCAAATTTCTACCCAATTCTAAGATTGGAAACTAGAAGATAATAGATGCATCTCTTACAAATTGAAATTTCTACACAATTACAGATTAGAAATAACAAAGTGATGGAGGCTCTTTTCTTAGGAAGGATTTAGAGTTCTTACGCCACTATTCTAAACAAGTAAAACTTAAAACTAGAATAGCAAGGGTTTAAACAATAAGTACTCACTCCGTTTCTAAAAAATAGTCAATTTTTGTTTTCACAAAAATTAAGAAAACCAATCATTGTATCCACTTTTTCATGTTTTTTCCTAAATTATCCTTTGGTCCCCACTCATTTGCTATTAGAGAAAGATGGGAGAGAAGTGGTCCCTTTTTTATATTAGAGAGAAAAAAAGGAGAGACAAGTGGTCCCTCTATGGGTATAGTAGTAAAATCATAACATTTCTACATATGGAAACAAGCCTATTTTTTTGACATACCCAAATAAGAAAACTTGACTATCTTTTAGAAACGGAGAAATAATAAAAATAAAGGATAGACTACTAAATAAACCAAATAAGAGGTAAGAAGGAAAACAAAAATAAAGAGAATAGGAATGGTATTTAATAAATACCACTATGCATCAATGATGCAGTTGCACTACTTCCGGGGAAAGCACTCTCCCAATTCACTGAATTTAGCAACCTGTACTTTAGTGTTCAGATCTGTGAAGATCTTGACTTAGATTTTAACGAATCATTTTAATTATTAACTAATCTCTATTCTTTAACTATTACTCTTTTTATTCACGTTTAAAGTCTTTCATCGAGAGAAGTAAGTTATTCCTTTCATTACGTTCCTAAACTTACTTCCAAAATCCAAACTTCTTAATTATTTGTTTGTTCCCTTTTTCCTAGTGAAGAAGAAAATGCCTTTCTTTAAACCCAATTGGAGTAAAAGTTGTTGCTTTAATGAAAATAAGATTATCATAATTAAAGTAATGTAAACCCATTCATGAACTTAATCCAACATAATTAGTATGCCTTTCTTTACACAGTGTAATTAATACTAATAAACTAAAGAAAAGAAGATGTTCATCATCTATATGCATTGTACATCAGATTCTTATATCCCCCACTCTGTACTTGTGATATGTTGCAGAGAGACAGTGAGTAGCACGACTCCGACCAGACCGGTCGGTTTATTCGACTTGCTCCGGATATTAACTATTCATTGCCAGATACAATCACATATTCACATGTCTTCCTCTATACAAAACAGCAGAATATGCCTGCAGATGCTTGATAATATCTGCGGCTCAATAGAGTGTTATGCTTCAAACAAAAAAAAAAGTGTTGCATCATTTTCCACATCCACAGCGGACGAGTAAAACCAAAAATTTAGTCCGAAAAGCAGACACAGTCGAACAGAGTAAAGACTATAACCCATACTAAATTCAAATCTCAGAGTATATTTGGTCGCCGACTAAGTCCAAAACCAAATATAGTCGAGCGGACATATAATTAACGCCCAACACCGAGCGAAGTTATAATTAACGCCCCACAACAGGCGTACGTAAAATTAACGCCCCACAACAGGCGTACGTAAAATTAACGCCCCACAACAGGAGTTAATAAAGTCTTCATCCCACAAAAAAAAAAATCTTCTTTAGTGTGGGGCGTTAACTATAGCTCCGCCACATATTTTTTTATTTATTATATGAATCCCATCAGGCGAACTTATAATCTCCGTTCAACTAAATATATCCGTCTCCCGTAGCGTCACGCAACGGACTAAATTCAAATTTAGTCGTTTTTTTTCCCTCTTTGATTTTTGGGTATAATCGCACCACTGAAGTTGCTCTTACCTGTTAACCTTGTAAACATGGAGTATTATTCTGTCCAAGTACGACAAGGATACAGATCTTAATAGTGTGAGCTACCTAACATTGTATAGGATTGATTTTTTTTTTCCGTCCATATTACAGCGATTATGATCCTTACATTAATTATGAACTGTTAAAGTATTAAGTTCCATGAATATTGATTGTTTTTGGACACTAATCCGTCCAGTTGTTAAGTTTGTCAGTAGTTAGGTTTTGATTCTTTGCATAGCACGTATTCTAAACAGTTCGCAGAAATGGGGACAGACTACAGAGAATCTAGTTAAAGCTTTGTACTTGTAGGCTCACTGGCTCAGTAAAGAAAGAAGCAACGAGCACTACCTACGCACTTTGCGAACCGCAATTTGCAATACATTTTATGAACCTAATCTACTTTTGTAAAATATTCGTCGTCGGCCTGTGTTTTTAATGATTAGTGAGTAAAATTACGACCTTACCCTTCAGTCAGGAACCATAGTCGGTTTGCCCTTTCCTTGAAAGCGAATAGCAACGTTGACTGAAAGTCAGAACTTTCTTTCTCGTCATTATTGGTTTTTTTTAACTAAGGTCCCACAAAATGGAGGTTCAGATTCAGTGTTCAGATGACCACTGACGCAACCCGATATTGGTACAGGACAAAACATACTCAAGCCTTGCATTGATACACCCCAAACAATTTAGTACTCCTATTAGCAATGTTGCTTTTTTTCTTTTATGTTTGAGAAAAGGTTAATCGCACTAATAATAAAAGATACTGTATAAAAATGGCTGATGCACCCGCATAAAATCCCGAACTTTGTGCCTATTAAGGCCAAGCACTATGATAGGCAGTTTCGCTTAGCTATAGATCTATTTATAGCGAAAGCGCTTTAATGTGGCGAACTGCCTTCGCTTAGCTAAGTAATGGATCATATCTGATCCCCTCGAGCTAAAGGATGAGACACGGAAACTCAATTTCCGTCTAAAAAATTCTTTTAGGAAGCTTGGTTCTTGTAAAATAAGTTTTTAAATCAGAAATTGTGGACGGCAAGAGTTACATTTCCACCAGCCGATCAAAAGAAAACTCGAGTAATATAACACCACAGGTTGTAAGAATGTTGCAGTTCTGTGACAAAAATTAGCGAGCCAGAGTGCCATACTATCCATGATGGGACCATACGGAGATGATAAAGACGCAATTAAAATGTGAACTTTGGGCAATGGGTGGAGAATCATTTTTGCGAAATAATCACGTGCAATATTATATATTTTGCAATTTGACACCTGTCAGTCTAAAACAAAGCAGTGGTAGTTCGTGTAAACATCAACCAAAACCTTGATAAATTTCTTCAGTTTTTCCTATATAAGCATTTGCATCATCACCGAAGTATCACCACCAACTCCAAGTAGTCGAGTACAATCACAGTAAACTCAAACAACCTTCGAAAACTTCTTCCTTTTCCTCCTTTCTCCATCACTTCAGCTCTCTTTAGTCTTGATCAGCAGATAATTACATTTTTCTTACCGGTATATTTTACCAAAAAAAAACAAAAAAAATGGCAGGCGCAAGAACTATTAGATCATCATCGATCTTGAGCGGTATGAATTCACCAAGATTTGCTGGCCGTCAAATACCAAAAAGGGGTCAAGTTAAAACTGGGATTGTTATCAACCTCGTTCATTCTTTCGCTTCTATTTTCTCTCAAAGCGGCCGGCGTTCCTCCTCGACTCGGTTTAGTCAGCGGAACTGAGCACAATCTTGATTTTTGGATCGATGGGAGAGGAGAAGAAACAAAGGAACTTATCAGTCGTTTTCTATCTGATATGTAATTCACTTGTTGAGTAGTTGGTCTTTTTGTACATTATAAATGAAGCGGAACTCTACTGGTATTAATTTTGATTTTGATTTTGATTTCTTTATTTGGTCAAAAATTAATCGAAAAAACCTGTGTCCTTAATTGTTTCGGGGTTACATTTGTTTGATTTTCAGTAAAAGCTCAAAAATCAAAAGCAATTTTCTGTAGTATCATTACATCCTGCCGTCGCCGATGATAACATCCAAGGACCAAGTTGCATACGGATTAAAAAAAAATCCACTTAATCAAATTTCATGCAGGAAGGATACACACGGTGAACACTTTCATCCATGTTTTAACCAGGATGAAATTATTTTCATCTAATTCAACACTGGGTTGAACTTTGTTTCGCCCATATTTAACTAGGATGAAAATGGTTCCATCTAATTTTTCATTAACCAGATGAAACTGGTTTCATTCAACTTTGGTTGTGCTGAATTTGGTTTTGCTCGTGTTTAATTTTCATTAACCAGGATGAAACTGGTTTCATTCTACATTGGTTGGGCTGAATTTGGTTTTGCTCATGTTTAAACATTAATGAAACTGGTTTTAGGCTCAGTAGTGGCACTAGTAGTAGACCATTGCACTTCTTGTAATAGACGTCCGAACAGACGGTCGGCCATAATTTTTAAAAAGTAAATATATAAGGGATTGAGATTGGTTTGCACTTTTGCATCGTGCAATTCAACTCTAGTCAGGCACGAAAAAAGTGAGTATTTCCGTGCAAATTTCTCTCACAAATTAATCCAAAAATATGGTATCCTAGTTTTCTCCCTAGCAGCAAGGACCACTGGACCCACTCATGTGTATGTGAACGGTTTTGGGTAGTTCACACACACGGTCCATATAAAATTAGAGCAAAGGGCTGGAATATTACCTATTATAGCAAAAGGTGAAGCTACGGTTGAACTCGTTTAAAAGCTAACAACCATGTGCAGGTTGTGACTCAGCGTGACTCAGCGAGTTAATAATTCTGATTCGACCAATTTACCCTTCCTGGTTGAATTAGGACAGTGCTCTGGGTTAAGTTATGGGATATGGGTTGGTTATCGCGTTTCTTCCTTTCCCCTTGTCATCTTCATGATATGCAAACTTGCAGAGAGTCGGAGATTCTTTCTAAACTTAAGCTCAGATTCTTTCTATTCTCTTTCCTTCTTCTACATAGCTATGATTCCATTTCCCCTCAACTCCCTTCCCCCCTCAACCTTAAATTCTTTATACACTCTCTTCAGCTTTAACCTAGATTATGTTATTGTCTTCGGAATTATCATTTAATGTGTATATAGGATTTCAATTTGGGTGTAGTAGAACCTCTTATACAATCTATCGCGTTTTTCCAGGCAATCAAAATAATAAAAATGGAAAGGAGTACCAGTTTGACTGATATTAGAAGACACGGAAAATGGGAACGAGTTGCATCCCCATATTTTCTAACATTTGCCAATCAAGAAGGTAATTTTATGGAATTATTTTTTCCTTCTTTGTTAGGTTTATCGTTTTTTCGGTGTATTTTTGAAACTGAAAGATAAATTGATCCATTACGGTGAGAACCCATATTCAATCATAAGGGAATTTTGTTATGTTGGTTTTAGGGTTGATCTATATTGGGTTTGATATGAATTTTTGCTAATTAAATTGGTTTCTTAAGGATCAGAGGGTCGATTTGGCAGTGTATCAAAATCCCTCTTACTTACCAAACTAGAGCAGGGAAATTATCAAAGTGTTCACTTATTTGGATTCTTGAGTTGATCTTGACTACCCAAAATAGAAGATGTTTCATCCATTGCCGCCTAGCCTTGGACATGGGGTATATCTGGGAGCAGTGGAAAGGGAATCATTTTTCATTAGAGACGATCATTAGTATGATCCCCTTGCTGGAACTATCCAGGTAATGTACTTTTGATTCGTTGTGGAACCCCCTTCATGGCATCTTACTATGAAAATTTTGTGATTTGTGACGATATATCTCTTGATCTTTGATAAAGTTATAGAAGTTCGGGGATAAGGTTATAATGCATTCATTAGGGCTTACATGAAACTCATATCTAACCTTGGTTTATATATTCTTGGTCTACTCGGCATATGGAAAATGAATGAATTCGTAGAGTTTTGAGTTGATTGTAATAGTTTATGAATTGGTCAAATCACTATAACCATAGAAAAACTTCTCCGAGTCGTGACAGATTTTAAGTTAACCTCATTTTAAAAGACTGTCATTTTTTACCAATTTTTTGGTTATAATGCACGAATTTGTCCATTTCGATTTGCAGAGACATTTGTTCGAGCTGACGGACCCTTCATTGCTTTTGCTGATGTTTTAGAGATCTCCAATGTGACTATGACTGTGAAGGTTGTAGGACGGATTGGGTATGTTAAGATTATATACTTGCAGTCGCCGATCAACAACCTTACTCAGAAGGAAGTGGTGAAGGTTTGAAGAAGCTCCAGCTTGACTACTGGGACAATAACCGCCTATGCACTTACGACGAGAATGGTATATGCTTATTCACTGATTTCGTGTTGTGGGTGAGAACCAACAAACTGTTCACATTGAAGGGGACAGTGGAAGGAGCAAAGACGAAAGAACATATTCTGGTAGTTACGTATTTTTTGGTTCATAGTGTGCTAATGTTGTTCAGTGGACTAAATACTTTACTTTTGATGAATTATACTCGTAGTATTGGATGATTGTACTTCACCGTTGGATAGTTGCATACAAAACTGGTAATGATGTATTTTTAACATTTATCAGTTTCCCTTTGTGATATTACCCAAGTAATAAACTGTAGTATATGATAAACTGGGTACAAATTAAAATAACCGTATAAAATAAGTTGGGTCCAATACCAACAAAAATTCCATTTCATACTTATTCCTTGTCGTATTCATAAAATGATATTCATCTAATATAAAACCAAATGCAAAGTTCTACTACTATATTACGGTGATTCAAAAACTGGGTTAGCATTTCTGAAGTCCGGTCGACCGCCTTAATTGCTACACCCCTTTTGAGCTCAATGATGGCAATTACGATCGAATTTATGTGTAAGACCAGAGAGTAATGATGTAAATTGTGATGTCACTTAAACTGGAGGCGGCTAGATTTGTATCATGTTTGATGTGAACCAACCAGCCACTCCACATTCCTTGATAACAAAGTAGTGCATAATGCGATGTCATCTTTTCTTTTTTATTGTAACTTCAGGAGTAATTTAGGCACGCATACTGCAAACACAATTCCATCACCTCCTAAGTTTATCAAGTTGGAGTAGATATACACACGAACCACAGACCTATTCCATTAAAACTTAAAACAATTTAACCAATTTTTTTTTATGCTACAAACAGGTTTGGGTGCCTAGTTAAATTCATATTACCCTCAAAACGTGTTACCCATTATAATTTATACTACCTTGAAAAATAAAGTTCTCATTGAAATTTATACGACCGTGTTATAGAGGTATTTATAGGATCGTCTCAAAGATGAGCAACACAAAGAGAACAAACGGGATTAGACATGTTAACAAATTGATTGTTTTCTACAATTTGGAATCTTGGTTTGAGTACAAACAGGATCATACATGTTAATAGATTGTATATTTTAAGTAATTTGGAATCTTGTATGGAGTAATAGACGCTCACATCATTAGGAGAAAACAGCAAAGGGATCTTTGGAGTCTAGTGCAAAGGAGCCTCCGTAACAATCAAAAGAACAAAAGTCAATCATGAATTCTTTAAGAAACAGATCAAAAACAACATAAATTATGCTACGAAGAAGGATTAATCATTGATTTTCACGAGGAATAAGAAGAGCTCATTGAGGCTGTGAAGTCTGTCTTTTGGTTAAAGCTGGATTCAACCAGAGCACTGTCCTAATTCAACCAGGAGGATAAATTGGTACGAATCAGAATTATTAACTCACTGAGTCGCAACCTGCACATGGTTGTTAGCTTTTAAACGAGTTCAACTGTAGCTGCACCTTTTGCTATAATAGGTAATATTCCAGCTCTTTGCTCTAAAAATTACCCATTTATCTTTCGGTAAGCTTGGTTTTGTGGACCTACCAATAAATGAATGGTTGACCACCCGTTTTCCTAATTTGACTTAATTTTATTTGCTTCACTATTATTAACTACGGTTATTACTGCTCCTGTATTTTAGAAAGATAAGTTTGTTTTATTTACAAAAGGGGATTTTGTGTTTTCCCCTCAAAATAAATAGGTAATTTGCATTACCCCTTTCTAAATTCAAAATTGGTAAAACCCCCTTTCTGTTATAATTACCGTTACAACCCATTTGATTGTGCTCGTACAACTCACGTGTGTATAAAATAAAATTAATTTTCCTTATCAGATGTTAATATCTAGGACCTTAAATACGTGGCTCATTTTAGACCCTAAAAAAAAAATTGACCATTATACGGCCATCTTCTTCCCTTTTTCTTCTCCGCACATCGCCATTAGAGACCTTCAAAAATGTACTCTACGATTATATAGTCATCTTCACCAATTTTTCTTCCATATCCCCCTTCTTTTCTATTTAAACTCCAGCACTGCACAAAAAAATTAAAAAAATTCATTAGATATCCATAAATCACGAGATGAACATACATAAATCATTAAATCTTTATTCCATATTTTAACCCATTACCGCCGGCGGTAATGCTTCCTATCAGGATCCATCTATTGTTGACCATAGAATTCTTACAGAAACCAAAATCATTGAACAACTATTTTCCTCCAAAGTGGGCACATGTGTTGTTGTGATATGGATTCTCAATACCCATATCTAGAAAATTAATTTCCTGATTTCAAGCAAACTTCAATTAGAACCCAGTAAATTGAACAATAGAAAAACCAAAGAAAACCCTAAGGAATTTCATTATTGTTGATAGCGTGGTATGCAGTTCTTTTTCGTAGTTGGTGAATCTTTATCTCTTCGTGCTACGCTTTGTTTCTCTTCGTATTATGTGATCGTTCTCTCTAGTTCCGGCAAAACAACATTTGATTCTGGTCTGTAGTTGAGAATTTTAACATGTTCTTCGGCGAGAACGAAGAGAAAATGAAAAAAAAAAAAAGGATCTTTCTGCACCTATCTATTTCTAATCCAACACAAATCAACGGTGAGTATTGCAACATGTACCTAGGGTTTATAAAATTAATTATTATTTATGATGTACGCGTGAATTTCAGTGCTTACTTAACCTGATGTTGACGGAAGTTATAACAGGGGTTTTACCCATTTGGGGTTTATAAAAGGGGTAATGCAAATTACCTATTTGTTTTTTTTTTTGGGGACACAAAATCCCCCTTTACAAAATTATACATAAAATAAACTTATTTTGAAACGTAAAGAGTGCAATCTTAGTTTTTTTTATTGATGTTCTTTGTTTTAATCTTTTACGTATAATGTAGTATTTCTTTATATTGTATTCCTCGTAACTCTCTACAATTTTCTTTTATATTTTACTTTAGATCTCTTCTTTCTTGGTATAGTATAGTGTTTCTCTATTTAATTATTCTCTCTATTTTTACTAATGAACAACTAAATCTTTCTCTTGCAAGGACTTTTCCTCGTTAGAATCATGAAAGGTTTTTTTTTTAATCTTTGATAAACAAGTAACATCTTCATTAATGGAAATTCGAGGTTATAATGAGTTTAAGATTGAAAAATGAGAGAGTACAAAGTCACAAGAACATACGAAAGTATAATACCAAGAAATCCGACAAGAGAAAGAGAAGCATCACCAGAGTAAGATAAATACAAATATGAATAAGATCAGATTAATCGGAGGAAGAATGATTTTTCTCGGAATTAAATTCCAACCATTCAGTTTGTGTTTCTTCTTTAGAAAGATGTGCTCCCAAAATATAAGTGATTTGCATGTAACTAGTGATGAAGCTTCTGACGTCAAAAAGATCACCGATGAATATTTCGTCACCGAATAAGTTGATGATGAAGATTCTGTCGCCGGATAAGTTGTTGAAGATTTCCTTGTCGGAGAGCATCACTTTTTACCTTAAAACCCAACTCGATAACCAAGAACTGCCAATAAAGCGAAGATAAACCTTAAAAGAGTAGATAAAACCATTACAATGGTATAGATAAGTAAAAATATAATAAGAACCAAGCTAAAACTACTAACTAACCTAGAAAGCAAGAAACATTGAAGAAATCTGCTTAGATCTGGTCCATTTGTTGGTGATGGTTTTGTTGAAGAAGAAGAGGGAGGATCGTGAGAACGAGAGAGAAAACAAAAATAGTTGTATTTAAAGGCGTTAAATATTGGACATTCATGTCCAATTCTCTCCTTCTTATCACATTTTTGTTATAATCTCAATCAGTTTTGCCACCATCTCCTTCAGCAGTATTGCAAACCATCAAACTCAAGATGGATTCAAACAATATGTTCTAGTATTATTATTTCATCATGTGTATAATTTCGAAGATATCAATGAGTCTCCTCAGTGTGACTCGGTTTGGCCGGTTCCTGTCATTCAAGTTCAAAATTTAAATTTCCAAAATTCAAACTTTACCCTATCGCCTCCCGAAATTTTATGGAGATTACTGCTTATCAGCCGAGAACTTCTCATTTGAGCATTCACCAAATCAATGTTGTATATTCCTTTTTGAATTCTACTGATATTTTTACCCTATTTTAATATATATTTGTTATCTCCTTACTCCTATTTTTGGGTATTATGAAACTCAGATATATATATTTTTATATAAATTAGATAATGCCGTTTTTTTCACCCATTCCATCTCTCTAATTTTCTCAATAAGAATACCTAAGAACATGGCGTCTTCCTCAAACAACCAATTCTCGGCCATTACTAACCAGATGCAGATGCAAAAATCTGTGCACAAGACAAAGAGTCATTGGCTCTATGAAAGCTATCTCTGAAGCTTCTGATGAGTTGAATAACACCTTGATTAAGAAACTATTTTCTAAGGGTCCTATTGATACTGAATTTATGAGAAAATAAGTCAGTCTTCTTTGGAAGGAATATAAAACAAAGGAGGTACATTCCAATGATAGGAACATTTTCCTTTTCAAGTTTAACTCTAAGGAAATAGTGTATGTTGTCACTAAGAAAGGTCCCTGGAACGTCAAAAGATGTCATCTCAAACTTAAAAAATATGATGCATCTATTCTTATTAATACTGGACCTTTAAACATTAAGAGTGAAATGTTCAATTCAAAAATCTCTTACTTGAACATCACTCCAAGTCGATTGTGAGTGAATCCATAAAAGACATGGGTAGAAAAATATGGACTGATCCAAATAATTGTAGACCAACTTTTGGTAGCACGATAGCTGCCGCAGTGAATATATGCTTGACTAAACCTCTACACATAGGATATTGGTGGAATACAGCGGCAGGAGGAGTTACTTGGGTGAGATATCATTGGGAGAGACAATCACATAACTTATGTCAAAAACGCTATACTATTAATCACAATGTTGAAGAATGTCTTAATGTAGCTGATGACTTGATTATAAGAAGTTACTCTAGTGATTAATATATTTCTTATTGTCATGAGCTAGCTAAAGCTTATAGGGTTGAAATAACTGAAGATCTGGATCAAATGCTTCAAACATCTATGAAGCAAGCCAAAACCAAGAGAAGAAATAGAATATCATGAGAAGGGTAGAAAGCATGAAATATCAAGAAACACCGATCAAGAATATAGCCAAAACCTCAATATCCCTTCCAAACTTGTTCTATACACTCATGACTTGTACAAGAATATCATAGAAAATGGTACTGGAGAAAATTCATCTACAAATGAGTTTGATGGCATGAAGCATGACTTGATTGAAGAAGAAGAATTAACTACAAAGAAGAACTTTCATGTGGTGGATGAGGCTACTGCAACTTAGGTGTATCTTTCATCATATTTTCATTCTCAACAATATTTTACTGTTAACTTGTCTCTCAATCTTCTAAACTCTAATTTAATCTTTTTTTTTGCCTTTACTGAATTTCTAGTTATATTGTCTCATGTAAAATACAAACATGAAAGTATTTAACTGGAACTGTCAATGTTTTTTGTGCAAGGACACTAAAGGTCATATTCATCACCTTAATACTTTATATGTCCCAGACACCATATTTATTTAAGAAGAAAAAAAGTGACAGCGGAATTCTAAAGCTCATAAGCTTTTAAACATGTCCAATAAGCCTTTTGTACCATCTGTAGGTGCTTTTATTCTGTCAGATATTTATAAGGAACGCGCAATTGGGGGATATAGCTATAGGACAAAAACGGTCTCCCAATAGAAATTTTGGGTGACCCCCTATGTAATTATTTTTTAATTCCTAATCTAGCCCTCACTAATCCTAATTAGTGAATAATTATAATTAGTAAAAATGTTAAGTATTAGTTATAAGATTAAGTTAGTGATTTTATTTGTTTTTGGGTGATTGAGGTGAGTGTAGAAGGAGGGAAAATTTTTTTGGAAGGGAATTTTTTTGATGAAAATGGATGATGATTGTGAAGATAGAATTTCTGCTGCTGAATCTTTAGCTCAACTACAACAAGGATCATATCCTCAATCTTTTGCTAATGACAACAACTCACAATTGCAAATTTTTGTGGAACCAACACCCTTGAATGATGATTTTTACGAGCATGAAGAATTTTTTGAAGAACCTACACAAGAAACTAAACTTGCCCAGTATAAAAGCATCCCCAACACATAGGTAAAGCTGCTGAGAGGTTGAAAATTAGATTTTTTTCTTTGAACCCGCCATTTTTACAGCTGAAAAACCTTTGTACCGACATAGATGTTGTATGAATACAATGCCGGCAACCGCAAAACTGGCATAGTATTAATGCTTCGACTATGCCGGCATTCAATATCCCCCAATTTGAAACCCATACCGGCATGGAATTCAAACCAAAAACTATGCTAGTACAAAAGTTACTATTTACCTACCAAGGAATATTCTATGGAATATGATACCGGCATGGTCAAATTCAAAGGTTTCTATGCCGGTACTGCATGAAAAACATACAGGAAGCAGTGCCTTCCGTAGCTAAACACCGGCATAGAAAACTTAATTAAACACCACCCCGGCACATGTACCGGGATAGATTATACTAATGCCGGACACATGTACCGGCGTGGAACTCTAGATAACGAGAATGACGGAACAGGCTTAAAATTTTGTCTTCAGTTTTGTTTTAGTTCGACTATGCCGGGACATAGGTCTTTAATGTCGGAATATCGTTTCGGCATTGTTTTCCATTTCTGTTGTAACTGATATTCATTCCATCCTTAGGCGGTGACATATATTGATCCAACAAATGCAAAGCCGCTTGGTCGGGATACGTCGGAATACTATAAAATGCCTCTGGTATGTTACCAAAGTATATTTTTCACCTAGTATCTTGACCTTGGATTGCTTGTAATGAACCTTATAATCTCCCATTGTTGTCCTTGTGTAGGGAATAAAAGATCCAAAGGAAGCAATCACTTGGGCTAAAGAGACGGCTCTTAAGAACATGTGTGTGTTGGTGAGGAATACCCAACGATCAGATACTCGTTTTGAGATGGTTTGCGAGAGAAGTGGGAAATACAAGGAGAATAATAGCCACAAGAGAAAGGGTTATGTATATCCAAAGAAAACTAATAAGGTATACAAGACTCGTACGAGGAAGGATAATTGCCCCTTTAAGCTTGTATTCAATCTAAATGACATGAACACGGAATTGGATTGTGAGGTTTGTTTCGGTTGTCGTAACCACCGGGATCCGAAATATTTTGTTGATCACTCCCTAGTTGAGAAGCTAAAACCTCATGAATTCGAGGATATAAAGAGATTGAGCAAAGCATTTATCAAACTGAGACAAATTCTCAGAGGATTCAAGGAAAAGGATAAGACGAACGTGTCTTCTCTAAGTACAATTTATAGCGCACAAGCAACCATTAGAAGGATGGAATGAGATGGGAGAATTGATAAGATAGTTTGGGATCACAACTACACTTGTATCATTAAAAGAGGGCCAGACGAGAAGCCCCTTCAAATATTCATTTCGCATCATTTGCTTTCACAATTGGCAAATACATGTTGTGGTGTTCTTTTGATGGATTGCACCTACAAGACAAACAAATACAATATGTTGTTGTTCAACATCGTGGGGCAAACATCGGACAAGGTAACATTAACATTGGCTTGGTTTTTAATGGAAAACGAGAGGGACTATAATGATCATTAGGCATTATGACAATTAAAATTATTCTTCCGGGAAGATAAACTTCCGATGGTCATCATAACCGATCAAGAGGACGCCTTAATGAATGCAATATCTGACGTATTCCCGGGAGCACAAAATTTCCTGTGTACATATCATATACGTCAAAATGTTATTAAAACTTGTCATGCCTCATTTGAACCCACCAAGGTGGATATTAAGAAGAGAATGATTGTTCAACTAGAGGAAGATGTTTGCAAGAACAAACTATCCCCCGAAGAAGAATAGGATGAGAGAGGCAAGATAAAAGAGCTAGTGGACAAAGAACATGCGAAAAATCATAAAAAGTGGTTGGAATTTCTAAGAGATTGGGAGAAAGTTTATTGGTCTCTGACCAAGGAAATGTACGAACAAAGGTTGGACAAGTTTATTGCGATTGGAATGAGGTTTATCTGACCGCCGTATGGTATTTTCGGACTCAATGGTTGGATAAGTTCAAGGAAAAATTTGTGCGTGCATAAAAATCGGTATATACACTACAATAATGAAGCAGCCAGTGTGGAGGAGTCCGCTCATGGGAGATTTAAAGATTTCATCTAGTCCGGCCTAGGCAACGTGGTTACGGTCACCGAGGAAATGGAGCAATACTTTAAGAGTGATATAGACAGGATCAAGAAGGCTTTTGAGAAAAGATCAATGGAAAGGTTGAATCCATTTCTTCGATATGTCAAGTTGCTCCAAGGAATAGAATTCAACGTCTCTCATTGGGCAATAAAACATATGATGAGACAAATGGAATATGAGAGAAACTATGAAAAACCGGGTGATGTGTGTATTTGTCCCGACATGTCTTCATTGGGGCTTCCGTGTCGTTATATGCTTGTGAAGTATGAAGAAGTGATACCTCTCGAGATTATTGATCCGTTTTGGAAGCATATATCTTTCGACCCCCCCCCCCCCCAATGGAATATCCCGGACAATCACTATGGGATACGAACGAAGAAAAGGAATTCTTCGAAGCTTACTCACGTGGCACCTCAGTTAGCCGGAAAGTCTTGTTGAGCCAACTATGGATAATTACACGGCCATGGATAACACAAAGTGAAGAGCCAACAATTGGATATCCTCCCGGTAGACCACAAACTAAAACGGCAAGGAGAAAACAAAGGAATAAATTGAAAGCAATTACTAAACGTGAAGAAGAACTTGTGGCAAGTAAGAAACGAGATCTAACCGGATGTGAGACTTCGGAAGCGCCGGTTGAAAACAAGAGGAGTAGGCCGAGAAATGAACCGTTATCAAGTCAACAACAAACGACAGATTCCATATCCACACCAAAAGTCGATGTAGTGGAAGTTCCAAAGAAAAGGGGTAGGCCGCAAAATGTACCAACATCGAGCTACCAAGAACAACAAGGTGAGAATTCCTAAGCCACACCCATAGTCGATGTAGCGGAGGTTCCAAAGAAAAGGGGTAGGCCGCGAAAGGTACCAACATTGATCTACCAATAACAACAAGCTGAGCATTCCGAAGCCACACCCATAGACGATGTAGCGGAGGTTCCAAAGAAAAGGGGTAGGCCGCGAAAGGTACCAACATTGATCTACCAAGAACAACAAGCTGAGCATTCCGAAGCCACACCCATAGACGATGTAGCGGAGGTTCCAAAGAAAAGGGGTAGGCCGCGAAATGTACCAACATTGAGCTACCAAGAACAACAAGGCGACGAGGCGGCGGTGCCAAACAAAAAGGGAAGTCCAAATAAGGTACCTACCTCAAGTCAACAACGTGAAGGTGAAAATTCACAATCCACACCAAAAATAAGTGATAGAAAAGGTAAGGGACCCATATCTAGTCAACAACAACACGAGGGTGACAATTCCATAGGGCCCATAGAAGTTGGTATTTTTTCGGTTCAAAAGCGAAGGGGTAAGCCAACACGAGGGTGACAACTCCATAGGCCCCATAGAAGTTAATATATAATGCCGGATTTTTATGATTTCATTCACAAAATTAACAATTTTTGGGGACTAAATACTGGCATGTATACCAAATTTATCGGTAGTGCCGGCACATATGCCGGCTCTGAAGGATAAAAAAAATCATATGCCTGTATTGAATTAGTTTTGTACAGAACTTTTAACTCAAGAACCCCAAAAAATGGCATGGAATTGTTCAAACATACAAAGTCGGTACCTGGATCCCGACATAGTATGAAATAAAGATGATTATGCCGGCAGTTACATGCAATAAAATAGGGTTACAAGACATACAATCCTCCATGGTTTTCTACTTGTATTCTACCGCCAAACAAACATGTGACTGAATTGAGATTGAGTAAATGGCAGTTTGAGAATTTAATTTAGAGTAGTGGAAGTACTCAACAACCAAGTTTCAATTTGTGTTTTCTAGTATTGGATAAACCATTAAAATACTTACCGCATCAGATTTGTTACTTGTGCCTCACCAATAGACACCTCAGCCTCTTCTTGTGCTTTTGATTTCGATTTACCACCATCATCAACAGGTTCTGCAGTATTGGGTTTTTCACGAGGTTCGCGATGACCCATTGTCTTTGGTAGAGTAGATAAAACAGACATGGAGATTGGATGAAAATAGAGATTGAATTGTTTCAATTCTATAACCGCCACTTATATAGAATTAATGATTTTGTAACTGTAAAATGGTATTTAAGAATTTGTAACTGTCAAATTAGTGGGATGAAGGAGTTTGTAACCGTCTCTTAAGTGGAATTAAGGAGTTTGTAACTGGCCCATAACTTGAGTTTGTAACTGGCCCATAACTTGAGTTTGTAACCGTCTTAATACCGGCATGGAAAAATGGAACAAACCAGTGCCGGCATTCTAAAAACTTAAACAAAACATGCATTTCAGTAGAACCACAATATTTCCGACAATGCCGCAGTCAATAATTCAATGCCGACGCTGTAGAACCACAATGTTTCAATGCCGGTACCTATGGTCTAAAGAAAACTTAAACAAACATGCATTTCAGTAGAAATCTAAACATGTTCAGCATAAACAAACAACTGGATTGTTCTTAAAAGTTATTAATCCAGTTATGTATCAGGGTACCAAAAGTAAACCATACAAATACTAAAGAGTCAATCCAAAAACAACTTGGGAATTGTTTAAAACGTAACAACCAAAGAAACACAACTAAAGAGTTAATCATTTGGTCTTTTGCTTCTTCTGGACCGGCACCTTCCTTGTTTCCCCAAATAAATCTTTTGCAATTGGATCTTCTATTTTTTCAAGCAATTCCTCGACTTCCTTCATTTCTTCAAGGGATAGCACCTTTCCTTTCTCGTACTTGCAAGCAAACATCTTCTTCATCTTGCCAAGCCGACGCCGCTGGTATCATACATCCAACACATAATTAATATATATATATATATGGTAATATAAGAGTATGCGCGCATTAAACGACTAAGGAATTAACAATACTTACTAGCAATCCAAGAGTCTTATTAAGTTTGGCCATTATAGGTGGTGCCTCTGTAGGAGTTGGAACCGGAGGGTTTTTCTGTGGTAGAACGTCGCCGTCGTCCAGGTGCACGACAAAAGGATGTTTCCATTCCAGGTAATCATTAATGTAGGAAGGATCGGCTTCATCACCCTTGTTCACAACCTCCCAAGTACTGATATCTACCAAATGACTTGGTTCCCTATCCCTCCAATGTGTTGGTTCTGGAAGAGGATAATATACTACCCTCAACTTGGAGTGACTTGTAATGGACTCATCCAAGTCAAGAATGTACCTTGAAGTAGAGGATGTCATGGAGCCAGGTAATTGCTTATATCCAAGTTGCCGCATCACACGTCGAGGATCGGCTATAACGTATCCCTTTGGGTGGAATAACGGTCCATTGTAGAATGCAACGTTCGGATACCTCAAAATATGGCGGTTTGCTCTAGCCTCCTTGTAAGGGACGAACACAACGTCTTTGGTAGTCATCGTGTCCAGATACAATCTCATATCTATTAGTCGACCATTTTTACCGGGCTTCAGAGTATTTTTGAACTAGTATCTCTTAGCTCTAGGAGCTTCAGGTTCAGGAAGGTCTATCATCTTCAAGTAGGGGTATTCCTTGAACAATGTTGGAAGGTGTTCATAAGACCACACCTATACCAATGTGGAATGATGCAGTAAATTTTGTTTCCGAGTTCATAAAAAGGGTATGATATGTAGAAAATCTGATATCAAAGACTTAATGAAAAGAACACAGAACTAAAACTCAAACAAACTTCTCTGGCTTGATATTTGCAACCCAAGTAAACTTCTCGGTCACCGTACCATGGATTAACAAGAGTTGTTGATCCATTCACTTTATGTCAACTGTACCAGTTGACTCAACCTTATTGGTTTATTCTTCATGTCAATTGTACCAGTTGACTCAACCAAATTGGTTTATTCTTCATGTAAATTGTACCAGTTGACTCAATCATACTGTCTTCTTCCTAGTACGTTGGTTTATTCTTCAACAGTATATGTTAACAATATACATAAGAACATAAGTTTAAAAACAAGAATACCTGGAGCAAAGTGAAATTACCGACAAATTGGTTGGTAACATCCTTAGAGGCCCTTCTCATCTCCGTCATCAAATATGCCATTACCACGGTGCCGCAAGAATAGGTAAAGATCTCTTCCAACGGATCCAAGTATTGAAGGAGGCTTGCGCTAACCCTGTTGACACTAGTGTTGGGGAATACCTTAGTGCCCAAGATGAATAAAAGGTACGCAGCGGCTGTAGAACGAATTTGTGCAGGGTCCCATCTATCCTTCGAACTTATTTCCTGCGTTTTTTCAAACTTCTCCTAAAGCAGTGGCAGCTTGATTGTCTTTGTCCTACTAGCCTTAGATACATAGAAGCTATCTACAGAAGTTTTGTAGTCTCAACCCAACATCTTGTTAGTCAAACCGTGCAACTTCGACCATTCTAGGTCCGGACAATGATCTCCTTCTACTATTGATTTTACAATAAAATTCAAGCCTAAAATGTTCTGAGCATCATCCGGGATCAAGGTCATCTCCCCAAACGGGAAGTGCATGGTATCAGTTTCTCCATGATACCTTTCGACGAAGCAATTGACTGTAACATCATCACACTTCACATAATTTTCAACCAGAGCATATAGGCCAGAATCTCTTACTAATGTTTGGACCTCTTCACATTCCAAAGACAAATCCCAATCGCCCGCAACTTGGTTTCGGCAAACACACAAAGCCTTCTTGTGATCCTATAATTATGAGATAGTTCGGTTAAAAGATTTAACATAAATACACAAGAATACATATGCACAAGATTAGAAAATTCTTACATAGGTTTGATAGATAGTACGAGCCCATGAGTGCTTGTAGCCAAATAGAATTCTCATATCTTGAGCTTCACCCCAAATTATACCGCCATCAAGGTCAGGAATCATGTCATCAACATGAGGAAGGTGCTCACCTTTAACTTTTACTTTTCCCTTGCCTTTGGCTTTGCTTAGTGTCGGTTGTTGACTCGGCCCACCGACTTCGCTTTGGCTTGCTAATTGACTTGGATCAACTTCATTATCTTCCTCATTAGTTTTCTCTTCATCTTGCTCATCGTGCTCAACTGGTGTAGTAGGTTCATTGATTACAAGTCGACTACGGTCACCACCACTCTCCCAAGTAATCCCCCTAGACTCATCCCCCAAACGCTTTTTGCGACCTTCATCTTTCCCGCGGTGAAGCAGAGTCTGAGGAGTATCAAGACCGTCCTTCCTCCTTCTCTTAGAGTATTATCTTTACCTTTTGTTTTCTTAGCTTCCTTGGCTTTTGACATATTTCATAAGCACATAAAATGAATATAAAACATCTCATTTTAAGTATTAGTACCAGTATAGACTCACTAAATAAATTACGCCGGTACTACTATACCAGCATAGAAACTTAGTTAATATTTTCTGCCAGTACAATGTTCCGGCGGTAACCATTAACTATCGATACTGTAGGTATCCAAATTTAATTCTACTGGATACCAAAACAAAACTACCGGCACTATAAAAATAAATCAATTCCATGCCGTAACTGAGTACCGGCATACAGTGCAACCAAAAATGAATGCCGATAGTGGGGATAAATTCTTTAATGTTCCTGTAAGTTTATGTTTAATGCCGGCACACTAGCATTATCATAAATGAATGCCGTAATACAAAATCGGCATTGTATTCAACCCAATTTTTATGCCGGTACATACCATTGAGTTTCAAGGTTTAAAACCGGCATTGTATTCATCCTAACATGTAAGCCGTAACTTAATACCGGCTCTGAATTCAACCTAGATGGAATGCTGCAAATCAAAACCGGCATAGTATTCATATACAATTCTATATCGGAACCTACTGAAACTCAACTGTTTCGTTGATGTTTCGCGATTCTATCCTAAACCCATTGATATAAATCACTCATAAAGGAGTTTAAAATCACTTACCTTCTCACAGAAGCCATATTTGTGAGCGGTTGATTGTCCGAGAGCGTTGCTTATTTTTCTTCTTGCTCTTGAGCAATCTTAGCAAGTCTTTGTTTTAATTTCTCTTCACTAATCGATTTGGAGTTCGATGGGGCTTTTGGTTTCTTTCGTGGAGGCATTGTTATGATTCGATTAGGTTAATCGAAGAAATTTTTTTAATTGACGAAGAACGGTTGAAGAACGATGAAGAATTTTTTTTCCCGAAAACCTAAACCTAAAGGACTGCCGGAACTAATGTTAGAAATGGGGGATATATGTTTTGGTTTTTGATTTTAATGTTTTAGGTAAAAGGGTAAAACAGTCTTTTCATAAAGAATTTTAATTAACCAAAGGGTATTTTAGTACTTCATATCAATTGGTCACCCCTTAACCGAAATCATGGGGTGGGGGGAGTAATCAATATCCCACAATTGCGCGTTCATTTATAAGTCAAATAAAGTCTTCTTCTTTTTTAAGTTAAAGTGCATTCAAACCAGCTAACTTAGGGAGTTAGTAACCCTTACATCAATAATAGTAGAGCCATCTAATGTTGGGCTATTAGTTCCAACCCAAACATTAGATTTATCTATTTCTAAGGCTTGCAAAATACAGGATGGAGGTGCATTCCTCCAGTCAACAAGAGTTCGAAAGTTTTTAGCCTCCTTAGCAAGGATATCGACTACATTGTTTGCTAATCTAGGAACATAAAAAAAACCTAATTTTTTTGGACAAAGATTAATTCTCCTTTTACTTCATCCATGATCTTCTGGTTCTGCCAAGTAATTTGAGATGGTTTTCCATTCAGATAATCAAAAAGATTCTTGCAGTCTCCTTCCACACTGAAATTCGATAATTTCTCCTCTACTGCCCATGTTACTGCTTGTAGTATCCCTACAACTTCTGCTTCTTTTGGGGTTACGGATGTAATGGGTCCTGTTTTCCCTATTCGAAGCTCCCTGCATCATTTCTGAGAATTAAAGAAAAACTTGCTGGTGCATTCATAGAAATCGAAGCTGCGTCCAGATTAAGTTTCTTTTGTGAAGAACTAGATGTTATCCATCTAGGTGTTTCCTTTAAACTAGTTGCAAAAAGTTTGGTAAGATGGTTGTCTTTATACCAGAAACTTATATGCCTTGTACTTCTAAATATAATTGAGTATGTGTTTGTTGTTTATCTTCAAAAGATCTATTACATCTTTCTTTCCATATATATATATATATACACCAAACTTTTGTCAAAATAATTTCTATGGAAATAATTGGATCTTCCTTACCTATCCAATCTTTACAAATATCTAAAAAGGTGGTAGATCTATCAAAGTTTAAATCTACTGGGGAAGGTTCTGTTGCCCAAACAGCTTTAACATAAGGACAATGAAAAAAAAAAATGCTCTATGGACTCTTGTTATAAACAACCAAAAGTACAATTGGGTGATACATCTTTCATGAATCTAGATAACTTTAGATTGGTAGAAACCACATTTTGAAAACACTTCCAAATAAAAATCTTAATTCTTTGAGATGCATTTAAATTCCATAAACCTTTCCAGAAAGATTCTAGTTGCCCTAGGTTATAATTGTTCATAGTTCTTTCTATCAACTTGTTATACATAGACTTACTATGAATTTTCCTGAGTTGGTTAGGATCCATCTGAGGGTATCTGGTTTGGCAATCAAATTTCTATCTAAGGCTATTCTTATGTTACATATCTGTCTATCAATCTGAATCGAAAACAGTTTAAAAATTAAAGGAGAGTTTCACTTCTTAGTGATAGGATCAATAAGATCTTTCAAAAGTGTTAAATGAGAGTTAGAAATAGTTTTGTAAATACTAAGATTTTTTTCCAATTTAGGAATCCAATTATCTTCCAAAATATTGATATAACTGCCATCACCTACTTCCCAAATGCTATTTTATTCTACTAATTTGATTCCCTTACTTATACATTTCCAAATCCAAGAACTATTCGATGGTGTTTTAGCTTTAAAAGCTGAGGAATTCCTGAAGTATCTAGGTTTGAGTTGAGATACCCAAAGAGCTTTAGGTTCATTCAAGAGTCTCCAAGCTAGTTTAGCTATCAGGGCTAAATTGAACTTATAGGAATTTCTGAAGCCTAGCCCGCTTTTACTAATTGGTTTGAAAAGACAGGAATATGATTTAGGATAATATCCCATGTAATTAGTTTCTTTTCCCCGCCAGAGGTCCCTCTGTAGAGCATCCATTTTTTTGTAATTTTTTTTGGAAGAATAAAACAACTCATTTGATAACTAGCCATACTTTCCAGAGTTGCTTTGTTTAGAACCGTTTTACTATCTTGATCTAAGACCTTACCTATCCAACCTTGCACTTTATGTTCCATATTTTCTATTATGCCTTCAAAGATTTTTATTTTAGCTTTATCTATGAAGAGAGGAGTTCCTAAATAAGAATCTTTTAGATCAATCTTCTTAATTTTGAGAAGTTTACTAATCATTCTCTGATGTTTTGGTTGAATTATTTTGCTAAAGAATACTCCTAAGTTGTAAAATATTATGGCATTCCTTAAGATTTGCCCTAATGAATAGGAGACAATCATCTGCAAAGAAGAGGTGGGAAATTGGACTATTCTTTGGGGTTAACTTAATTCCATTTATTAATTATATTCTCTTCTTCACTGGATAAGAGCAATCTAAAGAAGATCTACATGCAGATAATGAATAGGTAAGGGGACAGTGGGTCCCCTTGTCTAAGCCTTCTAGTGGGTTTGAAAAACTCCCTGGACTACCATTAAGAAGGACTGCTATGGAAGAGGTAGATATGCATTGGTGGATTAGGTTACAAAAGTTCTTGTCAAAACCGAAAGCCTTCAATGCTGAGAGTAAAAAATCTCAGTTGACTCTATCAAAGGCCTTAGACATGTCATTTTAATTCCTAGACAATCATGTTTCACTTTCTTTTTCTTAAAATAATGAATAAGTTCCTGAGTAATTACTATATTATCAAAGATTTGTCTTTTGGAAAGAAAAGCAGCTTGAAAGGGTGAGAATATAGAATTTAGGATGGGTTTAATCCTATTTGCTAAGATTTTTCCTATAATCTTATAAATGGTATTACACAATCCAATTGGTCTAAAACTACTAGGGTCTTTAGGATGTCTACTTTTGGAGATAAGAAAAAGAAAGGTTTTGTTGAACTCCGGATGCATTTCTCCAGTTACGAAGAATTGTTGAATGGCAGCTGTAACTTGTTCCCCTACAGTTTCCCAAATGAGTTAAAAATAAGATTAAAATTAATAGGCTATGATATAAGTTCTAGTTTCCTATGTATACTATGGTTACGTAAGACAGTCTTCTGTCACTTTTTAAATTTTCAAAACATAGAAGAAGAGTTTAGGAGTGCTAATTTAGTTTTTAATGTATAAAATTTTCTAGACTTATTAGGGTCTATTCTTTAAAGGAGATCTAATTAATTGGGAAGCCAAAAATCAATGCTAAATGGGTAGGATAGACTAAATGAATACGGAAGCAAAGATGTGACATTTCGTATTACAAGACAGCATGCAGAGATAAGATAAAGAAAATGCAATTAATCAGATAGATTCGACTAAATCTTAAGGAGAGAAATCTAAAGATTTTCCATAATGAAAATCTAGGGAAGAGAAAAGATTTGCACATAGGTTCAAGGCATTTTGGATAGGTGAGTTAATATAAGTATAAGCTTACTACTGATTAGTATCATACACGAATTCAAAATATAACAAAGGAGAGATTGTAAAAAGTTCTAAGATATGGCATGTGATCATACAAAGGTACCTGAGGGTGATGTCGTTTCTATTTTAAGGGTGATTCGATGCAGAGAAGATCATCTTCATAGGGTGAAATATTATTTTTGGTATCTCTATGGCACTGATCAGTTTTTATATGCATAACAGGCTACTCAACTTGCCTATTGCAACTTGAAGACCGAGGAGAAGGAGAAACTAGATGCTAAGATTAGAGGTGAGATATAGATTAACCTTCAGCATGGGATTCCTATTGATGCTTCAATACTTTATAGCGAGATGCCACCAGGTTTTAATTTTGGGTATGTTCCAAAAATGAAGGCCAGGTATAACTGGAACAAAGGTAAGGGTCATTTGAGGAAGCAGATGCTAGAGGGGAAATAACATATTAAGTAGATGGACAAGGTAGTAAGATGAGTTGTGCTTTCTTCTGTGTTTAATTTCTATTTTTTGGTCTAAAAGTTTATAGTTGTCTAAGGAATATTTTGGAAGCTTGCTTTTCTAGTTTATGCAATGTAATTTTATTTTAATCTCTTTAATGTAGTTTCTTGCTTCTAATCTAAATTACACTTGTTTCTAATCTACTATATTATTCTTACTAGTTTTTAAAGATTACTGAAAGGAGTGAGGTATAAAAAAGAAAGATAAGATAGTGTTAGATTTTATCTAACAAGACAATAAGAGAATTAAAAACAAGGATAATATTAGAATCCTTCCTAAATACTAATAATATAACCGTTTTGCGTTCTGCAAAAATATTAGAAGCTTAAGACATCAAGATAAAGACACCACTCTCTCCTTCTCAGTTATTAAAATAAAAACTTATATATGGTTATCCTAATTTGTAATGCCTCTACTAGATTTTAACACTTAATCACCTTGTAAACCGAATTCTGGGACATCGAGATAGACTTAATGAAATGCATGGAAGGAAACTGAACAACTCAAAATAAGTATGGGGAAAATATTCATCTGAACCCATAAAGGAAAAAAAAGAGGATAGAGGGAACATTGAGTAAATTCATTTAACTGCAGTAATTACAGGAAGTGAGAAGCCAAGAAAGAGAGCAGATAAAAGTATATAAAGAGAGGGAAAGATTAGTAATCTTAAGGTATTTTGAAGGTTTGTTGTTTAAGATAGCAGAGAGACCGAGATTGGATGGCTTAAGATCATGAGATTGTTCCTAGAGATGCCCATATTTCCACTTTCAGGGTGATGCGATGCAGGGATAATCATCTACATTGAATGCATTATTATCATTGATTTAATTGTGGTAATGAAGCTTTTCTTCATCCAAATCAGGCATTTATAGTATTCCTATGAATCTGCCAAACTTAAAATCAAATCTAAATAAAAAAGCAAGTATTCAAGTCTACAAATGACATTAGAGCGTTCAGATTGATTCGATGCATGTTGAAAATTGAAATGTTTGTGCAACCAGCCAAATCACTAGATTTTATAAATCAAAAAAAAAAAACAAAATAGAGAGTAAAAACCCCATCTTTAAGAAATGGCTAATTTTTTTATCTAAAAAAAAAAAAAAAAAAAAAGGTCGGAAAGAAAGGGTCATATGAAACTCAAAAAGAATAGTGCCTATCAAGTTCCCCCATGCTTTTTTCCTTCTAGCTCAGAGAAGATACATAGATAGAAAGATTACTCCATGGCCAAGACGGAGAAGATAAGTAGAAGAAAAAGATTGAAAAAACTTTGAAGAAAAATAGTCGTTAGAGTAGATAGAAAGCAGGAGAGTGGGCAGAGCGAAGGCAAGGCAAATAAAGTCAGTGAGAGAAATTGGAAAAAATTTGAACACTTACACACTGATAGTTATAGTGAGGAAATCCTCAACAAGCACTTTCAAAGTATCATGTCCACTTCTTCTCCATCAGACAACTATCATATTCCCAGCTGTATCACAGATGAAGATAATCAAGAACTAGAAGCAATCCCAACTGAGCAAGAGATCCATTAAGATTTTATGTCCATGGACATGTGGACTTCCCCGGGACGGGATGGTTTTCTCCTTGGATTTTATCAGACTTAATGGATAATTGTTTAAGATGACGTGTGTAAGATGATCAAAGTTTCTTCCATTCTGGTTTCTTACTCAAAAAACTCAACAAAATAAGAGTCACTTTTGATTCCTAAGACCTCAAATTTTCTTGTATAATACAGTTTACAAGATAATCTAAAAAATCATTGTTGATAATGAAAAAAAATATCATCAACATCATCTCTCTAATGCAAGCATCGTATGTTCCAGGAAGATTAATATCTAAATGTATTTGCTTACATCAGGAGAGTGTTCAATCCGTGAAAAAGAAAAAAGTAAAATGTGGTCATCTAGCTCTAAAAATGGATATGTCGAAAGCTTTCGACAGACTTGAGTTGAGTTTCTAATATTTTTTTCTCAAAAGATTTGTTGTTGGTGATAAGTTCTGCCAATTAATCTATCAATATACAAGTACAACCCAGATTAAAATAACGCTTAAGGGTTCTCCTACTAAGCCTTTTAGTCCAACTCATGGAATACGACAGGGTGATCCTTTATCACATATCTATCTAATTTGGCTATGGAATCATTATCCAAACTACTAGCTCATTTTGAAGCAGCGAGGTAGTTGACAGACATGAAAATCTCTAGATTAGCACCTAAAATAAATCACTTACTCTTTGCCAATGATTGTTTACTATTAACCAAGGCTTATCTTTCTCAAACAAATAAGCTTCCTCGATAAGTAATTGACCATTTCAGTTATTGTTCAGGTCAGTTTATTAATTTTAGCAAATCATCTATTTACTTCAGTTCTAATATGAATCCAGCTAACTTCCAAGACATAAATGACATCTTATACGTAAGACAACCGAACATCAAAGAAGAACAATACTTAGGTCTACATTTATTTGTGGGAAGATACATAAATATTCCTTTTTATGTTCGTATTGATAAGATGTACCACAAGTTATCTTGATGGAATGGTAATAACATTTCTGAAGCAGCTAGATCAGTTATGATAAATAAAAAATGTGACAAATGTTATTCTAATTCTCCACATGACCAGTTTCAAGTTGCCTTATACTACTATCAACAAAATGGATTATATTCACAACAAGCTTTCTGGAGAGAAAAAAATCCAACAGAGGTAAGCACATTGTCACCCGAAAAACAGCTTGTAAACCAAACCAAGAAGGAGATCTAGGTTTTCGAGATATGCACACTTTCGTTATCTATTTTGGTTATATTTGTTATTCATATTACAATATATTCGATGAAAAACGTGACTATTAGTGGGATTAATGGATCATGTTATGCCACTGTCATATGTGTTATGTATTGATGAAAGAACCGTTGGATCTTTGGATCCTTCCAACTCTACCATATGTAGTTTTGTTAAATGGTTTGGAAGTAACGTTAGTCCAAACTAATCGATTTATACATGTCCTGTTACTTAACGCTAGGGAATGGTTAGAGTTGTCCTCAAATCATGTTGTGTAACTGTGGTTTTAGTCCATCTTCAGAAAGTCCATATAGTTTGGTTCAGTATTTTAAGTTTACTAAAAAAATGTTGAGTCTGTATTGTATCCTGCAACAACATCTTGCATTGAAAACGGTTTGTATTAATATACGAGGATTGCCTCCATTTCGGGGGAAAAAAAAAAGCGCGACTAAACATTTTTACCACCGCACTTTGATTTAATAGTACTCCATTAGTTTCTAAAAAATAGGCTTGTTTGGTTTGTACAAAAAATAAGAGAACTAATCATTATTGCCAATTTTTAATGGTTTTTCCTACTTTATCCATGGCTCCATAGATTTGATATTAGAGAGAAAATGGAGAGAGAAGTGATCCCCTCTTTATATTAAGGGAATTCTTTTATATACCCCTACAAAATACTAATGATACCCCATTTAGTTAGTTATGTTGGTTATAAATTAGTTAACATGGAAATCACGAAATTATTTGAATTTTTTTATACGGATACCCTCTCTGAAATTTATCATTTAACAAAATAAAACGATGAAAAAAAAAACAAACAGTGGGGTGAGGAAGAAATTAAACATCAATGGAAGAAAACTATAGGCTGGTTAATTTATTATACATTTTTAATCGACGGGTCTTCAAAAACCAACTTTCCTTCTTCACAGATTAATTGATCCACATCAAGCAATTTATCATCAACAACGAACCCCAATTTATATACATGTTAATCAAAAATACCATCAGAACAATCAAAAGTAACCCCAAGTTTAATAATATATAAAGACCCAATGGTGGTAGTTTAAGCAGTACTCTGTTGAATCGTTCAGTGGTCGAAAAATTTCTTCCTTCAACCTGATTCAACGGGAACATAAAAGACAACAGCCTCATTGCAACCAGAAATTGTTCTTGATGTTAATTAAGACTTCTGTAGTGATTGTGGTTCTTATTCTTCTGTGATTGATGGTGATAATCAAAATCATAATATAGCTTCTACTTTAATATCATCTGCCTTTAGCATCAAAGACATAAGACCATTACCATTTGATCTTAACTTTCCTCCTCCTTTAGAGCGTCTGCAGCGGACGACCAAGAGTATAAATTTGGTCTGCAGCAGAGGCCTAGTGGGACGGAGTAAAGACTAAATCGAAGACCATACCAAATTTCCAGACTAAATTTGGTCTGCGACCAAGACCAAAACCAAATTTTAGTCGGGCGTTGATATAATTTACGCCCCACCACAGGCGTTCGTAAAGTATACGCCTCACAACGGGCGTACGTAAACTTAACGCCCCATGCCAGGCGTTAATAAAGCCTCCGCCCCATTATTTTTTTTTATTTTTTTTTTAAAGTTTATTGTGGGGCGTGGTCTATACCTCCGCCCCACTCAAAAATTTTGAAATCATATATGGGGAGTGGATTATACCAACGCCCCATTGTTTTTTTTCTTTAACTTTTCGGTACCAGGCGTACGTATTCTCTCCGCCTCACATCAGGCGTTGATATACTTCACGCCCCACACCAGGCGTTCGTAAAGTTTACGCTCCACCAAAATTTAGTCTGCCTCCCACTGCGTCACTCAGCAGATTAAACCCAAATATGGTCTTTTTTTTTACTCTTTGGTCTTTGGTTTTGGTCGTACCGCTGCAGACGCTCTTAGTTGACAATATATATAACAATGACGATCGATGATTTAGCCTTGTGTCTCTGATTTGATGATTTCCAAGGATTACTTATAAGTTATTGTTTCTCTGAGGTTGTTAACATTTTGGTTTGGGTAATCTTTGAAATTGTGTTTCGATTCCGTTTTAGTCATTGGGGGTATAAGAAAAAACAGATCTGATGGGGTAGGTAGATAAGTATCGGGGGTAGGTAGATAAAGGGGTAACATTAGTATTTTTAGGGGTATATACAAGAACACCCTATATTAAGAGAGAAAAATAAAAAATAAAAGTGGTCCCTAAATGGGTAAATTAGTAAACTAATAATATTTGACTTTCTAAAAAAAGGAAACAAACCTATTTTTTTGAAACGAAAGGAGTACTTATGAAAATTAAGAAACTTTAATTTAGTCATCAATAATATTCTGGAATGATTTTGTTAAGGAGAAACACTTACAGTTGCAATTAAATGAATTAGGTTAGATGTTTGTTTTGGTTCGAAACTGGATCAGTATCCAAATTAATCAATACTCTCTATGTACCACATATATAGGCGGAGGGACCAATTCTCTTAAATTAAGAAATACTTTTTGATTTCACAAATATCCATTTTTTTTTCCTATTTTGCCATTTGTTATATTACCTATGTTAGAGATATAAACCCAATTATGATGATAACCAAGCAACAAAAATAAATGTAAAATAGTTAAAAACCATATTGAAATTGTTATTCTGCATATCTAATGGTACAAGAAAAAAGAAATATTTCGTCTATAAAATATAGGTGCGGAGGGAGTATCAACCGGACCAGGAATCAAGTAAAGCAATTGATAGTAATTGCCACTACACACAAGGAATCTAAAGTTGCTTAATGTTTACCGTATGTTTATGCATAATAAAAGCCTAATAGACACGTGATTTTGATATTTCAAGGAGAGTGAGTGAACTTTTTCATCAATTATTGTGGGTATTAGGTTCCTTTAGTTGTTGCTCTCATTTAAAATTAGAACTGGTTTTGGGGGTTTGTCTAATAATATATATATCAATTTTGAAAGATTGACAGGCTCTTTGCTAAAACTAATAATCCTATAGGACCAGACATGGAAATCACAACAAAACCATCTGCTTGGCGCTCTCTCTCACTCCTTCTTCTTCTCCAACAAAACCATCAAAAATAAATGGACTAGATCTGAGCAGATTTCTTCATTTTTCCTTGCTTTCTAGGTTAGTTAGTAGATTAGTTTGGTTTTAATTATTTTTTTCTACTTATTTACACCATTTTGGTGGTTTTATCTACTCTTTTGAGGTTTATCTTCGTTTTAATGGCGATTTTTGGTTATTGGGTTGGGTTTTTAGATCGATAGTGATGCTCTCCAACGACGAAATCTTCATCTTGGTTATCTTCGGCGACGAAATATTCATCGGAATTTTCATCATCAACTTATCCGGCGACGGAATCTCCATAGATGGTCTTTTTGACGACGGAAGCTTCATCACTAGCTATAAGAGATTTGAGCAAGTCACTCCTAATTTGGGAGCATTTTTTTCTATAGAAGAAAAACAAACTAAATGGTTAGAATTTAATTCCGAGAAAAACCATCATTCTTCCGATTTAATCGGATCTTATTCATACTTGTATTTGACTTACTCCGGTAATCCTTCTCTTTCTCTTGTCGGATTTCTCGGTATTGTACTCTTACGGTATGTTCTTGTTACTTTGTATTCTCTTAACTTCGATCTCATTGTAACCTTGAAATCCCATTAATGCAAAGGTTCTTGTTTATCAAAAAAAAAAAAAAAAAAAAAAGACGTGGAAATCCCATCCACTAAACGACTAGCTGATGCACTTTACTTACCCCTGAATCATCATTTCAAACTCTTCTATGTGGCAAATAACTGTTGAACACATTAGCTATTTCACCAAAGAAGATTAGTTAAATGACAAAATGAACACCCTTGTGTGCTGGACTTGTCCTTCAATCTTGCTTTTTTGTTTAGTTTCAAGCAAACTCTTGAATGCCGAAATGTTCCTAATATGTTCTCAAATGGCATCACCCGTGTGAATCAACTGTGAACTGAAGAAGCTTGCATGAAGAAGCTACATTAACTGTTGCATAAAATAACAAAATTCAAGAGAAACTCAAATGTAATGGTAAAACAAATGTCCAGGGCCGGAAAAATTCCATGGCTTCCTTATGGGATTCTTGGAGGAAGTTCTGGAATAGTTCCGTCCAAGAAGTAGCATCTCTTTTAAACAAAAATGATTAGTTTAATTCTATTTCGAAAAAATCTACCAAATTTAACGAGTATGATCTCACACTGTTGGCTCAAATCTTGATGAAGAAGCTAGTATATCTTAAATTATCCATTCAATCATATTCGTCACCTAATTTGCATTTTTTTTTTCAAAAAGTCTTCACAGACTAAGAAAAAAACCGAGAAACAAAAAAACCGAGAAATTCTCACACACTAACCTGGCCCCCCTGCTGGCTACCGCGGGGTCCACGGGACCTACAAAAAAAAATTGTGAGATAAAAAGCATGTTTTGTTTTGGTGTTGTCCAGATTCTCGGTCTGTTAAGAACTGTTGTTCTTTTTTATTAAAAACTCGTCGTTTTATGAGTTAATGAGCTGTACGGCAGGTTTGAATTGACGAGTCTTAGTGGGAAGAGAATGATTACATACATTATGATAATCGGCGCAAACATCACATGGGCGAGAAAGACAATGGCAATTGCCAATTTGCCATAGTTTATTCAAAAGAACAAACGTCAATTGCTTTATCTTCTTCCCTCTATATAAACTCGAAAAAACTCACTTTTTCTTCATCCACAACAACAACAGAAGCAGCAGCAGCAACACCAACTGTCTACTCAATCCATAAAACCATTAAACAAAAGCTTCATAACTTTGATCAGCTTGAAAGCCTTTGAAGAAGTAACAAAAACAATTTCAAAGAAGAAGATATGGCAGGAGGAAGAAGATCATTGTCACTGATGAGCAGTGTTGACTCAACAAGATTCTCTAGTCGCCCCATACCTAAGAGAGGACAAGTTAAAGCTTGGATTGTAATTGGTATAGCTCACTCTTTCGCTTCTCTCTTCTCCACCAGTGCTCGGCGTTCCGCCAATCATTTTACCCGTCAGCATAGTTAAACAACACCAGTTTTGAGTTTTAATATAGAGGTGTTTGTGGCCATGCACGATGAAATCCGAATTATCCACTGATTAAAGTGACGAGCTTGAGTTTATTGTACAGTATGAGTGAGTGAATGATTTAATTATAAAATTGTGTTATTAGCATTCGATCAGTCTCATTTTCTCTATTGTTTATGGGTTTCAACTTGAGTTAAAAGATTTTGCACAATATGACTCTGACTCAGTAACTTACTAATATAATCTTGAGGACACTACACCTAGAACAAATAAAAATTTGAAATCCGAACGAAGCATAACCAGAATGAAAAAGAGAATGAAGTTCAAAATTTTGGTTAGCATAGATACAAATCAGACCTTAGAGGCTAAATTAACATTCAAAATATAATTTCTTATTAAAATTTCCTCTCAGTCCGGATTGCAAACAAAATCTGAAAATCCACATATACAGTTCCAGAAAAGCCCCAAAGATGCACTGTTCTGAGTTTTGTATCAGCTTTTCCTTTCGACCCCAAACTTTTGTTTCCAGTGGATAATGAGATAACCAATTAGCATCTCGCTCTTCATGTCAGCTTCAATCAATCTTTTTGGCAGATCCTTCTTGGATCACTCATTGGACCCTTAACATAAAACCATCAAGGATAAATGAGAACTCTGCCTTGTGTAATTGTTCATACAGAGAGTCAATATATCAATTTCTTTAACCCTGTCAATTTTCTATGCAATGTTATGTTGTGACTGTGAGGTCTCTTTACCTTTCTAGGTTTTCGGGTCCATGTTATTCGCGTGAAATTCAAACGGACGCTATTTCCAAATATTACATGGACATGTACCATAGGAGAAATCCTTATCTTACCTGAGAAGTAGTCTTATTGCTACCGAGCTTTCAATTTGCCTCTGACAGACGAATGAATTCAAAGTAACCAGGCTTCCTGTCTTTCAGTAATTATTGAATCCAGATCCAACGACGGTCATAAAACATATGTGCATTGGTGAATCTGCAAAATTCACCACTAACAGTCTCTCCCATGGAGTACCATGACTGGAAAAGATAACAACTTGGCCACAAATATGATAATATATTGCTTAAGCCAAATTCATTGTGTTTGTAGGAGAACCCAATAGATCTCGTGTCATGTCAAGGCTTACATTCCGATGTTCTAGAAAAATTCCTTTTGTTGTAAACCAGCATTACCTAAATATATCGAATTAGAAACCTGACTCCTATTGATCTCAATCCAACTCTTACCAGGCATTTTCTTTACTCCTCGTTCCTTCATCAAGCTCCTAAGTTTTGTAGCATCATCCCACTTGCCAGCCACTCTATACACGTTACCTAATAGGATGTAGCTCAAATGGTAGTCTGGTTTAAGTTCAATCATTTTCTTCGCCACACGTGTGGCCATAACCAAATCTGATTGGGCTGTGCAAGCACCGAGAAGAGTTTCCCAAACAGACATATCACTCTCAAAAACTGACTTTACAATTAAGTCTTCAGCTTCTTCAAGTAATCCAGCTCGACCAAGAAGATCAACCATACAATTGTAATGCTCAACACCAGGATCGATCTTGTATTCTTCAATCATCAATTCGAAATGTTTTCGTCCCTGATCAACCAAACCTGTATGGCTACAACCAAAAAGTACCCCAATGAAACTAATATAGTCAGGCTTGATCCCTTCCTTAATCATCTTATTAAACATGCTAAGTGCTTCTTCAACTTTACCATTTTGAGCATACCCACAAATCATTGAATTCCAAGTTATCGAATTTCTAACAGGAACCTCTTTAAATACTCTATGAGCATAATCAATTAACCCACATTTAGCGTAAAGATCAACAAGAGCAGATTCCACGACAACATCTCTCCATCCCCTTTTCTTCAAGTATTGACAGTGGACTTCTTTCCCTTGTCTCACAACTGCTAAACCTGCACAAGCACGAAGAACAGTCCCAAAACTGTATAAATCGTCAGTCTTTTCCATCTCTCTGAATATCCCAATAACGGATTCAAGGTCACCATTTTGACAATAAGCCCCTAGAAGTGCACACCAAGAAACAGAATTTTTCTTGGGCATTCTATCAAAAACTTGACGAGAATAGCCCGCTAATCCGCATTTTCCATACATATCTACAAGGCTACTCTCAACAATGACATTCCCACAAATTCCAGCAGTAACAACCTTAGCATGAACTTCTTTACCTTGTTTTACTCTACCTAGATTTCCACAAGCTGTCAAAACAGTTCCAAACGTAAATTCATCCGCAAATGAATTATATTTACTTTGCATTAAATAGTAAAATTCTAAAGCCTCTTCATACCGATCATTCCTCGTCAATGCCGAAATCAACGTAGTCCAACAAACAAAATCTGGTTCGGGCATTTCGTCGAAAAGTCTCCGAGCATCATCCGGAACAGCATTTTTCCCATACATATCAATTAGGGCACTAGAAATTACATCATTCTTATCGAAACCTCTCTCAAAAACAACTGCATGAAAGCACATTCCGAGTCTTAGATCACCAAGGCCCGAACAAGCTTTAATCACTGCAGAGAGTGTGAATGCATTTGATTCAATCCCAACCTCCAACATTTTACTATAAATTTCCAGTGATTGCTTGGGTTTTCCAGCACGGACATAACCCGATACCATTGACGTCCAGGAGATTACATCTTTTTCAATTAGGTTGTTAAACACCTTTTCACTTTCAGAAAAATCAGAGCAAAGTTTGAAATAAAGAGAGAGTAAACTGTTTCCGACAAAACGATCAGCTTCGAGGCCGGATTTAATAACGTGGGATTGAATTTGAAGTCCATGGTTGAATGAGTTTGCTTTGACACATGTTTGTAAGAGAGAAGCATAAATAACAGGTTTGGTATAGATTTCGTTAGGGTCTGTTAAGTTAAGGAGATAGATGGCTTCTAAAAGATATCCTGATTTGCAGAGATTCAGGATTTCACGTTTGCCGTTAAGATTGAGAGGGAATCTGGAGTAGCTGTAATGGCGTTTGCAAAACAGCTTCATCAACCTAAGAATTGTACAGAGACGGTGGGATATTTGAAACTTCAAACCTAACGGCAAGACCTTATATAACCCGCCTGACCTTATAACGTAGTTAACCCGCCTAAATTTGATGTAGACTTCACACGAGAAGAAGGCTAAACCGAAAAATAGTTTAACCAAGCCTTGCGATTGGGTGCGTGTGGGTCAGTGTAAGGCTCCACATGGTACGGTTTTGCTCGGTATTTTTGACTGAACCAGAACCGGAACCGAAACAGAAACCGATGGTTTCGGTTTTATTGGACGACATTAAGCCCCGTTGATGGTGGATTTGTGACAAATGCGAAAATTGTAAAGTTGTTTCTGCCTAGCCACAGAAACATAAATATATTAGCGTGTATTTCTGACTTCGTATCAACAACATGAATTTTGTATCACCGCTTCGTATTCTGCAAAAAAACTAATAATGCAATCTCTGCTAATAATTACAGGTACTTTATACTGATCTTGTAGTCTCCTGAAATATATACATGTATACCCAATATTGAATATGTCTCGAGTCACATAATTTCCACTATTACATCCTAACTTGTTTTGTATATGCGTTGATATTCAAATTCTAGTTAGAATAACATCAATTTATTGTTATACTCAAAATATCGACATGAATCTTCAGTACCTGAAGAATATTTGATTGATTGTGCAATCCTCAGTTGAACTCTATGAACTGAGTAAAATTCCCGGTTCTCCCGATGCAACTAAGTTTGGTTCCAATATCGTTAGCCCAAGTTAACGTGACCACGAATGCAATCACAAGTGCCAACATAGGCAAGTTATGGGCTCAGGCAAAGGCCGGGATGCGAAGGTTGCTAGCGTGAGTCACAATGCCAGCGCCTTACATCGCTGGTGTTCGCCAGCTTCAACATCTATACTTACGCTGCTGGCAAATCCCAGCGCAAACACAAATGCTTATGGCGCTGGCAAAATCCAACGCCAATACAAATGCTTAAGTGATGGGCTTTGCAATGCCAACACCAAAACCCTATGAGTTAGCGCCAACAATATTTGACTATAGCGCTGTGATAAACACGTAAGTGCAACATTTTTACGGCCATACTTATGCTACCTAGGCCTCGTTAGTTAACTAATAACATTGTTTTAAGTTGATTACAGAAATTACAAGTGAAACTCGTTCACCCGGAGAGTAAATGGTTAAACGACAACAAAGCTCAGGGTACCAAAAAAGACCGGGCCTACGGTGGTCTGCCTTGTATGCCCATGTTGCTCACCACGCGATTTACTTGCTTGGCTGAGTCATTTCATAAACAGAGTGAATGGTGGAATAAAGAAAGTTGCTTTCAAAAAAAAAAAAAAAAAAAAAGTGGACTACGTGGAATCTCTCCCACCATATTCCTTTTGTGGTCTTCATCTTAACATTTTCTTTTCTTTCATAACAAAAAAAAAGGGGATATGATCATCGAGACAACATGGAGAGGGGAAGATAGATGATGTTCACTGCAACAACGAATGAAGGTGGATGCTGCTCGGTTATGAGATGGGTGTTGTTGATTTTTGTGTTACAAAGACACGAGAAGATATTCAAGCTTCTATTGAAGCTAATTGTTGTTGTGAGAATGGGGTTGTAGTTAGTTTAAATTAGCAAATTGGTCATCTTGGTGGATTGAATCTGCTGGTACTCACGATGGTATTGATTGAATTGTAGTTGTATGGAGAAAAAAGCAGTGAAGGCAACATATTGAGCAGGGAGAAGGTTTGTATAGGTTCTCTGGTTAATCGATTTGCAGTCGGTGTTGATATGAGTGATTGGAAGAAAAGCTGGGGCGTAGATGGGGGAGCTAAGAAGCTGATGTTGAATTAGGTTTTATTGTGGTTTAATGAAATTTTAGATTCAAATTAGGTGCAAAGAATCTGTGCGGTGACTGAATTTAATTGAGAAACGAAGTAATGATTGTTTGAGTCGAGCAGTGACTAGGGATTTCATATTACCAACTCTTTCTGATATACGGTGATGTAGTAATGGAGTGCAACGATTGTTGGAAGTTGGTGGTGAATGATGGGTATTTAGGTTACAGTGAAGCCAAAATGGCATTAGCCCAATTGGCCAGGGGTTAGAATAATAACCTATAGGTTGTGGGTTAAATTCCCGTTGATCGATCAAAAAAAGGTTGGTGGAGGTGACGCATAGGCCAGAAAAGAAAGGTGCAATGGCCAGAAGTTGGAGTTGGATTATGCTTCCTGGATTGGGCCTGGCACCTACAGCTTGGTCCATACTAGATTTTTTACACCTCCTATATATACATGAGTGAACGCGGAAAAAGAAGGCGGCCGTTTGGCAAGGAAAAAAACTAGTGGTAATTGAATTTTTGTCCCTACTTTTGATAGTTTATACAAATATCCTTATCACATAATAATTTTGTCCCTTTTATCTAAAAGCCCATCAGGGGCCCATCAATAATTTATGGACTTCCAAATATACCTCAACCTTTATACCTTCTTCTTATCTTCTTTATTTCTCATCCTGAGAAAAATATCGAACAAAGCTCACCACCATTTTCATCGCCGTCGCCACCATCATCTTCATCTCCGTCGCCGCCATAATGAACGCAACCAGCACCAGCAACATCTCCATCGTCACCATCTATTGTTTTTATCTATTTATATTTCTCTTTCAGAGAAGAAACAAACGAGCTCACCACCGTATCCATCACCTCCATCTCTTATTCGTTTTTTTTTTCCAGATCTGATACATAAAACTCAAGACCTCTTTTGTTCACTCACACCTCAAGGTTTATTGAATCTCATCGTCAAAGCAAACCAATCTATATCCTAGAGGTTTACTGAATCCATTTGAGGTATGTATATATTCGACTGTCTACCCATATACATGTAATTATGTTCAATCAGTTTGTCAAGATGGATACTTCATTTTCTTCTACCTTCCTTCCGAGCACAGGAATAATTCCATTTCCATCATTTTAATAATGGAGTAAGGCTTTGAGTTTCGATCTATTTGCTTTCACGATTCCAATTGTTTTGTATATTTCGTAAAGATTAATACCATGATTTTGACCTAAAACCCATTAATTCGTTTTATCCCTAATTAAAATTGTTGTTTGTTTGTTTAACAGTGAAAGCTTTAAATTCCATTTTCCAACAATGGAATATCTCAGTTGGTTCTTTGTGGAACATAAGTGGGGAACCATGCAGTGGAGCTGCAATAGACCAAACAGATATAAATGAACCCAATTTGAACCCGGGGATCAAATGCAGTTGCGGAACCACTAATAGATCAACTTGCCACATTACTCAACTGTATATTTTTATCTTTTACAGAATCTTTTGATCTCATGGTTTTCTTAATCATGTTGATGAATGAAATATGGTGGTTATCTGGGTTAAAGCAGGCAGTGATATTGGATCAACTATGGTTGTTGATCCATATATTTTGGATCAACAATGGTTGTTGATCCAACTGCAATGGATAAACATCCACTGTTGATCCAACTGCAATGGATAAACATCCACTGTTGATCCAACTGAAATGGATAAACATCAATTGTTGATTCAACTGAGATTGGTTTTGAAGCTTGTCTTGGAGCTGTTGGTCTTTATGAAGCTACATGTAATGAAATATGGTGGTTATATGGGTTGAAGCATGCAGTGATATTGGATCAACTATGGATGTTGATCCATATATTTTGGATCAACTACTGTTGTTGATACTTTGAACTCATGTTTTGTAGTTTAAATCATGTAAATTTGTTCCAATGTTGAACTTGTGGTGCAATGGTAGCATGACTGACTCCATGTAAGATGATGCGTGTTCGACTCACGCCAAGTTCACTCCATTTTACATGGATAAACTATCATTATTGATCCAATTTTACATGGATCAACTTCCATTGTTGATCCACTAAAATTGGATCAACTTTTACTATTGATCCTTTTTTCTTGGATAAACTAGATAAACTTCTACTGTTGATGGTTTTGTTGGTGGATCTGAAACTGCAGTTGATGAAATGGTAGCATTTTTCCATCAGCATGGATAAACATCCATTGTTGATCCAACCGCAATGGATAAATTTCTCTTGTTGATCCAACCGCAATGGATAAACATCCATTGTTTGATCCAACTGAAATGGATCAACTACTTTTTGTTGATACAAAAAAATTTGAACGATGATGGTGGCGGCGTTTGTTGGTGGTGGTGGTGGCGTAGCGGCAATAATTTGTGGTGGAGGAGGACTAGTGGTGGTGTAATGGTGGCGGTGAAGGAGTGGTGGTGGAATATTGTTGGTGGTAGCGGTTGGTAGGTGGTGGTTGTTGAACGGTGGTGGTGGTGGTGGAATGGTAGTTGAATGTTGGTGGTGCTAGTGGTGGTGGTGAAGTGGTAGAGGAAGAAATTTGTTGTATTTTGAAATAATAAAAAATATTATACGAGTGAGGGTATTAAGGTAATCTAATATTAAATGGATAAGGTTATAAAAAAGAAGGGACATAATTATTGTTGCATAAGGATATATTTGTAGGGAGTTAAAAGTAGGGACATATAATTAATATACCCAAAAAACTATGTTTAAGTTTTCTTACTTGATTTTGGATAAGTTTCGCTTATTTCATTTTTCAATTTCTATGGCTTTTGAGAAAGCCATGACTTGCTAAATCATTGTTACGATGAAAGGATAAACTTGTAGGTTAGATTATTTGTGTTCATGAGCAAGAGGTTCTTTAAATCAAAAGCTTAATTTTATGTTTGAGTATCTCATTTTGGTTGTTGTTTTATAAATATTTTCATGTTTTATGGGAAGTTATAGACAATTCCACTATGACCTTATTGATTATAGATTTATGAACATTCATTAAATTTATCTGACATGTATACATAGTGTTTATGGTATATATATTTAGGTTGAGATCAAACAATCCTTTGTAGATTATCATCAAGAATTCTTAACGACACATCTTTCATGTATTAGTAGCTGTTTGTTGCCACTTTACATGAGTAAAATAGAGACTCTTGAGAAAAGTCATAAGTAAACCTAGCTTATGACGGATTCCCGGATTTTTAACCCTTTTTATCATCTTGCTTAACACTTCGACAGTTTTGTTTATTTCGCAGTATAAAGTTCTGAAATTTTCCACTTGAATTGATTTTGGCTTGGACGTTGATTGTTTTAGTTAGAAATAATTTAGAACACTCCTCGTGGAAATGGATCACATTTGTTGTTGTCTTTAATTTCGATACAGTGCACTTGCGGTAAAACAAAGTCGGTTTTCCGACCCATCACATTGGAAATAGGCCAACACCAACAAAATGCACCTATGACCCTGGCATATTACCAACGTTAACAACATGTGCTCGCATCGCTTGCCTATTGGCAGATCTAAAGAATGCTTTACGACACTGGCCTATTGTCACTGCAACAAATGCCCTACAATACTTGCATGTTCCCAATATCGACAAATTTCTATGGTGTTGGCCTATTGCCGGTGACAAAAAATTTCACGGCAATGGCCTACTGCCAATGTCATAGTACTTAGTTTTACCTTACCTGGTATTTATGCGCATGCCTCAAGTTAGAGCTATCTCCTGGATACACCAAGCCACAAATACTTTACAGATGGAGTCATTACTTGACTTATTAATTTTTCTAGACTTGGCATTAGTCAGTCTACTTATTTAATACTTTCTATGAGATATCGAAATAAATCACATGGGGGGATTCTCACTGGAGTTTCGGTCTGGCCTTTTACAACACGTGTGATGTGGCAATACATCCATGACGAGAAGGTAATAATTATTGGGGAAGGTAAAAGCAATTGGGAGGATGAGAGAGTAGTGGTTATACTGTCTTCCTGACATAGATTACACGACTTCACCACAATATCGATGATCATCATTTCTCCATCTCTTCACAACTTCTAGAATTTATGAAAAATCAATATGCATTCCCAAGACTATAAATATATAGATTCATCTATTAAAAAGGATATGTTATATAGATAATTACGATCAAGAATCTAGCCTCATTATAGTCCAACAACCATACACTACAAGCTTCATCACACCGTGATTTCTCAACCTTTTCTGTTTCCCTCCCCTAAGATCAACCCATCATTTCCACCTTGGTGACCGATCCAAGACGTGAACGTCCATTTCTTGGTTTAGGTTCGTATTGTACGATTTTAATTCCTTGAACGTAAAAAGTATTTTTTTTTATAATACATTGTTTTTACCCAAAAACAATACCTAATGTATTCTTAGAAATGATGAAGGAGTTGCTTCCTGAAGAAAATACACTGTCATCTAACTATCCTGAAGTAAAGAAGATGATCTAAGAATTAGGGATGGATTATATAACATATGATGCATGCGCAAACGACTGCATCTTATATAGGAATGACAAAAGTGCCACGTATATCAAGAACCTAGGTATAAAAAAATTCTCGATAAGGAGAGGAAGCTCACCAAAGTCGCTCAAAAGAAGTTAAGACATTTTCCATTAATTCCAAGGTTACGGAGGCTGTACAATTTGCCATGGATAACAATGGCATTGATTTTACATTTTTTAGCTCGGTCAGACACTAATGTTTATGTGTGATCCTGTAGATTCTTCAGCCAAGTGATGTGCGAATAACTTTTCTCCGGAGTTTTCCAAGGAACCACGTAATGTTACCCTTGGGATATTAATGGTCGGGTTCAACCCAAATGGATGTTTCAGTTTTAATCATAGTTGTTGGCTAGTAATTTCCTATCCATACAATCTCCCTCCTTCCATGTGTATGAAGCTTGAGTTCTCAGTGCTGGTATTGGTGATATCAGCAGAAAAGTACCATGTAAAGATATTAATTTCTATTTTGACCTCTTGTAGAAGAGTTGATACGGTTATGAAATGAATATGTATCAATATACGAAATCTTTAGGAAATCTGAATTTATCATGAGAGTAAGGTTGTGTTATGGACTATTCATGAAGATCCCATATTAGGTACTTTTGGATGTGTAACCTATAGACAATTATCTTATCGTAATTGTGAAGAAGGAATTCTTGTTGATTATCAATCATTTAGTAAAAAAATACGTTACATGGGATATTAGAGCATCACTCGGACAAACTCAAAAGTTTTGGTATGTCAATCTTGTTGTCAAATTTAGATGATAAAACCATATCTTGATTTATAGTCTACTAGAATCAGTTTCGGACATCGAATAAAGCATGGTAGTTGAACATCGGAATCACCAATCGACCTTAAAGAATTGAAGAACAACGACGTCAACGAAAAATTCATCAAAAGGTATATGAAGATTGACTATCCTATTTATGCATATTATCTACCATTTTATCTACTGAGACATGTTGTATGACCTTAGTATTATGATGAACATTGCAAAAATTTAAATAATAAGGATTAGTCAAGTTGGTTCTTATATTCACAAATTGTCTTGCCCAGTTCGTGAACTTGAACTTATGAAAATTGAGACTTGATGAATTTATTCTCAATTAGCTCATGTACACGAACTGTTTTCGCGAACTGGTATATTTTGAGATGTTCCTGGATGACTTTTTCCTTTAATAGTATAAGAACTGATTTATGCAGTTCGCGAACTAGCTGATTTTGAAAGTCTCATTGGTATTTTTAGTATTTGCGTACACAAACTGTTTTGAACGGTTTACGAACTTATCAAATTGTAAAGGGTTTTGGATTATGAGATTATTTATTCACGAACTATTTTGGATAGTTCACGAATTGATTTTGGTTTTTTGATATTATAATCCAACATATGTTTGTCAGGTATGGAACTACTTAACCATTTCTCACGGGCTAACCACTTGGTGCATAATGTATAACATACGATTGCATCCTTTTTTTGTGATTCAAGGTGTTAGAGCACTGCTCGGTCAAACTTGCAAGTGTTGCTATCTCAAGCTTGTTTGTCAAGTTTAGATGTAAAAACTATAAGTCTTGATTTCTAGTCTACTTATAGCTATGTCTTGGATTAGGATAGAATGTGTAGTTGAGCTTTAGACTTCACGATGTTCATCGATTGAAGACGAATAACTACTAAGGGGAGCTTGTGGAACTTTATCAACAAAAGGTATGTGGATACATGAACTTATATATCACTCAGAAGTCTATTTCTATTCTATCTCCTATTGAGACAAAAGTCATATAGCTATATAGACTTTACATTATACACATTTGATATTTCGAGCTGAGTTTAACTCACTTACATATTTCTCGAAATATGTGTTGGTAAGCTTTTGCTTTAATCAAGTTCATCTTATACTCTTGACGAAAGTCAAAATATGATCATGTGAAAATTGCCTGGTAACATCTTACATGATTTGTGTGAGACAGTCATTTGATGTAGACTCAGAATGTTTCGTATTGATCTAATGATCACTTGAAAATTGCTTTGAAGCTAATAGTTTGTGCGAGACAGTTATTCCTGTCTTCTAAGAATGTTTCAATGATTAAGATGGAGTTTAGAAAAACTAACCATTGATTGTATATAGCACAATATGCGTATTTGTATGCTAACTGTTTGTAAGTTACTCCAAGTCCGGGAACCATAGTATGCATACCCGTATGCGTACTAGTTTAATAGTTGAAGTCTGAGAACTTAGTATGCATACTCGTATGCGTATTGGCATAACAGTTCAGGTCCGTGAATTTAGTATGCGTACCCGTTTTTCTAGTAATTCAACTGATGTTGGTCATGAACGATAGTATGCGTACCCGTTTGCATACTGGCGAACTGACCAGATCTGGGTACTCTAGGTATGTGTACCCGTTTGCATACCTGAGTGGGTTAAGTTCTAAAATCAGTTTATTGGTGAACAAATACATTTATATGATAAGGAATGCAATATTTACAAACCGTGGCTATAATGTTCTTGAATTGATTCGAGTGAATCAAAATCGATTTTGCTTTAATTGTGTCTTGTATACTTGTATGAGAATATAAACAATTGAATAACTCTATAACTAGTTTCATTTGAGTCATTTGAACTAGTTGTGATTAAGATGAACAAGGTTGATATGAAAGTGTTCATATAGCTAACTTCGGTTAACTATTGTTGAGACAATCATGTGCACACGTTTAGGTACGGTTACCCATATCTAAATGAAGGCATATTTTATTTTTGTGTAACAAGCTAAGTTCAATCTAACGGCTGAAAGATATTAGCTTGAATCTAATCACGTTTTCATCTAACAGTGAATATTGAATGTTTTGTTACCAAGGTAACATTGATTACAAACCCTGATTTGAAGACTATATAAGGGAGAACTATAGCAACTGGGAAACCTAATCCCCACGCCTCCTGTGTGATACTAGTTGAGACTAGAGTTGATTCTCCTTTAACCTAGGTTTTTCTAAAACCATTATAGGTTAACGACTTAAATATTTCATTGGGATTCTAAAGCCAGACCCAACTATTTTTTCTGTAGTTGCGTGTTTTGATCTTACTTTGTTCTATCATATTGAGTACTATCTTCTCTAAGATTTGCTTGAGATTCAATCTCCGATAGGTAAGATAAAAAGTAATCACAAACATCTTCGTCACATCGTTTGTGATTCCACGATATCTTGTTCCGCTTCCATACGGTTAAGATCATTGTGAGGTGATTGATATTACTAGGATGTTCTTCGGAAATATAAGTTCGATGTATCAATTGGTTCATGTTCACCTTGATTTATCAACAGACATAACAAAAACTCGTTGGTATTTCTGTAGGAGAAATATTTATCTATTCAATAGACTTTTCTGTGTGAGACATATTTGTTTATCAAGTCTTCGACTTTGGGTAGTAGCAACTCTTAGTTATGGATGAGATCAGCTAACGGAATCAAGTGCGTTGAGTCCTGCTGGGATTCAGAGGTGTAAGGAACGCGACTATACCTTAATCAGTGTGAGATTGGTTAGGGCTCAACTACATTCCAGTCCTAAGTTAACTTGTAATAGGCTAGAGTCTGTAGCGGCTTAATACAGTGTGGTGTTCAATTCTGGACTAGGTCCCGGGGTTTTTCCGCATTTTCAATTTCCTCGTTAACAAGATTTCTGGTGTATGTGTTATGTCTTTTTCGCATTATATTTGTTTATATAATTGAAATATCACAGGTTGTACATAGTTCAATCAATTAGATAATCCAACCTTTGGATGTTGATATAAATTAATTGACACTTGAACATTGGTCTTTGGTACAGTTCAAGTTGTTTCTAATAATAATCAGGCTCGCGAATTTCTATTTGTTTGATTTGATGATTACATTGAGAAACAGAGATATAACTCTTGGATGCATTTTCCTTGATTGAGTCTGACTGTCTAGTTGATTCTCTTGGAAATATATTGGAGTTAGTCCATAAAGATTGCCTAAACGAAATATTGGGTGTGGTTGTTAGGCCCCTGTTTTTTCACAAGGTAAATTTCTCATATGCTTACATGATCAATCTATATGGAGAAGTTAATTCTGCTAGTTGACAAAGTAATTTGTAAACACGGAAACTAGTTCATGAAGGTTTGTTTGTAAGCCACCAAGCCTTGTTTATCAATATATATATAGGACTACCTGCAAACTAGAATCTCAATCCTGGCAATTTTGTATCCTAGTTGCAGCTAGATTTTTCCTCTAAAACGTAGGTTCCTATGGTGAAACTACATTATGTTTTGTTTAATTGTTGAGTGGTTGCTACAGTAAATTTCGAATCCCAAGTGCTTGAGGGAATTTTGTGTATAAATAGAGAGGGTTGTTGTGTTGAAAAACCATCCAAGAATAGCTTGTTCATGTTAGTTTATCAAATTTAAGTTTTGTTGTAATGTTCTTCATGTTCTAGTTTCATTTTCTAGGGTTTAAATGAAGCCGTAACTCATTGGTATGTATTCATATCTTGTATCTTGTTCTTGTTCTTGAAAGTTTATAATTGTTTAAAGATATAATTTAATCCAAGTTTGTCAACATCTTGCTCTCACAATGTATGCCATGTATCCATTGTAGTTAGAATATCTCTATGTTGATTATGCTACAACTCATGCTTAACCAAATATTGATCCTCAGATTAGTTGTGCTTTAATTAGACAGTTAATGCTTTGGAGAAATACTTTAGTTGTGATTAAATTATCCATTGGAGAAACACCTTAGATATACGGTAGACTTGAATCTGCTGTAAGGACAAGAATAATATTACAAGTTGAATGCATATCATAGGTTAGTGGTGGATTTGAATACCCTAGTATCCATATTCTCAATATTTACACCTTGATTTAATTGCATATTTTAATTCAAATTACTTTCTGTTTAAGTCTTTGTCAATATCTCGTCGTATCGACAAAAACAAACCCCCTTTGGTTACTCTCGGAATCAGTTCTTAGTAAGGATTTAGAATAAACTTCTACACTCTCCAAGTCTCTGTGGTTCGACCTGTGCTTGCCCTGTGTTGCTTGTCGACACTGTGCACTTGCAGTTTATACATAGTAGTAGGTATCTTTTCGAGCCTACCAAGTTTTTGGCGCCGTTGCTGGGGACTCAATAGCGGTGTAGTTGAAGTTTCTATCTCTTGTCACTGTTCATATTTCTATCTCCTGGAACTGTTCATATTTCACTGTACATATTTCAATGTACAACAGATATTTTACTGTAGTAGCGTAACTATTCACAGTCAATTTTACACTTATTTTTGATATTTTTTTATATTTTGCTTTTGCTTTAAAACTTCGAAACCCTAACTATCTCTTTTGAGCTCAACAGGTGCCTGAGTAGCTGTTGTAAATGCGAAGGAAAGGAAGCGAAAGAAAGCGGAAGAAGTTTTTATTTTAATAAAAAAAAAAGAGAGTTTATTTTATTTATCTATTTTTAGTTTGTATTAGGATTCCTTTACTCTTGTAATTTTATTTTTATTTTGCACTTTATTTTGGACTTTGGACTTGGAAATTCTATTTTTATTTTTATTTTTAAACCCTACGGAAGGGTAGTATTAAATATCAAACTGTTTGTAGAGAAGGACGGTGATTACAATATCACCTCGGCCCCTCGGGTTCGATCATGACATAGGAGTCGTGGCCCGAGTCGACAACAACGGTTCATCCCCCGTATGGTACGGGAGGTAAGTTTGTCGAAATACTTGCGAATCCCCTGTTAGCGAGTTATTGTATTCCTTCGGTTGCATATATGTTGAGGATTTGAATACGGCTGTTTTATTTTCCTAGTAAAGGGCAAGGACTGGCCATACAAGATAAGGGTTCGGATTTCATCACCGTTATCTTCTTGCCCGCCTTAGGAAAACAATACCTAACGTGAACCTAAGCATTAAAATTTGAAATAAAACGAGACCTATAAGGTAACGAGCTTAGTAGGAGAGTCGTTCGAAAAATATTGGTTACTCTCTAAGCATACTTCGAAGTTCATGACGGTTTCTGTAAATTGAATGCATGACTGCGCCTCCTTGTAATACGGTGAGGTCTTGGGTATCAAAGCTCTAGCAGCTTCCCTCGCCTCTATTCAATTTACTTAAACTCAGATTGATTCCAGAGAGGTTTACTCAGATTGTAATGAATTCCCTTTCGAAGGATTAGAAGCTGGTATAGAAAACAATCTAAGTGGAACCATCATGCTTTTTGTTTGCTAGAAATCAGTAGGTTTTCTGTGGTAGAGTCAGCCTTGTTTGCGATTGCATAGAACTTCCTTTCCGTTTATGAATTTTCTTCTTTTATTTTGTTTTTCTAATGTATGCTGAGGTCATTAGAGAACGAGCTTGAAAAAAACAATAAAAAAAAAAACCAATAATGAAAAAAATATTGGTATGTTTTCAGTGTGTACATCCCAATCTCTGCAACAAGCCTAGTGCTAGTTAGAGATCATGTCAGGATTCTGGTCTGCAGGTGGGGATGGAAACAAATCAATTCGAGAACTTTCTTACGGGCATGTTGCACGTTATGAACCTTTCCCAGACCATGATGTCAATAGTTATAGGGATTTTTATGGACATTTTCACAGTCCTGAGCATCAATACATGGACCCTAATAACTACTCACACATGTATCATCCACCACAGGGTGAAAATGAACATCTTTACAGTGCCCAACTCTCAAAATCATCACTTTTGGACTAGTTAGAAGCTGGAACTGCAGCTTTAGAAATGCAAATGCATGAATCTGTCGCATATAATTCTTCTAGGCAATCTGAAATCTATGCTTGTACATTATGTGGAGGCTTAGGCCATCCTGCTGAGAATTGCTATATTTTGCATGATTTTAGGCAATCTAGAGAATATCATGAAAATCCAAAATATGAAATGCCAGCAGATTACAAAGCCGATAGTCATTGGGACCATCATCAACCTTTCGAAGGTTGCGATCAGTATTTTATAGACCCTAATGACCATGCACACATGTATCATCCACCACAGTGGGAAGTTGAACAATTTTGTACTTCTCAATCTGTGGAGGAAAATCTCAGATTCATCGAACAAAATAATGCTAGGATTGTATTGCATGATAAACCATATAGCATTGATTATGAATTTCCTACTATTGAAGACTCTCCTTCCATTGAACAACTTAATGCATTATTAAAAATGAATTTGATTCGTTTAAAAAATGTAGGAAGGGAGGAATTTCAGGATGAAATGTTTGTTTGTCCTAATGAAATAAAATGTGAAAATAGTATGCCTAGTCTTATTCGTACAGCAGATATTGCATATGAACCTGTTTTAAATGAAGGGACTAGAAATACTACGATTTTAAATAAGGAAATGAATTTCTGTGATGATGATGATGTTATGTTAGAAGAATATGTTTTTACTGAAAATATTGTCGAACCTTTGAGTTCAGAGACATTAGGCTTCTCTGCCTCGACCTTAATGAATGATGTTTCTTCTAGTGTTACATATACATGTGATGTTGATACTGATCTTGAGCCTGTGCAATTTTCCTGTGAACAAGAGCATGACACATTTCTTGTGTCTGACTTAGAAAATGTTGAATCTCCTGTCGACACTAATGATCTTAAGCATGAAAATATAATTGACGTGTCTGATTCTATACATAGGTCACAACATGATGTCTCTTTGGATCTTTCCATGCATGAGAATAAAACTTTAGATGATGATGATTATAAACTAGGTCTTGATGAATTGTTCTATGAATGTGAGCATGCTGCGACATTGTCAAATGATTTAAGAGTTATAGATGTGACTAATAATGATGTGCCTACCTCCCTTCCCATGTCACAAACTGGTAATCTTGCACCCAACCTAGATTTGGTTTGTAAAGTTATTATTAAACCTATTTTTTTTAAGAGTACCTAATCTAGGATTGGAACTGTGTGCCTCTCAAGTCCTCTTGGACTATTTTGCAGCTAAATATAATACCTTTGATGAGCCACGGTTGGAGTTTACTCATGTCTCTCCATCCATCCCTGATAAAATCCACTTTGAACTAGATCTTGTGCATGATACACCCTTGAAATTGTTATATTTTGTACCCAAAAGTTTATCTATTGAAAAATCTAGGTTTGGGGGTAACTCATTCACATATGCAATCTCACTTGCATTGTTGTCCTGTTATAAATATGTAAGGTTGTTGATGTTTCCGCATTCCGTCTTTTGGGTTGATCCTCAACTTTTTAGATTGTTGGTGTTTGGGGAGTCATCATTGTATAATCTAGTAGGTAAATTTTGAATCTTGTTGATATATTTGTGTGCTAACCAAACTTTTTATCTTGCGCTCATATTGTTTGCTTTCATAGAATTCATTCAATTATGGTTAGCACCAACCTTTTTGCATCTGATTTTGCTGTTGGAGCTGTCTTAGGTCAGCGAGTTGACAAACACCCCTATGTGATCTACTATGCTAGTAAGACACTGAATGAGGCTCAAATGAATTATTCAACAACCGAAAAAGAGATGCTAGCTGTTGTGTTTGCATTAGATAAGTTTAGATCTTATTTGATAGGATCTAAAATCATCATTTATACTGACCATGCCGCATTAAGATATCTTTTATCTAAAAAAGATGCTAAGGCTCGTCTAATTCGATGGATACTCTTGTTACAAGAGTTCCACCTCGAAATTCGAGATAAAAAAGGGTCATAGAATGTTGTTGTTGATCACTTATATAGGTTGAATGTCGAATCCGCAGATGAATCAGAGATTATTAGGGAATCCTTACCTGATGAACAACTGATGCTGGTTTCTGAAATGCCATGGTTTGCCGACATCGTGAACTACCTTGCTACAGGTAGGATACCACTTCATTGTTCTAAACAAGACCGGTCTAAATTCTTGGCCGAAGTGAAACATTTCCTATGGGATGACCCATATATGTTCAAATACTGCCCTGACCAAATTATTAGGAAATGTGTCACCAATTCTGAACAAAGGGATGTCATATCTTTTTGTTATGATCAAGCATGTGTAGGACACTTTAGTGCAAAGAAAACTGCTGCAAAGATCTTGCAGAGTGGTTTTTACTGGCCAACATTGTTTAAGGATAGCCATGCCTTATGTGTTTCTTGTGACCGGTGCCATAAATTGGGAAGTATATCAAAACGAAACATGATTCCCTTACAACCCATTTTGATTGTTGAGCTATTTGATGTATGGGGAATTGATTTCATGGGTCCATTTCCTAGCTCTGAAGGAAAGTTGTACATACTTGTTGCTGTTGACTATGTTTCTAAGTGGGTAGAAGCAATTGCAACCAAAACTAATGACCACAAGGTGGTACTTTCGTTCTTAAAGGAAAACATATTTTCTCGATTTGGCACCCCTAGAGCTATAATCAGTGACGGTGGTTCACATTTATGCAATAGGCATTTTGAGTCCTTAGTCCGTAAGTATGGCATAACTCATAAAGTTGCAACCCCATATCATCCACAGACCAGTGGCCAGGTAGAGGTTTCAAATAGGGAGATTAAGCACATTCTAGAAAAGACGGTTAACCCGTCTAGAAAAGATTGGTCTTTAAGATTGAATGATGCTTTATGGGCCTATAAAACTGCATACAAGACCCCCATTGGTATGTCCCCTTACATACTTGTGTACGGTAAAGCTTGTCATCTCCCTGTAGAGTTAGAACATCGTGCATATTGGGCTGTAAAGAAACTGAACTTTGATCTAGATAAAGATGGCACCCAAAGGAAGCTCCAACTCAATGAGTTGGAAGAGCTCAGAAATGATGCTTATTACAGTTCGAAGTTATACAAATATAAAATGAAGGTGTTCCATGACAAACGCATTTTGTGAAAGTCATTCACTCCAGGCCAGAAAGTTCTATTGTATAACTCACGATTGCACCTTTTTCCAGGAAAATTACGTTCTAGATGGACAGGCCCGTTCTTGGTGCGAACAATTTTCCCCCATGGGGCTGTAGAACTAGAAGATGTAGCAACCAAGAATGTCTTCAAGGTCAATGGGCAGAGACTGAAGCCGTTCCTTGAACCAATCCCACCTGAGATTGAAAAAACTCATCTTGCTGATCCGATCTATGTGGACTGAAAAGTTCACCCCTTGTACATACCACAGATATCTTCCCTGCTGGTTGCTTTGGAAATACTCTATTGTCTCTGGTTTGGCATCTGATAATCTCTTTCCTTTGAATCTGTTTTGTTCTCATAGTTTGTTGTGGTTTCTGTTATCTTTTGAAACATTGAGGACAATGTTAGATTTAGGTTTGGGGGAGTATTTGCATATGGCGTTTTGTAGTCTTTTGCATCTTTTATGACCAGCTGTGGAGCGGGTCCTTTGTAGGATCCTTTGTAGTCTTTTGTATTTTTTTATGACCAGCTGTGTAGCGGGTCTTTTGTAGGATCCTTTGTAGTCTTTTGCATTTTTTGAGTCTTTTGTTGTTATTTTTTTTATGACCAGCTGTGTAGCGGGTCTTTTGTAGGATCCTTTGTAGTCTTTTGTATTTTTTGTGTGACCAGCTGTGTAGCGGGTCTTTTGTAGGATCCTTTGTAGTCTTTTGCATTTTTTGAGTCTTTTGTTGTTATTTTTTTGTGACTAGCTGTGTAGCGGGTCTTTTGTAGGATCCTTTGTAGTCTTTTGCATTTTTTTTTTTTTGAGTCTTTTGTTGTTATCTTTTATGACCAGCTGTGGAGCAGGTCTTTTGTAGTGTGTTTACTATGACCAGCTATGTAGCGGGTCTCTAAAAAAAAAATGATGATCAGCTGTGTAGCGGGTCTTAAAAAAAAAAAAAAAAAATTGGTTACAAATTGTCAAGGTTCTACGAAATTCCGAAGTTCATCATCTACAGTTGAAGACCGAAGACGAAGACATTTCTATGGATGCTCTGAAATTGGAGAAGGTTTTGTGGGTACATCTTTGGTAGGCCCTCACGAGACTACAACTCGTCCACTAGGGACACCTAGGGGTTTAAAGGCTTAGTGCATATGCTAAATGCATTCGAGAGAGACCAATGACAGTGGTATAGTTAGGATTTCTAGATTTCTGTTTCACTTGAGGACAAGTAAAATTCAGGTTTGGGGGTATTTGATGAGTGCCAAATATTGCATATTCATACACCTTTTCATTGGCACTTAACTCATGTTTCGCGCTTCAAAGTCATATATTATCCCAAATTCTTCCTTTTTACCATTTTCAAGAATAAATATTTGTATTAATTAATTTTGTGTTTTTAAGTACTAAATAAAGCTTGGAAGAATTGAGAAGACAAAAGAGAAGAAAGTTGGAAGCGTTTCAACCCGCCCGCGCATCAGTGGCAACCTGTTTACAAATTCATGGGATTAAACAACCCATGATCCAAAACCCAAGACCCAAATCCATTTCCACCTCACCCCCATTGGATTCTTTCCAAAACATCCACCTCACCCCCATTATATTCCATTTCATCCATCAATTAAAGAAAACATCCCCATTCTCTCACTCAATCACTCCCAATTTGTTTCCCACAACCAAATATATTACATTCAATCCATCAATTAAGAAAACATGTTTTGTTGAGTGGATGCTTTCCAAATTTCGAATCCAAGTGCTTGAGGGAATTTTGTGTATAAATAGAGAGGGTTGTTGTGTTGAAAAACCATCCAAGAATAGCTTGTTCATGTTAGTTTATCAAATTTTTGTTGTAATGTTCTTCATGTTCTAGTTTCATTTGCTAGGGTTTAAATGAAGCCGTAACTCATTGGTATGTATTCATATCTTGTATCTTGTTCTTGAAAGTTTATAATTGTTTAAAGATATAATTTAATCCAAGTTTGTCAACATCTTGCTCTCACAATGTATGCCATGTATCCATTGTAGTTAGAATATCTCTATGTTGATTATGCTACAACTCATGCTTAACCAAATATTGATCCTCAGATTAGTTGTGCTTTAATTAGACAGTTAATGCTTTGGAGAAATACTTTAGTTGTGATTAAATTATCCATTGGAGAAACACCTTAGATATACGGTAGACTTGAATCTGGTGTAAGGACAAGAATAATATTACAAGTTGAATGCATATCACAGGTTAGTGGTGGATTTGAATACCCTAGTATCCATATTCTCAATATTTACACCTTGATTTAATTGCATATTTTAATTAAAATTACTTTCTGTTTAAGTCTTTGCCAATATCTCGTCATATTGACAAAAACAAACCCCCTTTGGTTACTCTCGGAATCAGTTCTTAGTAAGGATTTAGAATAAACTTCTACACTCTCCAAGTCTCTGTGGTTCGACCTGTGCTTGCCCTTTGTTTCTTGTCGACACTGTGCACTTGCAGTTTATACATAGTAGTAGGTATCTTTCCGAGCCTACCAGTTACCCATATCTAAATGAAGGCATATTTTATTTTTGTGTAACAAGCTAAGTTCAATCTAATGGCTGAAAGATATTAGCTTGAATCTAATCAGGTTTTCATCTAACGGTGAATATTGAATGTTTTGTTACCAAGGTAACATTGATTACAAACCCTGATTTGAAGACTATATAAGGGAGAACTCTAGCAACTGGGAAACCTAATCCCCACGCCTCCTGTGTGATACTAGTTGCGACTAGAGTTGATTCTCCTTTAACCTAGGTTTTTCTAAAACCATTATAGGTTAACGAATTAAAGATTTCATTGGGATTCTGAAGCCAGACCCAACTATTTTTTTTGTAGTTGCGTATTTTGATCTTACTTTGTTCTATCATATTGAGTACTATCTTCTCTAAGATTTTCTCGAGATTCAATCTCCGATAGGTAAGATAAAAAGTAATCACAAACATCTTCATCACATCGTTTGTGATTCCACGATATCTTGTTTCGCTTCCATACGGTTAAGATCATTGTGAGGTGATTGATATTACTAGGATGTTCTTCGGAAATATAAGTTCGATGTATCAATTGGTTCATGTTCACCTTGATTTATCAACAGACATAACAAAAACTCGTTGGTATTTCTGTAGGAGAAATATTTATCTATTCAATAGAATTTTTTATGTGAGAAAAATTTCTTTATCAAGTCTTCGACTTTGGGTCGTAGCAACTCTTAGTTGTGGATGAGATCCGTTAAGGGAATAGAGTGCATAGAGTCTTTCTTGGGATTCAGAGGTGTAAGGAACGCGACTATGCCTTAATCAGTTTGAAATTGGTTAGGGCTCAACTACATTCTAGTATGAAGTTAACTTGTAATAGGCTAGAGTCTGTAGCGGCTTAATACAGTGTGGTGTTCAATTCTGGACTAGGTCCCGGGGTTTTTCCGTATTTTCTATTTCCTCGTTAACAAGATTTCTGGTGTATGTGTTATTTCTTTTTCGCATTATATTTGTTTATATAATTGAAATATCACAGGTTGTACATAGTTCAATCAATTAGATAATCCAACCTTTGGATGTTGATATAAATTAATTGACACTTGAACATTGGTCTTTGTACAGATTCAAGTTGTTTCTAATAATAATCAGGCTCTGAATTTCTATTTGTTTGATTTGATGATTACATTGAGAAACAGAGATATAACTCTTGGATGCATTTTCCTTGATTGAGTCTGACTGTCTAGTTGATTCTCTTGGAAATATATTGGAGTTAGTCCATAAAGATTGCCTAAACGAAATATTGGGTGTGGTTGTTAGGCCCCTGTTTTTTCACAATGTAAATTTCTCATATGCTTACATGATCAATCTATATGGAGAAGTTAATTCTGCTAGTTGACAAAGTAATTTGTAAACACGGAAACTAGTTCATGAAGGTTTGTTTGTAAGCCACCAAGCCTTGTTTATCAATATATATATAGGACTACCTGCAAACTAGAATCTCAATCCTGGCACTTTTGTATCCTAGTTGCAGCTAGATTTTTCCTCTAAAACGTAGGTTCCTATGGTGAAACTGCATTAGGCTACGACTTTGAAAGACTTCCCCTAGGGAGTTATGAAGCCTATCCAGACTATGTTTTACCTAATATATCTTTGTTATTCGGATCTTGTTCTTATTGATTGTTGTAATTGCCGAACTACAGATCATGAACAAGATAGACAAAAATCACAAAGTACTCTTTGTCTCAGACTTTATGATTCCACAATATAGATATCTGAATCACTTCATGTTTGATTTGTTTAGATTGCTCTTGTGAGTTATAATCAATTAGGCATTTCTATAATTTGTGAAGAATGTAAGTTTCCCTAATTGTTGAGTTTGCTTGATATTCTTTACCTTAAAGATCCCTCATAAGCATATAAATTTCCATTACCTCCATTAAATATCTTTATGAAGAAAATCAAATAAGTTATCTGGTAGAGTAAGAATAGTTAAAAAAAAAAAATCTTTACTTAGGTAGAAGCAACTCTTGGGAATGTAAAGGACATCATCTTGGGGAATCGTGTTGCGTAGGGTATTGCGAGATCCAAGATATTTAAAGGAGCACATCTGAGACTGAATTCCTTCTTACAAACTAGTGATTCCAATACATGGGTGAAGGTTATCAAAGCATTTACTTGTCAAACATTGATTGTAGGCATTGTAACCTTTGTCAAGAATATTACTAAGTATAATTTTACTGAATTAATGTTACAAAGCAAAATTCTGATTGGTTGAATGCTACTATATACGCCATAAGCCAAGATCTTCAACATCACGTGTATACATGTGAAATGTCGAAGGATGCTTGGGATATCTTAGAAGGAAATACCTTAGAAAAGGAGGCACGAATTTAAAACCTAACTTCTAACTGGGAAAACCTTTGTATGGCTGATGAAGATTCATTTGAGGAATTTATCACAGACTTTCTGAAATGGTGAATGCCTCATATGCGTTAGGTAAAACTATTCAGAAGGATGTTGTGCTAAAAATTCTGAGATCTTTAGAAGCTCGAGATGACTATAAGAAACATGTTATCACAAAAGGAAACAATCTTTCAACCCTTACAAAAAATGGTCTTGTTGGAAAATTAAAGATCTTTGATCATGAACACCGTTCTACAAAAAAGCTTGTTGCTTTCGAAGCAGTTTCCGAACTCATCCTTCTACTACTTTATGGGTTGGTGATCATGTTGAAGCTGAACTAGACACAACAATGTCTTTGTTCACTCAATAAGTTAGAGACTTCTAAAATGAAGAAGAGATAGGCGCTCTGGAAAGATATTTGTCTCCAATCTCAATTCTTTTATAAATATGGTGATTTTCAAGATATGAAATACACTCAATGATTCAAGTACCGTGGTTTTGGACATATGTTTGGGTATGTCTTAGAAAAGAATATTATGAAGGAAATAAAGCTCTTGATGCATCCCTTGATGATATTTTTTTATAGGAAAAATAAACAATCACACAAACTGGAATAAAACTAGTTGAGGTTTAGATTTATGACTAAATCATCTCTGATATTGAATTGGTTCAACAGATGTCTAAGCTCATTGTTTTTCCATCTATCCAAAGTGATAGATTTGTTACAGAAAACAACTAAATTTGCAGTCATTACATTGTTTTGTCTGTTAATTAAGATAAAAGACACATCTTTAAAATTAAGAGGCTTGTTGTTCTGGCTTCCAAAAAAGAACTATCATTGAATCTATTTTCTATGGATTTAGCGTACATTCCAACCACCACCAGCAGTATTAGTTCCGAGTCGCATTGGAATTCAATGTTGTGACCACTTAGCTCTGTTGCCCACTGGAATGCTGCTTCAGCTCCATTTAGTTCGAGAAGTTCCCTGGAGTTCCATCCCGACGATTCTCCTCTTTCTTCTTTAAAAATTCCCGTATCATCAACAAGTGTTAGAGCCATGGCAGAATCACATATATCAGGCAACATTGATATTGCTATGTTTATTCTATATCTCATGAAACCAGGTAATGCCAAGTTTTCAATTTGGTTATATGAAGATTCTGGTCTTTGAGTGGTTCATAGTACATACTTTGTATGATATTGTAATCTTGTTGCGAAACTTCAAAACAATATGCGGAGAAGTAATGAAATATTGAAGAATCTCACGGAAGGAGTTTCTACAAATTCGCATCCGAATAGAAATAAATGGAAAAGGGGTAAGAAACAAACTCCCCGTCATAACTCAAATAACCTGGAAGTTCCCTCTAGTGACACTAGTGGTGAGTATCGTACTCACCCCATCACTACTTAACTATATTAGTGTGTGCATCCCTTTATTGACTTGAGAATACTAGGATTGCAATAAATACCAGAAGATATACTTCTTTCTGATATCAAGGTTTCACAAGTGTATCTATATAATCTTCTTATGATTTGATTTTGTTGTACTACTAGTTTTGGTGGAATGCATTACTGAGATTGACAATATTGTTCCCATAAATGGAAGACTCAAAAAAATTCACTGAAAATTGTTGAGCCTCTTGCTCCAAAAATTGATAAATTAATTTTTCAAAAATAGGTTACGTCACATGTTTAAATGGCTCTTAAAAACACTTGTGGTTGTTATTTCTGTCTTGTATACACCTATAGTACAAAGTCATGTGGCTTTTGTGTTACCACATTGTAACAATGAGTCCAAAATTATAATGACTCAGTGTGGGTACCAACACATTATATATTATTTGAAGAAGTTTCCCCTGTCTATCGGACTCCGAAGCAACAGACGAGAAGACAATCCATGTGGATTTCTTCGTAACAAGCTAAGATGAAAATTATGCTCTTAGATAAAACCTAACCATAGTGTGATATTTAAAAATAAAAACATAGAATTTATTTATTTTTCTTTATACTTGGATAATCCCTAGTAAAATTAGATTTTTGAGTTTATGAAGTTTCGGGAACATACCTGTGTATCTGGCTTTTACTGGTTCGCGAGCTCCCTTTTGGAATGGTCTTTTTATGGACTAATTTCCTTGGTTTAGAAGACTTCCTTCTTTAAATAATTCTTCTCTCTATATATTGTTTAACTCTTTCATGAAACATTAAGAAAATGTCTCCAGTTACTAGAACTAATTTCCTTGGTCTGGAAGGCTTCCTTCTTTAAATGATTCCTCTCTATATATTATTTGACTCTTTCATGAAACATTAAGAAAATGTCTCCAGTTACTAGAAGTGTTACAAAAAGAGACGTTGTTGTTTCTGCCATGTCTTCCTCTTATGAAGAAATGTGTCAAAGATAAAAGGAAGCGTGGAGTTTTGCATCAATTAGTAAATCTTTCTAGGTTTTTATCGAAGTCATGCGAACTGTGCATTCTCAGGGAGAAAATATTTTGTTATAAATTTGTAGGCTTAAGCATTCTTGCTTGAGACCAGGTAACGGTCGTCGATGGATTGCCTTTCAAGCTCCAATGATTTATTTTGGCTCCAATACAGTCATATTTGCTAAAAAAAAAATAAAAAATTGAATACTTAACCTTTTGTTTTCACGGGAAATTTATACTTTCAATACAAAAATAAATCAAATAATGAGATGTTAGCCTATGCATAAATGCACAGGTTAACATTTGCCCAAAATAAAATATAGTCATAGTCAAATAAAAAATACAAAAAAGTCGAAGCTTCTTTCTTCTTGTAAAACATGCGCTTCTCTTTCATGGCGATTTTCAATTTTTTAAGATCTCAGCCTTCTACCCGTTTTGATCTTTGATCAATTCAGTATATGAGTGTGCTATACTGAACTTCTTCGCCGTCCAAGGACGGATCTTTCCCCTTGGGGCCGAGATTTATTGGTTAGTGGAGATCTTTTTTGCCTTTTTTCGTTTCAAGTTTTACTAATTTTTTACTTCAATTTTCGGTTTTTCATTATGAAATCATCAACAACAATTCTTCTTGAATCAAAATCTTTTAAGCTATCTTGGTCTCTCAAGGGTAAAACTAAAGAGCTAAAAGTCATTGAGAGATATAAAGGATTCCATAATTGGATTTACATACCTGAAGAAGCTATCGATTGGGTTTATGCTTCAACCTTAGAAGCGGTACAAGTGTTTTCTACAAAGAAACAAAACTGGACACGTAGATTCAGTCAGGTAATTCTTTTAGAAATGTTATCTAACAAGAATGGTTGTTATCTTAAGATCACTCGTACTTCAGCAGATTCAGCACAAAGATTTATTTGTATTCCTAGTGGTCTAGAAGGTGCATTTTGAAATAGTTTTTGGGCTTCTGTTGCAAGTAAATCTAAAACTCAAGTAGTTTCGAACATGAAGACAACATTATCATCATTAGTGGACCCGATAAATCGATGGAAGCCAATTCAACCTTCTTCTAATCAGATTATTCATCCTCCCATGGAAGATGATTTCTACAAGTATGGGTTGGCGGTGTCAATTCAAAACTTTAATATTGGTTGGATGAAGATTGCCAAGGGTATTTCAAATTACTTTAACTGTGGCAAAACAAATATTTATAATGTCAGTGGGAAGCTTGCTTTTTTCAAAGTAGATTCAAAGGAATATTACGATTTGTTCTCTGAGCCACAATATTTAAAAGTGGGTATTTCAAAAATAGCTATTAGACATTGGAAATGTAGTTGCAGAATAATCTACAACTGCACCCTCAATAGAATTAGTAAAAACTCAAGAAGTTCTTGATGGTGAATGATAACTTTCTTATTAATTCTCTTAGTTGATTACATAGAATTATCAAAATGGAACTAGAATAGTTACAACTTTTTCTATTCTCTTTCCTAAGATAATTTCTTACACTCATTAAAAGAACCTCCCGAATTTTACATTTGAACTCCTATTTATAGTAAAACTTATATCATTTGTATATGAATTGCGAAGTATCGCAATTCATCCTCGCAAAAACATCATATTTCCTCGCACTACTTCTATCATCGTATCATTTTATAACTCTTTCCTCCTTTATTTATTACAATACTCTTGAACTATTATCTTGCGATATTCAGTACCTACATCTTGCCTCTTCTCATGTCAATTCTACGAAGAAGAAATGTCATGTGAATCTCTATTCTCGTAAATTTAGTGTAGTTATTACAACCCATCAAGTTCGCAACACGTCTTTTTACTTTTCCCTTACCTTTTTGACACGTTTCTTCGTAACCGTTCTTTTCAACCGTTCACGCTTACTCGTATTAATGAGTTTCTATCTTCATCAAACTCTCTCTATTTATAAATATTATCCTTTGTTTTTGCTTTTTATTCTCTTATCTTATTCATCTTCTTCACCACTTCTGCCTCTGCAATCTCTTTTATCTTTTTTTCCTTTCTATTTTCCATCTTATATTCAATGGCACCAAAGAAGAAAACTATTGAACATGTTAATGCGGAACTTGCTGATAGGGACCTCATTCTCTCTACGATATTGAAGGTTATGATAATAAATCTTCTCTCGTGTGTGAAGCTATTTACCAACTATGTTTGGGATGATCAGAAAATTTTAATCTCACGAGGTCAAATCCTCGCAGGTCTTCCTCTTCCTCTTTATGATGTTAACTTTCCTCTATTCTATGAAATTATTTCCCACCCCAATTTTTCTTGTGCCATTTACCAATTGACTGGTGATTGTATTCGCCTCTTAGTTGAATTCGCAAATCGTGCCGCTTTTGGGAAATCTTTGTATTCAGTTGATCTTAGGAAACCTGGATTTGAAAATATGGAAATTTTTGCTGCGAATTATACAGTTGAGGGTTTCTTCAAAAATTACACACTAATTCCTGCGAGGAAAGAAGATAATCGTTGGGGTGTTCGTCTTCATCGTAAATCTAATATCGCAGCAGATGATCTTATCATGCACGATATTGATTATGCTTCAGGAAATAATAAGACACCTCGTCGTTCTAATGATGAAGATTGGTATAAATACCCTTTAATATTATCGGGTTCTTATATTTCTGGGATAGTAGAACTTCTTACGAACCTTCGTAACCGCCATTATCAACCTTGGGTTTTTAGAAATGTATGTACTTCCATCTCCTTATCTTTTTGTTACCCTTTAATTTCAAATGAGGTAAGAAACACTCTTGTATTTTTCTAAACAATATATTGTTGCCTCTGTTTCTTATCCTTATTTGAATTTGCAGGTTCCACTTCTTCCTGAGATTGCTGCGAGTGAAAATAAGAGTTCTACTTCTTCTAAAAGGTTTACTGCGAGACAACAAACTCTTCGTTCTGCGAAGGTTACCCAATATTCTGGTAGTCAATACGATGCTCTTCGCAAAGGGAAAAGGAAACTTCAAGATGTTGTTTACGAGAGGAGGAAAAAGAAGAAACTCTCATCCAAGACTCATTACAATGTAATCTCTTCTAATGAGAATATTGAGGAAGATCTTGGTGATGAAGATGATAAATTTCCTGAGAAGGACTTTAGTTCTAATTCCGATACCCTTTCGATTTGAAGGAGAGGATGATAATGATGTTGATGAAGGTGAAAATGAAGATTTCAAGTATCCCAGAAACTTTTGCCTCAAAGAATGGTTAGCATATCGAGGCTTTCCTCCATTCTTCTCGTGGATTAGGAAATTCTCCTACAGCGAAAGCTCGCAAACTTATTGCGAAGGCTTGTAAAGTTCCTACTGTAATTGATAATAACTCCCTCAAAGGCATTTCAAGATTCGTCTCTCCTGCTTCATTATATGATTTAGGTAGCATGGTAAGTTTCTTCTCTATTCCTTGTTTATTTCCCTTATTTTGTTGATTTCTAACCCCTTTTTTCTTGTTTAGGTTGGAAGAGTTAGTTGTGCAGCTGCTTCTGATTGGGAAAGACGTCATTCTATTGCTGAAAAGAAAACTTTGAATCGTTGTAAGAAGTTAGAGGTTGAAAATTAAAATCTCCGTCAGAAAGTAGAGGATTTAAGTATTGATAATGCAGAATTAATATCCCGTCACGAAGATAATTCACAATCTGCGAGCATCGCAATTGATAATTCTTCTCTTCTTGAGGAGAATAATCAATTAAAGCTTGAAAATTCTTCTCTTCGTAATGATAAGAAGCAATTAGAAGGTAAATTCTTTGCGATGGTAATTATTTTGATTACTTTTCCTTCGTAATTTTCTAACCAATTCCTTTCCTTAATTTCTCTCCTTGCTTCGAGAAAAATTATGCGAAGATGAATAACGATCTGGAAACTATCCTTGCTAATCGTAATAAGAAAATTTTCGATTTGAGATCTAAACTTCTAATTTCCCAAAGATAACCATAGTTTATATGTCAAGCATTTTCGAGCTAATATGACTCGCAAGATTTGCGAAGATAATGAAATTCCTCTCAAGAAGTACCATACGCTCCTTTCTGAAGAAATTCCTGAAGATACTCCATATCTGGAAATCTCTGATAGTGAAGTTGAAGATGATAGTGAAGTTGAAAAAGAAGATCATTTTTATGGGAATAGATCGCCTGAAAAATAACTTCACTATTTTTTGTATATTTGTTCTATAACTTCACTCTTTTTTGTATGTCTGTTCTGTTTCTTTTCAATACAACACTTTCTTCTTGATTGCACTTTTAATCAATCCAACAATTTCTTTTTCAAAGCTTAATTTGAATTAATCTTTCTTTGATTGATTGTTTCCCTTATTCGCATAACTTGATCATGTGGAGAGAAATAATATATCTTAAAGACTTAGCTTAGTATTCCCTTTCCCCTTATTATTGCTCTTCAAATGATCAACTATCGCTGGAAGTATTAGAATATCCTTCTCAATGTATCTTACGAAGTTTCTTCTTATTGTGATTATGAATAAAAAATCCTCCCTTCGAAGTATAAGAAATATAAGCCTTTTGCCTTTTGCGGAATGTTGCGAAGTAAATAATAAATCTCCCCTTGAAGTATAGGAAGTATGAAGTATACGAAATATGAAATACCCTTAAGAAGTATAAGAAGTATAAAATATCTTTGAAGAAGTATTAGCAGCATTCAATTTATGAAGAATTGCCCAATATATGAAGAAGTATAAGAATTATTACTCATTGTATGAAGAAGTATAATAAGTACTTAACCTTCGCAAAATTAAATATCCGTTGAAGAAGTATAATAAATATGATATATTCTTGAAGAAGTATAAATAGTATTGAATTTGTGGAGAAATATTCAATATATGGAGAAGTATAAGAAGTATTTAATTCTCGTAAAATTTTACGAATATGAACTTATCTGTATTTGATTGCTATCAAAATTGTATCTTTTGTTAAGTCTTCGTGAAAATTCTTCAATGATGTTATCTTCTTTGATAGGACTTCTTGTAAAAATTCTTCAATGGTATTGACGAAGCTGTCTTCTCTTCAAAACTTCATGATGTATATTCTTGTAAAATTTCTTCAATGATATCGACAAAGTTGTCTTCTTTTCAGATCTTCATAATGTATATTCTTGTATAATTTCTTCAATGGTTTTGATGTAATGAATTTCATTAATTTCTGTGGTCTTATCATGCCTTCCTAAGTAAAGGTCTTATTTTGCCACCTCTTTTGTAGTAAATTTTTGTATTTGCGATAATATGACAAGTCTGAACATTCTTGCGAACATACAACCTCGTGACATTATCGTCTTGCGATGAAATCGCAGGACGTTTTTACACTTTCATGTAATAACCCATTGATCTCATCTTAACTTCTTTGTTTCATTCTGCGAGTTCTTTTTGTATGTTTTCCTTCTCTCTTTTTTTTTTTAGAATGCTCGCAGAACTTCATTTGTTGCACAAATATGACAAGCCTTTATGTTTTCGCAAACAAGAAGCCTCGTGACATTTGCGTCTTATAGCACGTATCAGCTCCCTAATGGAGGGTGCTGCCCTTTATCTTCCCCATGGTTTCCCCTTCAAGGAAGCGTACATCGACCATACAAGGTTAGCTCTTCCCATCCGGTTCTGCCAACAACCAGCTTTTGATCGCAACCTCTTATCCTTTTTGCCTATAGGGCTTATAGTTACGAGGTTGCACCCTATGGGGTATCTTTGGGCCAAGTGCATCATTTTCCAAGACTTGTCAAAAATGGCAGATGTGGTTCAACCTCACCCGGCACTCTTGACTCAACCGTGTACCTCGGCGCCTTGATCGTTTTCTGCACTTCTTGGGAAAGACAGTATGCCTTAGTCGCCCAACCTAAATCCTCTTACACCGCATTTTATATTGCGTAATGTCGCTAGATTAGGTGAGAATCCAAGGTGTCTAACCCGGATAGGTACCCCATTATTGGGTTGTACCCCTAAATTTTTACCATGTACTAAGGGCCCTTGGTGGTGTTCCGGTTACCCTTAGCCACGTTTATAGGTACCCCCTTAAATGACGTACTTTAGGACTTTGCCTCTTATGAAATATAGCTTCGCGAACTAGGGTGTACGTCACAAAGGTTTGCCTGTATAAAATTTTCTGCAGCTCTCTTTCTTTTTTGGAGGCTGATCATAGATTGCGGTCTTTTATTCGCAAATTAATGAAAGTTTAATCGCAATATAAATTTTGAAATTCGTAACTTTTCCCAATTTCCTGCGAGCAAACAATATTCGTAAAATTTATCACGAAATAAAAAATTTTGTTTTGTAACATACCTCATTTGCACGAGCAAACATACTGATTACCTTCTTGTTTTATTATTTTCCTTCTTCTTTCTTCGCAAATCACAACCCCTTATTATTATCGTAAATTTCTTGTATGATTATCATCGTAATTTTATTCTCTTTTGCCTTAATCCTCCGCCATTAAATTTTCACTTCTTTTCACATCCTTTGCTCTTTTTCTCCAATTTTCCTTCTCAGTAGTTTTTCCTTCGCAAACTTCTACTTCTGTATCGTAACATTTTTTCCCTCAGCCCAATCACCCTTGATAATTCCAATACCCTTCATATGAGGAAACTTTATGCACTGATGTAGAGTGGAAGCTACGCCTAGAATTCCATGAATCCATGGTCTTCCTATCAAAGAATTATATGGTGATTCGACATCAACAACGTGAGAATAGAATTTCAGTTCGCATTCCACTTAATGGAATTCGCATGCTCACTTCTCCTTTGGGCTTGTTAGCAGTTCCATTAAAACCATAAATTCTGTAAGTAGAAGGTATTAAATCTGCATCTTTCCCCCCCATAGTTTGTAAGCAGAATAAAATAGGATATTGACAGAACTTCCCGTATCAATCAAAATCCTATTAAGACCAATTGATTCTTCCTCCATATCATCTTCGTTTTCTTCCATATTCATGTAGATTGCTAATCTTACTACCAATGGATTATCATGTGCTTCACAACCTTACGGAATTTCAGTGGCTTCAAAATAAATTTCACGTTTCTGCCAATCTTCAAGTCGTGAAATTTTTGCGATGTTCATTACTTCCTTTCCTTCACCATCCCTCACATATACCCTGCTTAACACATTATCATGAAAATTCTCTATGGTTTTATATGAATGAACAATGGAATTACAGAAAACATTCCTTGCTTTTGATCCCACTTCTATATGTAGGGTTTCTTCTCCCTTTTCTTGTGCTGTGTTCTCCCTGCGAGTTATGGCTGGAGCTTGTGGTAATTGTTGCGATCAGTAATGCTTAAGTAAAAATTGATTTAGTTTTCCTTGATCAATCATTCGCAAGATTATCCTCTTGATATTATGGCAATTATTTGTAGAATGTCCATGAAAATGATGATATGAACAAAATTCATGACTTCTTGGACCCATTGGTGGTTCCTTTCCCATGTTCCATGGAGTTGGTATATGCTCTACCAGGATAATTGCTTGCCATATATTTTTTACACTTGTATTCAAAGGTTGCAACTTTATCTCTTCCCTTACCATTCTTTGACCTCCTTGACCGTTGTTATAATTTTGTCTTTGGTTCCCTTGTCCAAAATAATTTTGCCTTTGTCCCCCATAATTTTCTTGTTGTTGATCTAATCTTGGAATTTGGTTATTTCCTATTCGATTATAGAAATTCCTCTCTCTATCATAATCTTCTTGATCTCTACTACCCATTGCTACCATTTTTGGCTGGCTATCATTGATTTTCTTCTCTTCTGAAATTTGCGAAGAAGTTTGTGAGGATGTTTGCGAAGTACCTGCTACTACATTGATTATTTTGGGAAGTAAATTTGCTCCTCCATCTTGATTGCTAGTGTTTGCTCTTTGGATATGATTCCATACTGTTTTGCTTTTCCTCTAGTGTAATGTATTCTTCTTGCAATTCTCGTAACTCTGTCATCATTATGGAATTCTTACTTCTGAAGATTTGAACATATAATTGTTCAGTTGCGAACATCGCATTTATGAAGGACAGAATCAAGTATCTCTCATCCACGCGCCCTGCCATATCACTGCACATAGTCTTCCATCGTCTTACCAAATGCTTCAAACTTTCACCCACTATTTGTTTTAAACCAAATACATCTTCAATACCAAGCCGTGAAGAGTGATTTGTGATATATGCTCCAAGGAAAGTTGCTTGCAAATGACTGAATGACGTAATAGTGTTCTTAGGGAGTCCTTCGAACCACTTTAAAGCTTCCCCTGTTAAACTCGATGCGAAGTACTTGCATAACACAGCATCATGATTCTCCCATTGTAACATGCATCTTATGTATGCTTTAATGTGTTGAATAGCACATAAAGTCCCATCAAAGATACTGGTAAGTGTGGGCAAATTGCATTTTGGTGGAATTCCTCCCAATTGTACTTCTCTAGCAAATGGAGTCCTCGCAGCTTCTTCTATTGCTTCATTTAATTGCCTTCTATCTCCTCCTATTCTATTGTTTATCATCCCTCTCATTTCTGCTAATTCTCGAAAGATCCGTGCATTTGCCTCAGAATTCTCATCCATTGGTCTTTTTAATGCAGCTTCTCTTCTTCTACGTTCTTGCGCTTCCTCCCTTGCGATCCTTCGCATTCTATCATATTCTTCATTAATGTTTTCATTTGCATAATTTTGCAAATATCTTCTTTCTAAATTATCATAATTGTTCAGTCGCAAAGCATCTTGGAATTCTTGTTCTTCCCTTTCTATTCTTCTCATTCTTCTCATGCGAATATCAGGAATTTCTTCTTCTTCATTTCTCCTCCTTCTGTGATTTATTTCTTCTTGATTTGCTTGTACTCTGATTCGAGAGTTTGGTTCATTCCTCTCCACTTCTGTTTGTTGATTTACAATTTTTCTCTTAATTCTTTCATACTCAACATTTTGTTTGTTACGAGTCTCTTCATATCTTCTTACTCCATTCTCGTGATTGTTTTGATGTACTGCTTGTTGTCTCTCAGTTTCTTCCATAAGTTGTTGTTCTTCCTCTCGATTCTGATTGTTTTCTCTAGGATTTGGCCTTGTTCGTAAATTCTCCATGTTTTTTTCGTGGTTTGGTATTAAAATGAAACGATTCTCTTGATTTCTTTCACCTTGATTCTGCGCTTGTTCTTGCATATTATTTTCATTATTGATTATCGGTGAATTTTGTCCTTCTCTTTCTGTTCTAACATTTGATATTGCAACACTTTGAGATTTCCTTCTTTGTAGCATCTCATTTTCCATCCTCAATTCTTGATTTTGTCTTGTTAAATTGGCACGTTCTTCAGCTTCGATCATTCGTTCTTTTTGGATTCCTTGTCTTAATGTTTCTAACATATCCCTTTCTCTTTCAAGAATTGTTCCTCCCATCAACCTCCCATTTTCTCTTATTTGTGGTTCTCTATCTTCTTCTTCTGGTGTATCAGTTCTCCAAGTGTGTATACTCACTCGATCATGATCTATTATTTGTTGAGCTTGATTTCTTCGATTACTCCTTCTCCTACTAGGTTCTCCTGTTGTATTTGCTTCTCCTCCTGCGAGTCTTACACTTCTTCTTACTTCAGTTAATGGTTCTGATATGTTTCTTCTTCTTGTCATTTTTTTAAGTACAAGAATTCTTCAAATCCTGTTTTAGCGCCAATTATGTAGTTGCAGAATAATCTACAACTACACCCTCAATAGAATTAGTAAAAACTCAAGAAGTTCTTGATGGTGAATGATAACTTTCTTATTAATTCTCTTAGTTGATTACATAGAATTATCAAAATGGAACTAGAATAGTTACAACTTTTTCTATTCTCTTTCCTAAGATAATTTCTTACACTCATTAAAAGAACCTCCCGAATTTTACATTTGAACTCCTATTTATAGTAAAACTTATACAAATATTATTTTTAATAAGAAAATTAAAAAAATTCTGTATATGAATTGCGAAGTATCGCAATTCATCCTCGCAAAACATCATATTTCCTCGCACTACTTCTATCATCGTATCATTTTATAACTCTTTCCTCCTTTATTTATTACAATACTCTTGAACTATTATCTTGCGATATTCAGTACCTACAGGAAACAGGAGGATGCTTACATCAGAAGGGCTTTTTCTTCCTCAGACAAACATTGGATTGGAATAAGGGGATTATATTACACCTTTGGTGCAAAAAGTCTTTCAAATCAATTTGTCATTCGTGGGGTAAGGTGGTAAAGATTCATCATTCTACTACTAATATGTTTAAGCTAAACAATGGTAAGGTTAAGGTCTTCTGTGATCTTAATAAAATCCCTGTCGCTGTTCATTTTCAAGGCATTTGTTTAAGCATTGAATGGATACAAGATGAAGTCCTTGATCAGAATCATAAACATAAACTAAGATCTGTGATCATGATGGTAGATTCAACCGGTCAACAAGTTTCTACTTCTCAGGAACAGATTTCATCAAATCAATCAATTCCTTTAGAATCGGTTTCAGTTCAAAAAGGAAAGTCAAATGATGAGATTACTCCTTCTGTTACGTGAAATATTACTCAAAATATTTTGAATTCAAATAAGGCGGATTCTGCGGCGCCAAATTTGAATGTTGAAGGTTTTTCTCCAGTAGCCACGATGTTGTTAAGGGGCAATACTATTACAACTAACTCAAATCGAGGTAACTATTTTAAATCGGGGCTACTGTTAAACTCAACTAATCTACACCCATGGATAACAGTAAGAAGGAAAAAAAGGAAGGCTATAGATCATATTTTTGGGCACTTGGCAAGTGTTTCTTCCCAAGACCAGTTGCCCTCATATTCATTTAATCATTGTGACTCGACTGTCTCGCTTGCGTGTAAATCAGGGTCTTCACCAGTCCATGATTTAATGTCTCCTGAGTCAAAAGAAAATGTTGAGCTCAACTCACTCCGATCTGTCTCGCGTGCGTGTCAATCAGACGTAGGTGTAGTCTGTGGTTCACGTTTTTATTTTGGGTCCTTGGCTTTTAATCAGGATAATTCTTCCCCTCTAGAATTACACCCAAATTTTGAATTCTCAAAGGCTAATATAGATACTTGTGCGACTGACACAGTGTCTGATTCAAATAATATAGTCGGTGATTGTCAGAATTCAATTAATAATTTTCAGGAGATAGAAATTCAAAAGTTGGTGGATTTTCATGTATCCTTTAACAAACAGTTGGGAATTAACTGTGATAACTTGTATTCTCGAAATATCTGTAAGAATCTTCTTCTAAACCTAAAGAAGTATGAGGAAAATAATGTTCAGGTTTTGTTCGAAGATTTAGATGGATTGGATGCTAATGATTCTGCAGATGAGGAAGATTTTTTTCAAGATACTTTTTTTTCTTATGGGAAGGTGCATCTAATGGATCTTAATATCATGTCTTGGAATATTAGAGGCTTTAACGATGTCCTTAAAGTTCAAGCAATCAGACAGGCTATTAGGAAAAATAAAGTTTCAATCTGCACTATTCAAGAAACAAAAATGGAAAAAGTAGATGAATCTCTTATAAGATCTTTATGGGGCAGCAATAACTGTGAGTATGCTTACTTACCATCTGAAGGAAACTCTGGAGGAATTATAACTTTGTGGAATGGAGGTGATGTAATTATGGAAGAAGTCATTTTAGGAGCTTTTTCTATGTCTATCAAATTCAGACATACAAAAGATGGTTTCAATTGGATTTTTTAATTCAGTATATGGGGATTCTGATCTTGCTGATTATTCTCAATTTTGGCTAGAATTAGAAGACATTCGAACCATAATACATGAGCCATGGTGTGTGGGTGGAGATTGGAATGCTATTTTGTGTCAATCTGAGAGGAATAGAGCTGGTGGATCCAAGAGAAATAAAAGAATTTTTTTAAATTCTCAGAACTTATTGGATATCCCAATGGCAGGAGGTAGATTTACTTGGACAAATTCACATCATACCCCCTGCTCCAATGATTAGACAAATTTGTCATGTCAATGGAATGGGAGGATAAATGTCCAGGTCTGCTTCAAACTAGACTAAAAATACCTATATCTGATCATGCCCCTATTCTTTTATGCTGCAATGGAGGTAATTCTTTCAAATCCCCCTTTAGATTTGAGAATTATTACTTATCTCACCCAGAATTTTTAGATAATTTAAAACTTTTGTGGAACAATTTGACTTTTATTGGCAAGCCAAGTTTCATTCTTGCAAAAAAGCTTCAAGGTTTAAAATTATTCATCAAAAATTGGGGAAGGAAAATTTTTGGCTCATTACAGGCTGAGGTGGATAGAATAGAAAAATTGATTGATGTAATGGACAGCTTGGAAGAGATAAATGAGTTATCAAATGATGAGTTTGCTGAAAGAGAAGATTTTAGAATTCAATACAATATTGCTTATCTAAATCTTGCTAGAAAATGGCATGCAAGGTCTAAAGGTCAGTGGCTAGTGGATGGTGAAAGAAATTCAAAGTTTTTTTCACAAAAATGCTTCCTACAGATTTAGAACTAATGGCATTACTTCTTTGATCATAAATGACACTATGTGTCATGATAGAGATTCTATAAATACTGAAGCAAAGAGATTTTATACTAAGTTATTTACTGAAGAATTTCCTCTAAGACCAACCTTTGATGACCTGATACTTCCTTCTTTAAGTGTGCAACATATCATTATGCTGGAGATACCTTTTTCTGAGGATGAAATCAACAATGTGATTAAATGCTTTGATTTAAAAAAGTCTCCAGGTCCTGATGGGTACACTATGGAATTTTTTAAAGCTACTTGGGATATCATTAAGCCTGAGTTAATGAATGTTTTTAATGAATTTCATTCTACTGGTACCTTGGATTGGAGACTAAACTGCACTAACATAATTCTTCTTCCAAAATGTGAGGGTGCAGTTTCTATGCATAACTTCAGACCCATTAGTCTTAATGATATCTTGCTGACAGGAGGCATTTACAAAATTATTTCAAAATGTCTTGCTGATAGGATAAAAATTGTAATGCCTTCTATAATATCTAAATTTCAAGGAGCTTTTGTTGATGAGAGACATATCATAGATGGAATTTTAATTGCTTCAGAATTGATTGATGCAAGAGAAAGGTCTAATTCTCCTATTTTAGTGGTTAAAGTGGATCTGCAAAAAGCTTTTGATAATATAAATTGGAGCTGTTTAGATTACGCAATGGCAAGATTTGGTTTTGGGAATTTTTGGAGGAAGTGGATTCACTGGTGCATCTCAAATGTCAGATTTTCTATATCCTTAAATGGGTCTTGTTCTGAGTTATTTAGAACCAACAAAGGTATTAGACAAGGTGACCCTTTGTCACCTTTTCTTTTCATATTAGTGGTTGAAATTCTTTCTTTGATGATTCAAAAAGCAGCTGATTTGTAACTTATCCAAGGTTTCAAGCCTTCAGTTAATGGAGACACTATAAATCATTTGCAATTTGCTAATGATCTAATCATGTTTCTTGATGACAGTGAAGACCAGATAAGTAATCTCAAAAATCTCTTAATTGCTTTTGAGCTTATTTCAGGATTAAAATTAAATTTTAAAAAAAAAATGCTTTGGTGGCTGTTGGTAATGCTCAATTTGCTGATTATGGAGCTCTAATTTTTGGTTGTCCTAAAGTGCAATTCCCATTAAATTATTTGGGAATTCCCTTAGGTAGTAAATCAAAATCAAAATCAGTGACTGTGTGGGAGGTTATCTTAACCAAATTTCAACAAAGATTGAGTAATTGGCAGAGAAGATATCTATCCAAGGGAGTAAGGTTAATGCTTATCAAGCATGTTCTATGCAGTTTACCCGTTTATTACCTGTCTTTGTTTCAAATGTCTGCTTCTGTGGAAAAGCATATGGACAGTATTATGAGAAGATTTCTATGGGGCACTGACAAAAAATGGGATGGGTAGGTTGGAGCAATGTCAATATTTCTAAACAAAGACGAGGTGTGGGTGTTAAGAGGCTAAGACTTACCAATAGAGCATTACATGGTAAGTGGAGTTGGAGGTACAATACTGAGAAGAAAGCTTTCTGGAGATCAATCATTCACCAGAAATTTGGGGGTTCTTCTGATGCTATTTTTCCCAATGATACAAATGTTTCTGTAGGAAAAAGTCTATGGGCAGGCATTCTGAAATCTAAAAAGGTAATCCAAAATCACTCTACAGTTCATGTTCAAAGTATAAATAGGTGCTCTTTTTGGAATGATATGTGGATTGGAGAAAACTCTATGTCTAGTTTATACCCTTCACTTTACAATATTTCTAGAAACAAATTTGCTTCAGTAAGAGATATGGTCAAATTTACAGATAACAGTGCTGCTTGGGATTTCAATTTTACAAGAATTCTAAAGGAGGATGAAGTAATAATGGTATAAGAGTTACTAAATCAAATTGATACTCCTACTCTTGCTGATTCCGGAGATGATTTCCTTTCTTGGAATTCAGGTAACACCTTCTCAATCAAATATTGCTATGATGCTATGGAAGTTGTAGGGTTTTTAAGATTTCCATACAAAAGTATGTGGAATCCAAGAGTTCCACAAATAGTCATCTTTTTCACCTGGAACTTATGTTACAATGATGCTCCAACTTTAGACTCTTTGCACAATTATATTGTTATAAATGGATGCATTATGTGCAAGAAGGATGCTCAGTCAAAATCCCACCTGTTTCTCCACTGTGATGAGGCAAGAAAACTTTGGAATTTATTTTTCAACAGTTTCAAGTTAGTTTGGGTCTTCAGGGAAGATGTGAAAGCAACTTTGTAGGAGTGCAATAAAAAGAAAGGTAATGCCATGAAGAATAAATTGTGGAGGATGATACCTTTTGCCATTTGGTGGGTAATTTGGAATGAGAGAAATGGAAGACTCTTTCAAGGAAGATATAAAAACTCCAATCAACTTTTGTGTGAAGTAAATTGTTTACTGTTCAACTGGTCTTTGGGTACAAAGATATTTGAAAATATTTCTTTAAACAGTTTGCTTTATAATTGGGAGGGAGTGATGGGTTTGGCTTGATTAGCTAAGGTTTTCTTTTTGATTTCCCTGTTTTTTCCTTGGGTACTTTGTAACTTTCTGTAATCTGTCATGAATACCACTTCTTTGTGGTATACATGTTTCTTTTAATAAATCTTTCCCTTCATGAATAAAAAATAAAAATAAAATATAGTCGGGCCTTTAAGGGAGAGGTTGAACTTGCTATTCCAAGTGAGCTTAGCGGTATAATCCAGATTGAAAATGAATTTCGGCAGTAGTTCCCACTAGCATGAAACTACCTTAAAAAGAGTCAAACCTAACTAGAATTGGATGTGTTATAGCCCACCCTATGTAGTCCATAGTTGTGAGACTGTGACTCTGTCTACTCATGTGGTCGGTTCCCACTTATTCCCTAGTACCCCCTACCCAATCACAAAATTGGTTAAAAAGACCAAAATCAACAATTTCTGGGTGAAAAAGACATCTAGATTTTGATACTGTTTAAATGGACAAAAATATATAAATAGTCAGGATGTAACCAGTTTCATCCTACCCATTTTCAAATACTTTTTCTTACTTCTAATTTACATCAGGATGCATCCAGTTTCATCTTCCCTATTTTTTTAAGTTTAACCCAGGATGAATCCAGTTTCATCCTTGCTATTTTTTTGTGTCCATTTCACCCATAATATTTTTTACACGTCCATTAGAACCATGTTTTAAAAATATTTGGACAAATGACCAATTTTTCGCTACCCTATCTAGTCTAGTCTTGAAATTAGTGTAACTAGATTCTCAACTTTAGCCTTCAGGAGAGGTAACACGTAACACGACATACATTGGATTAAGGCCAAGTGTAGTGGAGAGATTAGAGGTAATGATAATGACATATAGCCGTGGTCAAAACCTCTAAAATTATAAATCTTCATTTTCTCTACTCGAAATCAGGCGAGGTGGAAGGAGATTTCAAAATAGGCGAGGATCGAATTCTTGCCAAAAAAAAGAAAAATGAGGGTTAATCCTCACTTATTCTTTTACTATTATTATTATTATTATTAAAATAAACAAAGTGATAATTACACATGAATTGGTGGGAGTCGGGCTACAATCTGTGCACCAACCCCCAAATAAAATATATTAACATCAGATTTTAGGCCCACCTTTAGTGTTTTATATAAATAAAACATTCTTGGGAAAAAATTGCTTCCTCTCCCATATCCTAATTCCCTCCCTTACCACTATACTAAGACCTTTCTCCTACGTGACGTGGCGGGACTGTACAAATATCCTCTTATCTCCTCCACTTCACTCGGCCTAATCAGGATAGTAATTTGTTTTTACATAATTGGGAAGACTCCCTCCATGTGTGATAGAGTTCTGTTTTCTGTAATGGGATTCTTTTTTTTTTCTTAAATATAAACTTCTCCAATTCGAGAAAAAAAATAAAAGAAAAAAAAAATATATTATTGCTCGGCTTCCACATATTATGTTGGTGCATAGATTGTTGCCCGACTCTCATCCGTTCATATATATATATATATATTATTTGTTTCTTTAATAAAAGTCTTGATGGCACCTTTTAATAAGAAAAAAACAATATCTGGATTCGCTGCGCTTGCAAGGTTTGTCTTTGGTTGTAAGTGGAGGAGTTGGATTAGATGGTGTATTAAAACGCCTAGATTCGCTGTTCTTCTCAAGGGTGAAGCGACTAAATTATTTAGAAGTCAGAATTGAATCAGGCAAGGTGATCCGATATCGCCATTTTTGTTCATTCTAGTTGCTGAAGTGATTTCTTTGAAGTTTAAATCCGCGACGAATCAAAGTTTAATTTCTGGTTTCAAAGTAGCTGATCAAGGTATTGTTATAGCACAACTTCATTTTGTTGATGATCTAATAGTTTTTCAAGATGATAATGAAGTTCAGGTGAAAAATTTAAAGAATATTCTTATAACGTTTGAAACAATCTCTGGATTAAAAGTAAACTACAGGAAAAACACAATTGTTGGGCTTGGTCAGTTACATAGCGGAGAGGTATATGCTGACATTTTTGGGTGTTCTTCTACCAATTTACCACTGAATTATTTGGGCATTCAATTAGGAAGTAATTCAAAGTGCAGATTGGTTTGGAACGAAGTGATTCAAAAATTCCAGCAAAAATTGGCAGGGTGGAAAAGGACTTACTTATCAAAGGGGCAGAGGTTAGTGATGATTCAAAGCGTGTTAGATAGTCTTCTAGTGTATTATATGAACATGTTTCAAATTCCAGGCAGAGTAGTTAAAGAACTTGATAGGATTATGCGAAAAATTTTGTGGGGCTCGAGTTCAACAGTTAGGAAGAGGAGTTGGGTTTCATGGACTAAAGTTAATCTGCCGAAAGCCAGATGAGGTGTGGGGATAAAGAAGTTGCAGTTAGTAAACAAGGCCCTTCATGCAAAGTGGATTTGGCGTTATGGCAGTGAGAAAACATGCATTGTGGAGAAGACTCATAACACAAAAATTTGGTGGAGTTCGTGAAGCGTTACTTCCTAATCAGTCTAATAGAACTATTGGTCGGAGTCTTTGGATGTGTATTCTTAAATCGAGAGATTTCATAAAATATGGTACTACTCTGATTATAAGAGATGGGGCTGGTATTTACTTTTGGGAGGATTTGTGGATAGGTGAACATACGTTAAGATTGAGATTTCCTTCGTTATTCAGAATTACCAAAGGTAAAAAACTTAATGTGCGGGAGATGGTTTCAGATCAGGGATTTTGGAATTTATAGTTCGTCAGAGCTTTGAATGAATTAGAACTGCGAGAAGTAATTCAGCTATTACAGGTGATAGGCAACCCTATTTATACTCTTGATATTGCTGCTACAGATGATAGACAGTGGATATATGGCGATGGAAAAGGATTTTCAGTTGCTTCTGCATACCCAGCTCTTGAAACTGAAGGCTTTATCTTTTTTCCAGATAAGCATCTTTGGAATCCAAATGTACCTCTAAAGTCTCATTTTTTGCTTGGACTCTTTGTTATAATGGAGCCCCCACTTTGGATCAACTATACAATGCAGGTCCAGAATGCTAATTGTTTATTGTGTGGTGTTCATGAGGAAACTAATGCTCACCTATTCTTACATTGCAAAACAACTTTCGAGGTATGGTCTTATTTTATGACTAGTTTTGGAATAAGTTGGGTTTTTGCAAGCGATATTAGAAGAACTTTGAGGGGATGGAAAAACAAGAAAAGTAAGAAGAAGCTGAAATGTTTGTGGGGATATTTGCCTTTTGTCGTATGGTGGAGTATGTGGAAGGAAAGAAATAACAGATTGTATCGTAATTTGAGTAGACCTTCTTATCAGATTATTATGGAGGTAAAGTCATTGTTGTTCAATTGGGCTTTGCATACAGATATTTTCGAAGGTTTCACTCTGTCCACTCTTATTTGTAATTGGGATGCGTTTATTTGCACATCCATGTAACTTATTTTGGGTTTCTTTGTCACATTTTTAGTGTTCAGAACTGTTGGGAGATATATATATTTAAAAACATAGTTTTGTAATATTATATCAAACTCAGAGAGATAGTGTGGTGGTATTATTTTGGGCTCCCACACTATAGACTTGGGTTCAAGTCTCACCCCATACATTTGACTAGATATATTATATATATATATATATATTATTTTGAAAAAAATCCGGGAGAGCGGGGTCTTGGGAGGTCTGGTGATGCAAAAACTGATTTTTTGCAGATTTAACTCTTGATTTCCAAAAACGGTTTTTCTACTTAATATTCTCTAATTAACTCTATTAATTTTTGGTAATTATATTGTTACCGTTTTATGACTGTTATGGAGGATTTTTAGTGGGCACTAATTACAAAATTAATTTTCATTAAAAACCGTATTGATTTCTTTTGAGATATAAAAGAACAGTTTATGGAGAAGATGAAAGACAATTGTTTTTCATCTATTTTTGAGTTCTGAGCAAGTGAAGAAAGAGTAGTTGTTGATTCGATTTCTCATAGTACAGAGAAATCAAACAAGAGAGTATCAGTTGTTTTATCCTATAGGGTTTTCGATAAGAATTGACTGCTAGCACACAATCAAGAGGCATAGTCGCGAAACACCTTAAAGATAACGACCTAGTCCGCGACTCATCTGTGTGAGATTTATTTTTGTGTGAATCCTTATTTTGTTTTCAACAATCCCTTTTCATTAAATTTTGCTGTTTGACGTCAAAAAAAAAAAAACAAAACAAAAGCTTACCACGGCACCCAAAATTAAAACTAGATACTAAACTTGATGTCGTGGCCAAAAACAAAAGACCCAGTGGGTGTTGGGCTAAGCTCCGCCGTCGAAAGGGATGTTAAATCAAACTATAATCAAGGGTAAAACTTTCGTTCAAATGATATGAGCTCACACAGGGCAGAGGCGTCCCAACCCGGTGAATTATATTTCCCTTGGGCTTTGGTAGAGTAAATTGCCGGAAATCAGCCGCGCAAAACGTTAGGACAATTTATGATCTCAGGGGTCTGACCACTTGTTAATTCTCAAATCTCGATATCCCATTTTTCATGCATGGAAACCAGTAGCAACTAAAACTGTAGTAAGTGTAGAGTACCGCACCGCAAAAACACCTTTGTTGTGATTAGTTGACTTCGCATTTATTTTTCTAGTGTAACTTACTGGGACCGCAAAAGACATTTTCGAGAAGAAAAAACCATTGGTGACGCCACCCATGTGAGAAGAATAGAACCTGGACACTACTTTATATGATGATAATACAGTGTCCACCTGTGGTTGACTCGTGTTGCAGTATTCTCTTTATTATCGCTTTTCTGCTTTATCTTCTTCATTTTTGTGGAAACTTTTTTTCTAATATGCAAATCGCGATTGTCAATCACAATCAAACATTAAACATTTGAATTGGGTAAAATTTAGGAACATCAGGGAGAACAAATGTGCAGAGCACATGCTTGCATTCATGTTCTTTTAACCATGCATGTGAACACAAAGATAACTAGCGTCTGAGGCGTTCACAAACAACGTGCGCGGATTGAACAATATTGAACTATACGAACCGCGTATTGGACGGGTAACGAGAATCAAATGAATCATAGACTTTGAGTCTCAAGACTCTTCCTCGTCTCATCATATGTATTCCTTGTCTAATGCTATATCATGTAATAAATAGTGAACCTACTATAATAAATGCGAACATCGAACATATATGAATGCTGGTCGTGAATGGATAATTATAATGACTAAATGTAAATGAGACGATTAATTACGTGGTTCAGCCCTAAGGCTTACATCCACAGATGGAGAGTTTCACTATGTGTAAAATGTGTTACAGGAACAACCAAATGGCTTTGAGATTTCAACAGGTCTGCGTAGTAGATGGGGAATTACTTACTCTCCCTCTTCTCTCTCTCTTGTTTCGATCCCCCCCCTTCTTATGGGGGAAGGGGTTATTTATAGAGGTTCCACATGGGGTCCATTCTAAGGCATGTTGGAACCTTATCTTCTTGTGTTCTATGCCGACTACGCAGATATCCTTGTGCTATGTGGTTTCTCTGCGTAGTCTTCTCGAACGCGCAAGGCATTCCGCGGTCTCTCCATAGACTGGTTGACGCGTGTCTTACTCAGAGGCAATTAATGCGGGTGGTTGGGATATTTGTGGCCACCAGAAAGTTGCTCTCTGCCCCTGTCTTGTCTTCTTCAGCTTAAGCATTCCTCACCATAGATCTTCGATCTTCTTAGGGATGGGGTAAAGTGATGCTCGGGTTGTCTTTTAGTACTCCGCAGGGTCATCATGCTCTCGTGCTCCTCGATCATTGTCTGTTGGATACGATGGGTTCCTGATTTTTCCGCCCTCCACGTGTTTCTTTGTTGACACGTGTTGGAAGATGAAATATGTATATACAATTTGCCCCTTTTCCTCCTACTGGGTGATTAATTTGAAGTGGGAAGAAAAAACGTGTTACTCTTTTCATCTTTCCTAGGTTTTAGGGCACGCCCCCACTATTTGTATTAACTTCATGCAATAACTCCTAATAACTTCTCCTTGGGTAGTGGGGCGGTTTTGTTTCTTCTAGGAACCTATAAATATGAGAGAGGATGTAAAAAATTCTCTAATCATAAATTCTCTTTTTATAGAGAATGTGAAAATTCTCTAATCATAAATTTTATTCTCCTGAACAACATATTCTTTGTTTTTGTTTCTTTGCCATTAATTTCCTTCTGCTGCTGCTGTCGCTGTTTTCCTTCGGTCTCGTTGTTTCTGCTAGTGTTGCAGCTGTTCGTTTGTGCTGCTGCTGCGATTGTTGGTTAATGTTGCTGCTGCTATTGCTGTTCTTCTTGTTTGTTCTTTGAAGGTGAGTGGTTCTACTGTTATTTTTTGTGATGTTTATGATGAAGAACACCTTTGTAGTCGTGAACTCTTGATATGTATGTGTGTGTGTTGCCCCTGTTTTTTTTATCAGAAACCGTAAAAATGATTCTTGTTATCTTTTTTTCTGAGTTTTGGACCATGAGTTTTAGTTTGATTGTTCTTTAGTTGAAATTTATATGTACTGGATGAACTTAGGTTTTTGTGAAGAACTGTTTATGAACTGGGTAGGAATAGAATTTTTGATCTTTATTTTGCATCCGCGTAAGTCAAAACCTGTTTTTGTGTTGCACAGATCCTAGTTAGTAATTCTCCGAATCACTCCCGAACGTATCCGAACTGACCGAATCCGAATGATACTTCCGAACTATTTGAACTCCGAACCTAATTCTCGGATTATATGGACCTCACGAATGATTCACGAACGTATCCGAACTAACCGAATCCGAATGATATTTCCAAACTAGAACTTCGAACCTAGTTCGCACCCAACCTCGAGCTCCCATAAGTAATTCTCTGATCAGAGTTTTGTTGCTTGGTTTTTGTTTGATTTTGAATATACTTTATATTTAAATACAATTATTCAGTTAAATTTTTTTATTGATAGTTGTTTAACCAGTGTTTTATGTGTTAATTTTTGTTTAAAAATCTATAAACTCGTTTTATAATACATTTATGCGATTAAACTGTTTACTTCTTGTTAAATAATCACGCTAAAATATTTTTTTCATCTTATAAATCATATACAAATAAAATTAGTCTCGTAATAAGATCATAATACTTATCAATTTATCATTTATTTAATCCGAATTTTAAGTGCCGAACTCACATTTATAAAACGAATATACACGTACGTATGCCGTTCCGAACTACTGTCCAAACAACGAACCGTTGACCGGATTTCTAACCGAATCCGACCTATACGAATCCGTATAATTCTCGTACGTATGTCGTCCCGAACTACTACCCGTACCCCGAATTGCTAACTAGGGCACAGATATGTCAGACCGGCCGCGGGCTCCTTATCAAACTCCTCCGCCTAGTACGCACAGATCTCCTCCCCGTAAAGATCCTGATGTTTCTCCGCCGAGGGGAGGATCCTCCAGATCATCCCCTGGTGATATTCGAGTTCAAAATGTGCAATCTTCGTCCGGCCACCGACATTATTCTGTCAAACCCGGAGAGTCGCAGAGGGGCATTACGCAGAAGGGTTCGACGCAGAAGGATGATCGTCCTAAAAATACCCCTGGTTCACGGTACGCAGTTCCTCACCCCTCTTCTGTTGTTCATGAAGATCCGAAGAAATCTCGTGAAGATTTAAAGAGGCCACGCGAAGATCCAAAGAAACCGCGTGGGGATCCAAAGAAGCCGCGGTCCTCACCTGAAGGTGAGGGATTGAATGTTCCACCTTTAAGTGTAATGCCGCCTCCCTCCTTGTCTTAGTCCGGTTCTCTGCCTTCTTCACCACCTCACCCAAAAGTAAAAGCATCGAAAGTGGTCGTTTCTAGGTCGGACGCGGCCCAGGATGATAAGAAGAGGACTTCAGCGCAAGGTCCTTCTAAGGATTCCGCGCCTAAATCCGTGGATGAAGAAGATATTTGTCAAGAAATACGCAGTGTCTCTATTGGGGAGAAGAGGGTGACGTTTAAGCATGTTGACTTGGAAGTGTTTAAGCAAAAGCACGGTCTTCAGTTTTTTGAGGTTCGTTTCTACGCCGCAGATGAAGATCTTACTTATGATATGATATCGAAGTATCCATTTGACGAAATGCATTTGCTAACTACCGTGGGGGCCTTCAAGGCGGGTCTTATGCTGCCTTTGTACAAGTCTGGGGATTCCTTCTATTATGTTGTGCTAGCTCGTATGGAGGGTTCTTCATAGAATACCCATTGTCGCTCCATTTTTCAGCTTCATGTGAACTATCTTCGCGCGTTGAGGGAGTGTTATCTTCGTATCAAGGGAGAGACAATGATGACTTGTTATGTTCCAAACCCTGATGAGAGGGAGTGGTATACTCATGAGAATTTCAACAAGTCCTTTGGGGATTATGTTAATAGTCGGAACCGCAAGCCATGGAGTGTGAGTCTTCAGAATATTGCTGTTAAAGAAGGTGAGATTCGTCTTCTTAGTGAGGTTAGCGGTGCAAAAAAACTGACGTATGTTCATGGTACGGAGAACGCGAGGAATAAAATGAGGTTTCCTTCGCGTGAGCGTATCAAACAGGATCATGATTACGAATGGCATGCCACTGTTGTTGAGATTATTGGCCCCTGGGCTTGGGGGTGGGTTCCTAGCCCATAGGGATGGCGTCCAATTGCTGATAGCAAGGTGCGTGAAGCCCCCCCCCTGCTCGTTATGGTGATTTCCGCCCTTGGAACCTAAATTTTGAGGGTATGAACTTCAACTATGCCTGCGACGTTGCTGACGGAGATAATGAAGAGAGTTCTGATACTGACCTTCAGACGCGGAATACCGCGGCTCTCAAGGTATGGTGTTATTTTTTTGGCTAGCTTTTTTTTTTTTTTTTTTTTTGAAATCCGATTTGTGCGTTGCTTTCCTTTTTCAGTCAAAGAAGAAGAAAATTAACCCCAAGTGATCTTCGACTGCTATGCAAGAAGAAGCGGAGATCCACGAAGAAGTGAACAATCCTGTGACTAAGCTCAAGGAGGATGAGGATATGTCTGATAGGGATGAGCATACTGGTACTTCCCCTTCGTACCATGATGAGGAATTTTCTGAAGAAAGTATTCATACTGATGATAGTGACGTGGCGATGATCATCTTCCCGGTGGTAATAAAGTTAAACCCGCAGGTGAATGTGATGATGGTGGTGAGAACGTTACTCAGGGTGTAGGTGACGAAGTTACTCCCACTGGTGTAGGTGATAAAGATATTCCCACTGGTGATAGTGGTGTTGGTGGTGCAAACCTCGGAGCAGGTGGCCACGTAGTTGGTGGTGATGCTATTTCCCAAGAATTCTCATTCGGAAGGATCTATTCCGCGGGAGATGGATTTGATGCGGTTTGGCTGATGACTTCAACTTGCTTTCCCCAAATGATACTTGGGATGTGCTTGGTGGCAATGGTCAAGAGGGTGATAAGGGGAAGAAAGTTGTGGATGCTGGCGATGTTCCAGGTGGGAGCGGTACCAAGGATCATACGCAGATGGGTGCTAAAATGACTCAAAGAACCGCGGACGCTGGTGGGGCTTCGACTGAACCTTCTGAAGAGAATTTCCCTGAGTCATTTATGTCCGAAGGTGATGATGCCGTCTTAGCTTGGCTCAAGAAGAATAATATGATGTTCGTTCCCAATCCTGCCCCTGTGCTTGAGGGTGAGAAGGACTCCGACGCTTATACTCGTAAGATGATGCAGCTGTCTCCCGAGGATCAAGTTGCGAGTGCGTGGGACAGGAATTTACGTGTTTTGGATGCTAATATTGTGATTGATGCTCCCTATTCTGTTGCTGATATGATGGTTATTGAAGATGGGTACCATTATGGGTATCCCCAGCAGCGAATGCTATTGGTGGACTTTGTTACTCTTGCTTTTTGACGAAATGCTAATGCTTGCTATTGCTTTTTGCTGAGATTATTTATTTTGTAGATGATGAGGAGTGAGTACTGCAATCATACCTTGTACCAGTTGTTTAATGCTAAGTCTCTTAAGCTGGAGGGTAAGCTGCGTCATAGAGACGCAGAACTTACCTCTGTTGAAGGTATTATTGCTCATAGAGATAGGGAGATAGCTGAGTTGAAGAAACTTCTCCAAGGTAAGGAACATCAAGGAAAAGAGGAAGAGAGGCTTCGTACTGAGATGTCCATGGCACGTAGCGAATTGGAGGATGACCGCAAGAATTCTTCTATATTTACAGGTTCACATTTTCACCTCTGCCTTCTTTTTTCTGGATAACTGTTTTTATAAATCCATTCTGAGTTCCCCCTCTTTCTCCCCCTTTCTCCCCCACTCCTATCTTCAGTGGATGGAGTACCGGAGATTGTATGGATTCGTAATGAGAGGGAATGCCAGAAAGGTTGTATCGCTGAGTTTGTAGAGCGAATAAAAAGTGAAGTTGAAAAATGGGATGCCAAGGCTGAGGTTTGGCGCTTGAGGCATGTTCAAATCGTTGATATGCAGAACAAGTACAACGCGGATCGTAAGTTGTTTAATAGAACGCTTATGTGGACGCGTGATAATCTTTTTGACGCCCGTGGTCAGATATCCTCTTTAGAGGTTAAGATAAATATCCTGGAGGAGGAACTACGGCAGGCCTGCTCTTCCGAGGATCCTGTGGTTAGAACTTATATGCAGCGCCTTGGTCGAGAGAGAGATGATGCTAGAGCAGAGGTAGGGGATCTTAGCAAGGCGATGTCCGCGTCCAGAGCTGATGTGGCTCGTCAAGCTGAAGCTGAGAGAAATTTAGAGGTGACTATTTATTGCCTTAACAAAGGCTTGGCGGAGTTGACCCGTGAGGTCAACCATCTTCGTCATTTGGATTCCATGAAGCAGGTAGATTTAGATGCTAGCGAGTTTGCTCTTTTGACTATTCAGGAGGATTATGGGAAATTTTCCAATGAATATGATTTACTTGACGAAGCCCGCGATGCCGTTGTTAATGAATATGAAATATCCGCTGCTAAAGTCGAAGGTATATTGTTACATCGTGGAGTGTGATTTGGCTTTTTTTTCTGTATTAACTTCTTTTCCTTCTTTTGCAGAGCTCGAGGGACAGCTTAGCGTTGCAAATAAAAAACTTGAAAAGGATGAATCTACCATAGTGCGTCAAGAGGGCGAGATTAATTATCAGAAAGGCTTAGCTACCTCACGGGATGAGGCCGCCAAAGCTGCTTCGCATGAATTGATTAGTCTTACTGCTTCGTTGTCAAAGGCTGAGATGATGAACTCTGCTCTTACTTACAAAGCGCGTTTCTAACTTGCGGAGGAGACTAATAAGATGTTGGATAGTATTGAGAATTCACTTAAGGTAGAGCATGGGATTATTAAGAATTATCCTCGTCGCCCCAAACCGCAGCCGCCCGCGTCTAGTTCTTCTGGACCTTCCTAGGGTGGGAGCGTACCTTCTTTGAAGAAGGGCAACCCTGCTGGTGGAGTGTAAAAGTAAAAAATTTGTAGGACGCTGATCTTTGTTGATAATAGGACTCCATTGGATTTTGTCTTTTTTCTTTCTTTTTGTCCTTGGTTGCTAGACCTGTAATCAACTTTTCATGAATAGATCATCGTTTTATTTTTGCACTTTTTTTTTGTGAAGCTTAATTTTGAGTATCATCACAGTTAATTTTTTGGAATATAACTGAATATGCTTAATGCTGAAGTGTTTGAAATGCGAACGCGAAGATATGTGTACCTTCGTGAACGTCTTGAGACATGTCACCCCGCTGGTTAATCCTGGGCCAGAGGATTCCCGAGTGGTGGGGGTCTAGGCAGCATTATGAGGCATGAAATGTCTCATGCCGAGTACATTCATTCTGTGAGCCCGCTGTCATAAGATAGGTTGGGTATCTCTTTCTGCTAGATGCCTTCCCCATGGTCTTACACTCATAGACACTTACTGGGGAGTCCTGAGAGATTGTATGTGACTACTTGCCCCAATTGAAATAAAGTAATCCCTCCGTCCTAGTTTACTTGCCAAAATTGGGGATTTTTTTTGTCCTAAATTACTTGCCAAGTTTCATATTTTTCCACTTTTTATCCTAATTTACCCCTCTGTTGGAATCATGTCATACTATTGAGAATTGTGTAACTCCATTTCCTATACAAAATTTTAAATTCTCCTCTCTCTGTATATCCTTCATCTTTTTTTTGTTTTGAATTCTTCAAGTAAAGACCAAAAAACTAGACATGTAAAATTTATGTATCATAAATACTACCTTGGGGTAATTTTGGATAAAAATCTATTCTCTCTACATTTCTTAATCTGTGTGTAAAAACTAATTTTGGAAAGTAAACTAGGACGGAGGGAGTAACAATTAACACAAGCATTTACGTGGTTCGATAGCGGTGTATCTACGTCCACGGGTAAAAGAGGGTTTAAAGTATTTATTCAGTTTGTAATGTTACATTTTTAGAGAACTTCATGCTATAGAATCTTCATGATAATAGATAGCAGACCTTTGAGAATAAGAAGTCTTGACGTGGATATATTGTCTTTTTATGTACATCTTTGATAAGTTATATTTACGCTTGTGCGCCTTGCACTGGGTTTAATTTATTGATAGGTTTGATTGAAAGTTTGTGCGAAAGGTTTGATTGAAAATTTGTGCGAAAGGTTTGATTGATTGATAGGTTTGGAGGTCCTCTAGTCCTCTCCATAGATAGAAACATGTCGACCATGAATGTCGTTTTTCTTCTCCTGGTATTCCTCACGCAGATGCATGTCTGCGTTGCTTCCTATGGATAGTACGACTTGAGGTATTTTGCGTTCCATGGATGTCTGAGGATTTCCCCTTTAATATTGCGCAGGTAATAAGATCCATTTCCTGCAATATCGTGTATGACGAAGGGTCCTCCCCATGTTGGCGCTAATTTTCCCCACTTCTTTTCTCGTTGGTATTGGGGAATGATCCTCGGCACGTATTGTCCTTCTATGAAATTCCTAAGATTGACCCTCTTATTATACTCTCTTGCTAACTTCCGCTGGTAGTTCTCAATTTTTTGTAACGTTGCTTCCCTTCGTTCTTCTAAATCATCCAACCTTTCTAGCATCATGTCTGTTGTGAGGTTATTCTCCCATGCTTCAGTCTTCATTGTTGGCATGATGAATTCTGTCGGGATAATAGCTTTAGCTCCATAGGTGAGCAAGAACGGAGATTCTCCCGTGGCTGATCTTCGGGTTGTTATGTAGTCCCACAAAATGTTGTGTAATTGCTCACACCATCTTTTCTTGTGTTCGTCTAGTTGTTTCTTGAGGATTAGAGTGAGGGTTTTGTTTGTGGCCTCTGCCTGACCATTGCTTTGAGGGTAGATTGGTGTTGACTTATTCTTTAAAATTTTGAAAGTGTCGAATAGTAAGTCGATGTTTTTCCCTTGAAATTGCGCGCCATTGTCGGAAACAATTTCCGTCGGTATGCCAAATCTGCAGATGATGTTTTGAAAGATAAATGTGAAGACGTCTGCGTCTCTGATTTTGGCGAGAGCCTTGGCCTCTACCCATTTGCTGAAGTAGTCCGTGGCCACTATCAAAAATCTTCTTTTCCCTAATCCTTCGATTAAGGGACCTATAATGTTTATGCCCCATTTTGCGAATGGCCAAGGACTATCTACCGGGTTCAAAGTTGATGCTGGTGCATGGATTATTTTGGCGAATCGTTGACACTCTTCGCATCTGCATGACATCCTTGCTGCGTCTTGTACCATTTTGGGCCAGTAATACCCTTGGGATTTTGCTTTATCTTCCAAAGACATCATTCCACCGTGGTTGCCTGTGTCTCCTCGGTGAATATCTTTCAAGACTAGGTGGCCTTCGGATCTTGATAGGCAGCGGAGTAGTAGTCCGAGAAATGATTTTTTGTACAAAATTTCACCTCTTAGACTGTATCTTCCTGCCTTTGATTGCACTTTTCTAGCTTTCTTTACGTCCAAAGGTAATGTCCTTTTTTTTAAGAAAAGGTGCATCTCAGACCTCCAATCTTCTTCCTTGTTGTGATCTTCATCTTCTTCTGCTCTTATCATGATGTCATCTTCTTGGAAGTCATCTGCGATGAGTTCTCCTACATCGTCCGTCATTTCCTCTTCTATTTTGTTCTTTTGTTGCGCCGCGCAAACTTCCCGGGGGTTGATTGAAGGTTCGTATATTCTTGTTATTTTGATTGCCTTAATGTCTTCGTTTCTGAGCATCGAAGATATGTACGCGAGGGCATCTGCGTGTCTAAGGTCTTTTCTAGCCAGATGTCTAAATCTGATGTTGGGAATTTGGGATGCTAGTGTTTGTACCAGCTCCATGTATGCTGCCAATGTTTTGTCATAGACATTATATTACATTCCTATTTTCCGGATGACTAGCTGTGAGTCACTTGTCAAGCGTACATCAGTTATTCCCATTTTAATTATCAACCGAAGAGCATGGACTACCGCTTCGTATTCGACTATATTGTTTGTATGACCCTTGAATTCTAGTCTGGATGCATGTATGATCCTGTCTCCTGTTGGAGTGGTGATTACGATGCCTATCCCTGCGCCTTATTTGTTCTTTGATCCATCTACAAATACTTCCCATTGCATTTGGTTTGTTGGTTCCAATATAATAGTTGGATCTTTTCCTGAGTCAATTTCTGGTAACCCTACTACTTTGTGCCCTTCGATCATGATCTCTTCGTCATTATCCAATGGAAAATCTTCCAGGACTTGTGACTTGTAAGATTGCTGATACTCATGGATGATGTTGAATTGATCGAGGTGAGTGTTCCACTTGGCGATTCTCCCTACTTTTCCCGAAGCTTTGAGGACAACTTCTAGTGGAGCCTTACATGGAATGCAGACATTATGTGTCAAGAAGTAGGTTCTGAGCTTCAGGGTTGCCCATACAATTGCTAGGATGTGTAGCTCGATCTTCGTGTAGTTCATTTCTGCTATGTTTAAAGTTTTGCTGATATAATAGGTGGGCTGCTCTACTTTGGTGGCAGTTCTGACCAGTACCGCACTTACTGCGTCCTCGGTTGCAGCAATGTATAATGCTAAGACCTCCTCAGGGTCAGGTTTTTGCAATATAGGGATCTCAGCCAGGTAAGCTTTGATACCTTGAAAGGATTCTTCACATTCCGCGGTCCACTTGAATTTGTTTCCTTTTTTGAGGATGTTTAAGAAGTGTTTGCATCCATTTGAATATCTTGATATAAATCTCCCCAGTGCAGCTAGCGAACCATTGAGTTTCTGAACCTCTTTCAAGTTCTTAGGTGAAGGCATCCTTACAATGGCTTCGACTTTGGCGGGATCCACTTCGATGCCCCTCTTTGTCACCAAATATCCGAGGAACTTTCCCGAGGTTACACCAAAAGTGCGCTTTTCCGGGTTTACTTTCATGTTGTGTTTTCTCATTTATTGGAAGATATTCGGTAGATCTTGATGATGATATTTGCGCAGATTGATTTTGACGAGCATATCATCTACGTAAACTTCCAATATGTTTCCAATCCATGGTTTGAAAATTGCATCCACCATCCTTTGGTATGTAGCCCCTGCATTTCGAAGTCCGAAAGGCATCCTTACATAGCAATAAAGCCCATGCGGTGTGTAAAATGTTGTGTGCTTCTGATCTTTCTCCGCTAAGAATAACTGGTTGTACTCGGAGTGTCCGTCCATGAATGCCATTTCTTCGTTTCCTTCAACTGCTTCCACCAGTTGGTCGATGCTGGGCAATGGACTGTCTTTCGGGCAAGACTTGTTGAGGTTGGTGAAGTCAATGCATATTCTTACGCCGCCGCTTTTATTTGGCACGATGACCATGTTGGAGATCCAAGTTGGGTATTTGACCTCCTTGATGAACCCGACGTCTAGTAGTTTGCACATTTCCATCTCTACTGCCTTATGGTATTCTGGAGCCACTTTCCGCACCTTCTGCCTGAAGGGGGGTGGGTGCCTGGCTTTATTCGGAGTTCGTGATGAACTAACTTTGGGTCAATACCCGGTATGTCCCCCAACTTCCAAGCGAAGATATCAGAGTATTCCTTGAGAAGTTTGATCAACGCATCTTCCCGTTGTTCATCCATTAGTGTGCCTATCTTGACCATTCTTAGATTATGTTTGGTACCTATGTTGATTTGTTTTACTGGCTCCACAGGTGTGAATGTGGGATTTGTTTCCCCTAGGAGAGGAACATTCTTTAATTGCTATTTGGTAGGCTCCTCAATCCCTTTTTCCGCGGAGGTACTTGCCCCTGCGTTTCCCATAGTGCTTGTGTTTAGAAGACTTTTTCCAGAGATTTCTGTCAGGTATTTGTCTATAGCCTTTTCTTTGGAAATCTCCTTGTTCTTGGCTTTCCTGAATTGGCGTAGTGCTTCCTGATCATTGTTGATTTGCATTTGTAAGTTTTGTCATTCTTGTGCAGATACCTAGTCTCCTCTAATTTCCATGACTCCAAAAGGCGTCGGGAACCTGAGGTATTGATATTAAGTGGAAGCCACTCCTTTGAGCTTGTGGATCCACCTTCTTCCAATGATTGCATTGTAAGGTGAGGGCGCGTCCACCACACTGAACCGAGCATCCATCTTCATAGGCCCTGCGTCCACTTGTAAAATAATATCCCCTAAGGGCTTCGTCGCGGCACCATTAAAACCGTAGATAGTGTAGTATTATGACAATAGTTTCTCGTCATTGAGCCCCATGCATTTGAACGTATCATAAAATAGCACATTGACGGAGCTCCCGCCATCTATGAGAATCTTCTTGACATTGCACCCTGCTATTGGTAGTGTGATGACCAGAGGGTCATTGTGATCTTCCGTGTCTTCTTTTATGTCGTTAGCCTCGAAGGTCATGGGGGCATCCATCCATAACTTATGTTCATTTACTTCTTGCCCATCAATCTTATAAAGCTCGCAGTAATCTTCGAACTACTTTCTCAATCTTTTCCCAATCTGTGCGGTTAGTGATGGTTCTTGAGCTTCAGAGCACGAGATGGTGTGGAGGGTGCGATTTCCTTCCGGTAATTGAACTTGTTTTCCCCTCTTGGCCCTATCCTCATTATCAGCCCCTTTTACATACTGTTTCATGTCTCCTGCGTCAATTAGCTTTTGAATCATTATTTTGAGGTTTATGCACTTCTCTGTTTGGTGGCCATTGAAGCAATGGTAGTCGCAGTATTCTTTAGAATTTTGTGTTTTTGGATTCTGTTTTCCCTTGGACCATGGCCATTCGAGGCCTTCCTTATCCTTGATTTCTCGCAGGATGCGCGAATAACTGGCATTCAGTCTGGTGTAGACTTGGTCTTCAAATTTTCGATCATCCTTCCGCCTGTCATCTGTTCTTTCTTTCTTTTATTCGTGGGGATGCATCTCTGGAACCCCTCTTTTAGATCCACTGGCTTGATCTGCGGAATTGGTGCGCGAATTACGCTGGATATAGGCTCTGGGATTCTCACGCTGGATCTCTTCTAGCCTTGCATGTTTTTCTATGAGTATCCGAAGATCCCCTTCAGCGATTGGAGTGCACCCATGGATTTCTAAAAATAAATGGCTCATCCTATCCATTCCCCATTTATAACATTTGATGCTAACTACGGGGTCTACGTTCCCAATAGCTTGGAAAATCCTATGCCATCTATATGTGTACTCCCTGATGGTTTCCTTGTACTTCATTTCTAATGAGAATAGCTTATCCATGCTGGTGTTCACAACTTTGTTGTACATGTATGTTGCTAGGAATTTCTCTGTAAGCTGCTCATATGAGTCGATAAAATTCGGTGGAAGATTATCAAACCAGGATAGCACAGTCCCCTTCAAGCTTGACGGTAAATATCTGCATAGTATCGAATCTTCGTTATCCCAACGAGCCATGATTCGGTTGTAATAGCGAAGATGGTCAGCGGGATCGGTTGAGCCGTCGTAGCAGTCGAATGCTAGGACTGAGCACTTCTGTGGAATTGAAGCTTTAGCAAGGTGTCACGTCAGGGGGGTGGTGCTTGCCTCCTTTATCACTTGCTCTAATCTTCCGCCTCCCTGCCTAGTCTTGAGCTCTTTGATTTCTGCCATCATCTCAGCGCGCAACCTCTCCATTGCCACTTGATGCTCCTCATGGATGGAAGAAGGTGTCGGTACGAAGATTATGTCGTCGTAGTAGTCTGAGTTCTTAGGGTTGTAATTGGGGTCAGACCTCTGGCTGTTCGTTTCCCATGTTCGACCCGGAGGCATGGGCCCTTTGGCAACTATTGTCCTTCTGTCTTGATTAGGGGATGGCGCCTTGGAATTGGCCTCGTCGCGCTGATATTTTACCTCCGTGCTATGCATAATCCTCTCCTTGAGAAGTTGGTTTTCTTGTTCCAAGATTGCTACTGCGTCTGCGTATGTCTTCTGGTTTCTCCTTAGTTCTCTAAGCTCAACCATCATCTGGGTAGAATGGTTCGATCCTTGATTTTGTGTTCCAGCTAGCATTTTCCCTTCCGCAGCTATGGTCTGTTCCTCAATGATCTGGATAACATGCTCGGCTATATTCAACTGTATGCCGGGGATATCCGCGGTGTGTCTCGTGGAATGATCTGCTATTTGAAGTAGTGGGTTAACGTTAAGGACTATGTTCTGCTCATTGGTAGGGGGCATCCCAAGGTGAGGTTGTTGTCCACCATATTCCGATACTACTTCATGCGGTTCCCGTGGTCGTGCGATAGTGATTGTCTTGGGATTGGTATTCTTAGATCTGCCGGCCTTGAGTATTTCAGCTTTGGCAGCTGCGACTTTTAGTGCATTTTCTGCGATGACACTGGCTTCGAAGGGCATGATACTTTCTGCATTTCTTTGTACTTTATCCGTCGTCTTTAGTCTTTCGCCAGTCTGTTTGCTTTTAGTCATAACTGGGGTTTCCCTTGGTGTATCCTTTGAAGAGGTTTTACTCTTTCCAATATCTTTGCTTTTTTCCATGGTTAATGTTTTCCTTCACAAAGAAAATGAAATTCACGAAGAAGGAGGAACCCGCATGCTGCTTATTAGTATTTCTGGTCCTTGAAAGAACATAACCTCTAAATAGCGCATAGAAAATGCAGATCTGTTGAGATAAACACAGATTTACTAACAGGTTTGCCAATAAGTTTTGCTTTTGAAGTACGTGAAAATTTAGTAATACGTAAAAAAACGCAGATCTATTGAAATAAGCATAGGTCTACCAATAAGTTTTGCTTTTGAAGTACGTGAAAACTTAGTAATACGTAAAAAACACGGATTTATTGAAATAAGCGTAGATCTACAAATAAGTTTTACTTTTGAAGTACGTGAAAACTTAGTAATACATAAAAAACGCAGATTTATTGAAATAAGCATAGATCTACAAATAAGTTTTGCTTTTGAAGTACGTGAAAACTTAGTAATACGTAAAAAATACAGATCTATTGAAATAAGCATAGATCTACCAATAAGTTTTTGGAATGACTTAAAGTGATGTTTCATGCCTCGTTATTTACAGAGAACGAAGCTCGGAACGCACAAGAAATCACAGGAGAAGATAAATCTTTTACCGGGACTAAGTCCCTGTTTCTAGCGCCAGATTGTGAACACAAAGATAACTAGCATCGAGGCGTTCACAAACAACGTGCGCGGATTGAACAATATTGAACTATACAAACCGCGCATTGTACGGGTAACGAGAATCAAATGAATCATAGACTCTGAGTCTCAAGACTCTTCCTCGTCTCATCATATGTATTCCTTGTCTAATGCTATATCATGTAATAAATAGTGAACCTACTATAATAAATGCGAACATCGAACATATATGAATGCTGGTCGTGAATGGATAATTATAATGACTGAATGTAAATGAGATGATTAATTACGTGGTTCAGACCTAAGGAACAGCCAAATGGCTTTGAGATTTCAACAGGTTTGCGTAGCGGATGGGGCATTACTTACTCTCCCTCTTCTCTCTCTTGTTTCGATCCCCCCCCCCCCTCTCTTCTTATGGGGGGAAGGGGGTATTTATAGAGGTTCCCCATGGGGTCCATTCTAAGGCCCATTGGAACCTTATCTTCTTATGTTCTGTGCCGACTACGCAGATATCATTGTGTTATGTGGTTTCTCCGCGTAGTCTTCTCGAACGCGCAAGGCATTCCGCAGTCTCTCCATAGACTGGTTGACGCGTGTATTACTCAGAGGCAATAAATGCGGGTGGTTGGGATATTTGTGGCCGCCAGACAGCTGCTCTCTGCCCCTGTCTTGTCTTCGTCAACTTAAGCATTCCTCACCGTAGATCTTGGATCTTCTTAGGGATGGGGTAAAGTGATGCTCGGGTTGTCTTTTAATACTCCACAGGGTTATCATGCTCCCGTGCTCCTCGATCCTTGTCCGTTGGATATGATGGGTTCCTGAGTTGTCCACCCTCCATATGTTGCTTTGTTGATACGTGTTGGAAGATGAAATATGTATATACAATGCAAATATAGAAGAGGGAGGATCCCCTCGCATTCTTATTTTCACATTATCTCACTTTTTGGATCCTAATTTTTTTTAACAAAAACCAAATGCTAATGTAATTGAAATTAATATTTTGGGATATGATCATGTTATAAAGCTCTATATAATATATACGCAAAAAAAATTAGCACATTCCAAAACATATAACTTCACCATTCACTACTTTGAAAATCAATTATCGAAAATCGACGAATTTGTAACCGTTAAAATTAAAATTAGTAGATGGTGAGGTTTGGTATTTCGGAACGCGCTCATTTTTTATACATATTTAGGATATTTAGAGTTTCGTAACACGAACACATTTCCAAAATATTAGCCTCAAATATGTAACAGTTGGTTTTTGTTAAAATAATAATAATAGGGTCCAAAATGTGAGATAGTGTGAAGGGATCATTCCTCAATATTGAAAAGAACAATTTTATTTAATAATATATCTATATCTATAGTTAATATTGATATATTGTACTCTTTGTATAGATAATTTACCTCGTTTAATTGGGGGGGCCTGAAAACAATTAGGGCCCCTGAACAATTTATATCCACTCCAAAAAATTTAGGGGGTTTCAAAATGTGGTGAAAATACCATTCTACCCTTACTACTTAAAAACCTATTAACCCTAAACATAAGGCCCTCAATTCATTTTCTAAAACAAAATAAAAAAACTCCTCCCCTCCCCTTCCCTTCCTCTCCCGAGTTATCTCTCCCTCTCCTCCATTGACGACCCAATTTTTTTTTTCTTCGTCGATACGAAAAACTTTAATCGACGATTAACTTCTTCTATAAACATGGCTCGAACCAATGAGTACAAAGGAAAGTTTTCTAACCCTACGTTGGTAGATAAACCCAAATTGAAGATTAATCTCAAAACCAAGACCGCATTAACAAGCCGAGAAGAATTAGAAGAAGAAATTGCGCCGATTAGAAAGTAAGTGAACTAAGACCCACCTTTGTTTTGATTTTTTCTTGAGTTTTGATTGTGAAATTGAGGTGTGGAACCGAAATTTTTCAGATACAGTGAATGGGTCATTACTCTGTATTTTCTTATACCCTAACGACTCGTCTTATGCATGTATACTCTATGAAAAATCGTTACGTTGTATGATGTTTTAGTTAACGACCCTAATTCTGCTACTACAATTTTTGGTCCTATATTTGGGTTGTTATCCCTATAATTGAATCTATTGACGACCCTAATTCTGCTAAGAACAGTGTCTCTGTCTTAAAAAATGGAACCGTCGTCAATAGGTATATTTGAGTCGTTATTGAATTCTTTTGGTGTAGATTAGAGTTGTTACCATTAGATTACGACCCTAGTTGCAGAACAAAAATACTCATTGTCCAAAATAGTGATAGGGTCGTCACAATATTTGTTAGAGTCGTCATATGTTCTATAAGAGTCGTTTGTGTTTTAAAGAATATGGTGACAACCCTTGTTCTGATAGCATGGAATACTCAACTTATTTGTTCCTTTTTTGTGTATGTTACCATTTTAGTAAAAAGAAAGACAAGAAACGCATGCCCACTCCTTCTTCCAAACCTCTATGACACACCAGATACTTAAATGCCGGTCAATTTTGAGGAAAAAATCCGAATGAGGTATCGTTGTCTATTGACCAACCAAGAGACCCAGATAATGATTAGTAGGATTCGTCACCCTCTTCCACCCTTGTTGTATCTGCTTCCGGCAGTGATGAGGAAGAAATTATGGAACTGTTGATGGTGGTTTTTAGCTTAGGGTTGAAATCATAAAACCTTGCATCCGATGTGACGTCACTCTGCAAGGAAATGGAGCCATGTATGCTAACCTCTCCACTGGCAAATTTATTGAGCCGCTCAATATACTTACATGAAATTTATCCAGACTGGCGAATCCCATATATTATATAAATTTCGGCGCCTCACGCATATTCACTTAATATAAGTTCCTCTGGGTGCCTTCTATGCTATGTTCTCCGGCTGAACTCTTAATGTTGATATGGCATGGCGATTCGGGTTCACTCACAACAGAGTAGAAAGAATCTCCAAATATTAAGAATAAGATCTTTTGCATACGGTATTCAATCAGAAAAGCATGCCGCTCTCTGGCAATGAACTTAAAAGAGCTCTGTGTCGACACATAGAATTCAATCAACCTTGCTAACTTGCATAAGTTAGGGTTTCGCACCATATACCAGACCTTACTAACTTGCAGAAGTTAGGGTTTCGCGCCTCATGCAGCATACTAGACCTTGCTTGTCAAAATTAAGCCTAGGAAAACTAGGTAATTAATCCTCCATGGATTAGCATGTGCAAAACCTCGCCCAGAATCAGAAAAAACAGGGAGCCGTAGCAGAAAATGGAGGCGTAGCCATGCCTTAGGACATCTGGAGCCACTTTCCATTGGCCACGCCCCACCCTAAACCGACCCTATTTCCCTCGACCAATTAGGTGGCTTTAAATCCGCCGCAGCACACTGGAAGTGTGGCCATGCCCTAGCTTGTAGGCCCCACTTCCCATCGACCAATCAGGTCGCCCTAAATGCGCCACATGCATTCCGAATAAAGCCGGCCCCATTTTGCTTACCGGCCCCCAATTCTTCCAAGGAGAATTCTTCCACGGCGCCTTGGCCACGCCATGCCCTAATTCTTCCAAGGAGAATTCTTCCACGTCACCTTGGCCACGCCAAGCCCTAATTCTTCCACGGAGAATCCTTCCAACGACGCCAAGAATTGGCCACGCCAAATGCTTCCAAGGCGCCAAGATTTGGCCAGTCAAATCTTTCCAAACGACGCCAAACCCTAACTTTGGCTTCGGAGCCAATTTTTATCTTTAGCCATACCACTATGTCGCGACTACTCGCATGCCTCCATGCCATGGCTATGCCACCGGCATGCTATTATCATGTGGTCGATGCCACTTCACTATACAATGAGATGTGGCCATAATCAATGGCCATCCTTCTTCATGAGATGCAGATCTCATCCGTATAAGTTCGCCACCAAACTTGTGGCAACTTTTGTTTACCGCACCAACTTGGCTACGGTACCAATTCTTTGGCCACGACGCCAAACCCTAATTTTGGCCGTGCCCAAACTATGCTAAAATCCTAACTTGGACGCACCTAAAAGCATGCTAAGACCATGTCGTCCACGTCTCCATGCCACTGACTTCCAAATGGAAGGTTGCAACAATCAACGTCTACATTTCCTCAAGATGCAAAATCTCGACCGTCGAAGGTGACTACCGAGCCGGCAAGCTTCCCAAGCTTAACTTTCCAAGTAATAGCAACACGCTACACAAAAATAATCGAGACATCAAAACATGTCACAAACTGGGAGATGCTCATCGGGGTATGGTCTAGCGGTTTACAGCGTGCGGCGTGTAATACGCCCATTACAAGAAAGTATCATAAAAGTGAGGCGGTTAGTAATGGCAAGAAATAATGGTGAAACGTATGCTTCATTATGGAAACATCAATTCCGGGCGTTACCGTTACCATTATCCTCCATTACTCAAACTGTTCCCACTTTTACGAGAGCAGGGTACGTTTTATTACGACTTGTATAAATAGGTCTCACCTATTTCCACCAAAGAACAAGTTTTTGGTCGGCAACACATAATATCTAGAAATCACCTGGTAGCTTTCCATCCTGCTCACCAGTTCTACTTTCGGATACAAGTCATAAAACTCCCACGCTTCCGGAATCAACTATTCTGGTCTCAATACTTTCTTCGCTTCCCTCCCTAAGACCAACCCTTCTCCTTCACTTTGTGACCGAAGCAAGCCTGAAATGACCATTTCTTGGTTTAGGCCAGGATTATACAGATTGATCTCTCGAATCAAAAGTACTCCCGTGCAGTACATTGTTTAGGGTTTAGATTTGTTTCTCACCCACACGCCCAAAATTACTAAAATCAACAGAAACGGTTTTCACCCTCAAACATGAATAAGAAGAGATTCATGATGATGATGACGATGGTGACGACGGTAATGGTAGTTCTGGCCTAGTTGGTGGTGGTGGTGGTGGTGATGATGATGAGTATGATGAGGAGGAGGATAAAGGTAATGATGGTAAAGGTGTTGGTGGTGTTGGTGGTGATGATGATGAGGAGGATGATGAAGGTAATGCTGGTAAGGGTGTTGGTGGTGTTGGTGGTGATGATGAGGATATAGTGGAATGGAAGGTGAGACCGCATACACGGAAGGATGGGAAGCCAGTTGTAGATAGCGTGAAACACATACCCCCCACACATTTGATGCTAGAACATCTTCGTGGTGGTAAAGCGAGAGGAGAACCTAGAGATGGCTGCGAAGTTCTATTTGGATATAAGGGCAGCTGGGATCGTACCATCTACGAAACATTTGTAAAAATCTCAACTTTGCTTTAATATTTGATTTGTTGATGTCAACTTTAATTATTATTTTTTATATATTTACTTGTTTTTATTTTATAGGATCATAAAAATGTCGTACGTCTTTTCAGACGGCAATCTTCTTATGCGAAAATGTCCTTATGGGATCTAAAGGATGAATGTGAAAGAGTCAAGGAGATTATTAAAAACTGTGCTTTATATACTGCCGTTGTGAACTTTGTGATTGCATATGACAAGGTTGCAGTATCAGGTTTCAGTGAGAGGTTTTACGGCGAAACCCATACATTCCAGTTCCCTTTTGGTGAGATGGAATTGACACCCGATGATGCAGATCAGATATTAGGGATGCCTGTCGAAGGAAAATCCACCAATAACAAGTTCAAGAAAAGGCTTAGTTGGGAAGAAATTTATGGATTCACTGGGAGATTGTTTGGCTGGGATCAAGAGACCACAATGGCCTTTTTGTGAAGGGAAAGAAATACCCGAAGAAAGAGTTCAAACTCGTATATATTAGGGAGATGTTTGCTGGAACACTAATCAAAGAAAAAGTTCATGGCCTCTCTGATGCTGAATGTCGTTATGCGGCTCGGTATTTTTTTGTACACACTTGCATCGGTTATATTTCCCGACAATAAGGGTAACCGGGTGAGTGTCAACCTTCTTCAACTTTTGGATCCTTTGGAAGATGTGAACAACTACTCTTGGGGGACTGCCATGGTAGCACATTTGAATTTTCAGTTATCAACTGCAGCTCGGGAACGATCTTCTCAAATTCATGGGAATACGGCTCTACTCTAGGTAATTGGATTGAACAAAGTTGTCTACTTTATTTATGTTTATTTATTGGTTGAATATTTTTATACCTATCGGATTATTTTATTTTATTTGGTGTCAATACATGTGTGGATTTACGATCGTTTCCCTTCATTGATCAAAGATAATCCCGACACGTCAAAATCAACCCATAATGGAACAAAACCAAACCAAGAGGAACTCAATACTTGTAAACTGGCTGTCAGGATAAGGAACAAAAGGATGGTTTGTTAGAAATGCGCCAAAAATTGGATAACATCACAGCTGAAGAGGTAATCTTTGATCGTTATAAGAATGATCGGGTGAGCGCAATGGAAGATGTTGTGTATTACAATGGCCCTCTGTTTTACCCTTACGGATTTTCAATGTATAATCCAATGAGAATCATGCGTCAGCTTGGGTTTATTCAAGATTCACCCGTACCGAATTATGAACCTCGATTCAAGCACAAGTTAGAAGAATGTGAGTGTGACGAATCGGACTTCGTGGTTGTTCACAAACCTGAACTAAAGACCGAGCATTGGTATGATAGGCACAAGTGAAAAAGCGTGGGTCTAACGACCTCACCCAATATTTCGATTAGCAATCTGTATGGACTAACTCTAATATACTTTTAAGAGAATCAACTAGACAGTCAGACTCAATCTTAATAGAAAAAGTATATCAAGGAGTTAATATCTCTATCTCTCGATTTGATCTATACTCAAGCAAATAGAAATTCGCGAGTTTTTATCAAATACAAGAGAGATATAAACTTGGATGGTACCAAAGACCAATATCCAAGGATCAAACAATTTCCAATCAACAATCAAAGGTTGGATTTCACAATAGATCGATACAATGCACAACCTGTGATATTTGATGAGTGCCAAATATTGCATATTCATACACCTTTTCATTGGCACTTAACTCATCTTTCGCGCTTCAAAGTCATATATTATCCCAAATTATGCATTCTTACCATCTTCAAGAATAAATATTTGTATTAATTAATTTTGTGTTTTTAAGTACTAAATAAAGCTTGGAAGAATTGAGAAGACAAAAGAGAAGAAAGTTGGAAGCGTTGTAACCCGCTCGCGCATTAGTGGCAACCTGTTTACAAATTCATGGGATTAAACAACCCATGTTCCAAAACCCATGATCCAAAACCCAAGACCCAAATCCATTTCCACCTCACCCCCATTGGATTCTTTCCAAAACATCCACCTCACCCCCATTGGATTCTTTCCAAAACATCCACCTCACCCCCATTGTATTCCATTCTATCCATCAATTAAGAAAACATGTTTTGTTTAATTGTTGAGTGGTTGCTACAGTAAAATTCGAATCCCAAGTGTGAGAGAATTTTTGTTTATAAATAGAGAGGGTTGTTATGTTGAAAATTCATCCAAGAATAGCTTGTTCATGTTAGTTTATCAAATTTCAATTTTGTTGTAATGTTCTTCATGTTCTAATTTCATTTACTAGGGTTTAGATGAAGCCCTAATCTCATTGGTATGTATTCATATCTTGTATCTTGTTCTTGAAAGTTTAGAATTGTTTAAAGATATAATTTAATCCAAGTTTGTCAACATCTTGCTCTCACAATGTATGCCATGTATCCATTGTAGTTAGAATATCTCTATGTTGATTATGCTACAACTCATGCTTAACCAAATATTGATCTTTAGATTAGTTGTGCTTAATTAGACAATTAATGCTTTGGAGAAATACTTTAGTTGTGATTAAATTATCCATTGGAGAAACACCTTAGTTATACGGTAGACTTGAATCTACTATAAGGACAAGAATAATATTACAAGTTGAATGCATATCATAGGTTATTGGTGGATTTGAATACCCTAGTATCCATATTATCATTGTTTACATATCTTGCTATTTGCATCTTTTACTTTTATTATTTCAGTCACTTGAAAATCATATCGTCGTATCGACAAAAACAAACCCCTTTTGGTTACTCTCTGAATCAGGATTTAGAATCAACTTCTACACTCTCCAAGTCTCTGTGGTTCGACCTGTGCTTGCCCTGTGTTGCTTGTCGACACTGTGCACTTGCAGTTTATACAATAGTAGGTATCTTTCCGAGCCTACCAATATTTCAATTATATAACAAAATATATTGCGTAATAGAAATAACACAGACACCAGAAATTTTGTTTACAAGGAAACTGCAAATGCAGAAAAACCCCGGAACCTAGTACAAATTGAACACTACACTGTATTAGGCTGCCACAGGTACTAGCCTAATACAAACTAACTTCGGTCTGGACTGTAGTTGAATCCCTATCAATATCACATTGATTCAAGGTACAGTTGCACTCCTTACGTCTCTGATCTCAGCAGGATACTATACACTTGATTCGTTTGCTGATCTCACCCATAATCAAGAGTTGCTACGACCCAAAGTCGAAGACTTCAATAAAAAAATCTGTATCACACAGAAAAGTCTACGATAATAGATAAATATGTCTCCCACAGATAAACCTACGAGTTTTCTTCATTCTTTTGATAAAATCATGGTGAACAGGAACCAATTGATAAACCAGACTTATATTCCCGAAGAACAACTCAGTATTATCAATCACCTCACAATAATCTAAATCGTATGGTAGCGAAACTAGATATTGCGGAATCACAAACGATGAGATGAAAATGTTTGTGATTTCTTTTTATATTGCCCTATCGGAGATATAATCTCAAGCCAATTATTCAATTGAACTCGTACGATAGAAAATGGAAAGATCAGATCGCTCAACTACAAGAGAAGTAGTTTCTTCTGGCTTCACAATCCCAATGAAGTCTTTAAGTCGTTAATCGACAGGGTCTCAAGAATAAACCTACGATTAAAGGAGAATAGACTCTAGCAAACCAACTAGTATCACACAGGAGGTGTGGGGATTATTTTTTCCAATTGCTAGATGTCTCCTTTATATAGTTTTCAAATCAGGGTTTGCAATCTAAGTTACCTTGGTAACAAAACATTCAATATTTATCGTTAAATGAAAAACCTGACTTATCCAAGCTAATATCTTTCAACCGTTAGATCGAAAGTTAGCTTGTCACACACACATGAAATGTATTTCATTTAGGTTTGAGTAACCGTACCTACACATGTACATTTGGTTGATTCACGAATGGTTAACCAATGGTTAGCCATATGAGCACTTTCATATCAACCATATTCATCTTTCTCATAACTGGTTCAAATGACTCATAAGAACTAGTTCAAAAGTTATTCAATTGCAAGGAAATCTTATGTATTACACAAGACACAATTGAAGAAAAATCGGTTTGATTCACTTGAATAAAGTCATGAACAATATAGCCACGGTTTGCAAAGATTGCATTCCTTAATGATTTATGGTTTTAAGTTCATGAACAACTGATTTGAGAAATAACCAGCTTGGGTATGCGTACGGGTATGCGTACTTTAGCTTTACCGGAATTGGGTTTGAAAACCCAGCATAAATTTTCGGCAGGAAAACTTCCGTGAGTAAACGTACGGGTATGCGTACCTAAGGTAACTAGTTTGTAAGTTCGTAAACTTCAAACTCATCATAAATTCACGGACATGTACTTCCGCCAGTACGCGTACCCAACCTGTCTCCTTCACCAATACCGCATACACACATATGCACGCACTTGGTTTCCGGTACATGGATTTATACACTAATGTGCAAACACATTATATATGCTTATATCCATAGGTTTACGTAATCTCAACTCTACATTTTAATCATTGAAACATTCTTCTATAATGTTAATAGTCGTTAGACATAAAGAATCGACTATCTAAATCAAAGCCATTTTCGAGATTAAAACGTCATCATGACTTTCATCATGGATAAATATAACAGTGGTTAAAGCGAAATCTTACCAACACATATTTCGAGAAAAAGATAGGCGAGTAAACTCGGCTCGAAATAGTCAATGTGTATGTATGAAAACTATCATACTTATACGACTATTGTCTCAAGATTAGGAGATAAATAGATAGACTTTTGAGTGCTAGATGAGTTCAAGTCTCCACATACCTTTTTGGTCGGATAAAGTTCCACCGGTTCCTTGAGTAGTTCTTCGTCTTCGCAAGATAATCGCCATGGAGTCTGGATCTCAACTATACTTTAATATCCTAGACCAAGACTTAGTCATGAGTAAACTAGAAATCAAGACGTATACTTTTGATCACTAATATTGACAAACATGCTTGAGATAGCAACGCATGCGAGTTTGACCGAGCAATGCTCTAACAATCTCCCCCTTTGTCAATTTTAGTGACAAAACTATCAATACATATGGATTAAAAAATAGATAAAACTTTGTGGCTTCTCGTCCACATGCTTGATCTCCTTGATGCTTCAATACTACTCGAAAACTTTGTCTTTTCCAAGTACTCCCATGATTCCGTAGATGTTCAGTTCAGCATCATAGTTGTTAAAGTCCCGTAGCCATAACAATGAGAAAACAAAAGCTCTCGATCATTTTTATACAGTGTCATAGTATCATTTCACAACATCAAAGTTCTTATATCACAACTTCGACAACAATACTATGGTGATATGTATCACCCCCCCTTAGTAAATACTTTCATCTCAACATGAAAACCACTCCCCCTTACATGTTGATCTGAAAACCATATGTATTTGTAGTGTGGACTACATATTAATTCTCCCCCTTTTGTCAATAAAATTGGCAAAGGTACGAAAACGGGATCCTAATGAAATTTTCACGAAGACGCTTCAAGACCAAAGAAAATGATATATCAACTTGTTTAGATGCAATCATAAAGCCAAAGCTAAATGCATTCATCAAGGAGTTTATAAAGATACAAGATAACCCCTAAAATATTCCACAGCCGCACTCCGCGCAAGTTCAAAAGAACTCTCCCCCATTTGATGTCATTCCCGAGAGAACAACAAGAGCGACCTAACTTTTACAAGAAAATAAGGATTTTATTGGACACGAAAAACCATAAGAAATGATTTTCTATATCCAAAAATTCTCAATTAAACTAACCACAAGAAAACCCAAGATTAATTTAATCGGAATACACAATCAAATTAAACACAAAAGTGATCAGTTTAATTGAACATGCTCAATATAAGAGAACTTACGGAGCTACGACTATGTTAACCATAAGGAATGATCAACTCAATCGTTTTATGCTCAACACAAGGGACTTATGGACCAATGCAATATACACATAAAATATGGATCAGGGAAAGATCAATACTATGGAATTTACAAGGATTCATTCTATTTTCCATCACTATTTGCACAATGATATACAATAGACATAATCCTCATAAACAAAAATTCATCATATCTTCCATCAATTATTTGCATAACGACACAATATGTTCAATTTTTGTTTGTCAAAAGTTCATAGATCTTTTATCAATACTTGCATATCGACATATAAACGAGATAACTTTTGACATTGTATGGGACAAAAAAGTTCACGAATGCAAACACACATATCCCATAACATATTGCAATATATAAAATCATAAAGATTAATACTGCAAAAATCATCTTCCAAACAATTTTAGAGTTTAAATAAATAGATTTAAAAACAAAGATGAAAATAAAATTGGACATAGCTATGTGTAATCACAATAATGGCTATTCCAAACTCTAGTTATTCTTCCTAAAACACAAGAATAAATTCTCATGAGAAGACTTTCTAGACAAGAAGAGCATTTCACTTACTTTCAGAATTCTTCTCATAATACCTTTATTCTCCAAGCTCATATTCAATCAGATCTATCCTTGATTCGAGGTTTTCAACCTTTTATTCTAACATTTTGGAGGATAAAACCAGTTTATTTTTCAGAGCACTCACCAGTTCCAAACGAGATTCATGGTCAAGGAGAGTTTATCAAACTGTGATACAGATAGATTTTTATCAAAAGAAATATCACGTTGGTCATAGCACAATTCGTTATCAGATGAGTCGAAACGAATCTTCTTGGATGGAAATAGGATAGTCCGCACATCACTCTCTTTTCTTGAGAGACTGGAAGAAGACATGATAGAAGAGAGAAATGAAATGCTTAGTTCTTTAAAAACAAGGAATGAGACTTCTTCTTAAAGGAGAAGATATTCCATGAAGATCTTTGACCAAAACCCTAATCAAGGAAGGGTATAGGAAAATGGTTTTGAAGGAAAACCCGTTTATGAATGCTTACCAAAAAGTCTTAATCTACCAAACAGATACTAGAAATAACCTAAGAACAAATATGTACTCCTCTTTGTAGGATATGGTTCTTGTTGAAAAAGAGGATACATGAACCATCTTTTATTATTATTACACAATAAGTTCCTTCCTATCCATAAAAGGATTTGGAGGTTTCCATCTCAAGGGAGTACTTATTTCTTGATTCCGTTCAACCTTCGAGTGGACGGAATTAAGAGTTTTACTCATTCCTTTTTGAACTGTTCTGTTTGTTGATCTCTGTAGGCTACCATTGGCCTTGCATTTCTCTTATGTACTCTTGTAAGATTCCTTTTTCCTTTTTGACAAGTACATTTTAACTGAGCAGACAAAGTCTTGATTTTTTGTGCTTAAGTTATTATCTTGATTTTCACACAAGATTTCAAAGTTTTTTGAAACAATCTTGTGGTTCTCTATATCATCCTTTTCGTTAGATATATGATCAAGAGCAGTTTGCTGAGAAGAAATAATCAAGGGATGGTATTACTCATTGGAATCACAATTGCAAATGTTTGTAATTTCTTGTCTTAGAACATCCAGTTGATCTTCCAAATATTCAATCCTTATCATTATACTTTCTTTTTTTGAAGGAACATGATTGGATAATTCGGAGTGGATTGGACTATATGGAGGACACATGTGATTGTCAGCAAAGTGGTTAATGGAACTTACATAGACTTCTTCCTCTGGACAGTAGTCAAGAGTATCCATCCAAGCCTTTGTTAACTCATCAACCTTCTCATCAATTTTTTTTTGAAGTATGAACACTTCTGTAGCACTTTAAACAAGATCTATTTTTATGATTATTTTGATCTTTATTATTCCCCTTATTGATTAAGATTTCTTTCTTATGAGACTTTATTTTACTCTGTCTAAGTATCTTTTTCTATTGTTGTATGAACAATGAAAGAGATGGATTAAAGTTATTCATATTTTTTTTAATCATTTTTGGGTAGCGAGATTTCTTATCAGTTGTGGTAACCGTGTTTACTACCAAATGATGTTTCTCTCATTGTTGCTGTTCAAGATAAAAAATCTTTAACTTCCCAACCAGAGTGTTTCTGGAGAGAGTATCAAGTTTATTTCCCTCAACGATGGCATGCTTCTTAGAATCGTATCTAGATGACAGCGATCTGAGAATTTTCATCATAATGTCCTTTTCAGGAATAGTCTTACCCAATGCAAAAGATGCATTAACAATTTCAGACACTTGGTGATTAAAATCATCAAATGAACCTTCCTCTGCCATATGAAGGTTTTCCCAATCGAAATTTAGCTTCTGAAGCCTAGCTTCCTTTTCACCTGTATTACCTTCGAATACGGTTTCTAAGATATCCCAAGCATCTTTAGACCTAGTGCAATTTGACACTTGGTGCTGAATATTTGGGGTAATGGTATGTATGATGGCATTCAAACCATCGGAGTTTCGCTTTGCATCAAGTATCTCAGCAACATCGTATTCGCCAATATTCTTTGGAACATTAGCGTTACCTATTTCCACAACGGGAGCATCATAGCCATTAACAACATATACCCATGATTGAAAATCACGCGTTTGAAGAAAAGCTCGTGAAAAAGCGGGGATCTAACAACCACACCCAATATTTCGATTAGCAATCTATATGGACAAACTCCGAGTTACTTTCTAGAGAATCAACTAGACAGTCAGACTCAATCAATAGAAAATATCTCAAGGAGTTATTATCTCAATCTCTCAATTTGATCTATACTCAAGCAAATAGAATCTGCGAGTCTTTATCAAAGAGAGATAACTTGGATGGTACCAAAGACCAATATCCAAGTGTCAATCAATTTAAATCAACAACCAAAGAGGTCGGATATTCAAATTGATTGAACAACGCACAACCTATATTATTTCAATTATATAACAAAATATAATGCGGAAAATAAATAATACAGACACCAGTATTTTTTCAACGAGGAAACCGCAAATGCAGAAAACCCACGGGACCTAGTCCAGATTAAACATATATTGTATTAAGCCGCTACAGACACTAGCCTACTCCAAGCTAACTTCGGTCTGGACTGTAGTTGAACCCCAATCAATCTCACACTGATCCAAGGTACAATTATGCTCCTACGCCTATGATCCCAGCAGGATACTGCGCACTTGATTCCCTTAGCTGATCTTACCCACAACAAAGAGTCGCTACGACCCAAAGTCGAATACTTTAATAAACAAATCTGTATCACACAGAAAAGTCTACAAGGATAGATAAATTCGTCTCCCACGAATAAACCTATGAGTTTTGTTTCGTCTTTTGATAAATTAAGGTGAACATGAACCAATTGATAAATCGGACTTATATTCCCGAAGAACATCTCAGCTTTATCAATCACCTCACAATAAACTTAAACGACGCAACAAAGAAGATTATTGAGGAATCACAAACGATGAGACGAAGTGTTTGTGACTACTTTTATATCTTGCCAATCGGAGATAGAAATCTCAAGCCAATTATTATAATTGTACTCGTACGATAGAAACAACAAGATCAGATCACACAACTACAAGAAAAGTAGTATCAGTCTGGCTTCACAATCCCAATGAAGTATTTTAGTCGTTAACTTGGTTTTAGAAAAAGGAAACCAAAGGTTAAAGGAGAAAAGACTCTAGCTTAGCAAACTAGTTTCATACAGAATGTGTGGGGATTAGGTTTCCCAGTTGTTAGAGTTCTTCCTTATATAGTCTCTCAAATTAGGTTTTGCAATCAATGTTAGCTTACTAATAAAGCATTCAATATTCACCGTTAGACGAAAACCTGATTAGATTCAAGCTAATATTTATCAACCGTTTGTAGGCTTGTGAAAACCGTACCCAAACTTGTACATTAGTTGGTTCAATAATAATTAGCCAAATGGTTAGCCATATGATAACTTTCATATCAACCATATTCTTCTTCACTATAACTAGTCCAAATGACTCAAATAAACTAGTTAAGGAGTTGTTCAATTTCTTAGATCTTTATGTACTACACAAGACACAATCGAAGCAAAAACGATGTGATTCACTCGAATCGATTCATGAACTATAAATCCACGGTTTGCAATAGCATTCTTTAGTTTATTAAGATAAGTTCACAAATATCATTTTTAGACATAACCTACTCAAGTTCGCGGATTGGGTTCGCGGACTTAAGTTCCCGGACGGAGTTCACAAACTCCAGCAGAAATTCTCAAGTTCGAGAAACTATGCCAGTTCGCGGACTGGGTTCACGGTCTGAACTTATATGCTGAGTTCGCGGGCCGAGCTCACGCACTACTCCGGTTTCACTTGATCAACAAAGTTCGCAAACTTCAGTTCAAGTAATAAGGACTTATACATATTTGTGTTACCACAACAATGCTTATATCCTCCAATGGTTATATTATTTAAACTCGCATTTCAATCATTGAAACATTCTCAGAGGGCGTTATATAGTTGTTATTCACAAACTATTTTTCGTCAGAGCGATTTCCAAATGATTGAAACATAACATGACTTTCGTCACTAGGTAAATATGAACTTAGCTAAAGCGAAAGCTTTACCAACACATATTTCGAGAAATAGATAAGCAATATATACTCTTCTCGAGATATCACATGTGTATAATCTTAGTCTATATAGTAATACGACTTTTGTCTCAAGATAGGAGATATAGTAGATAGACTTTTGAGTGATAGATAAGTTCAAGTCTCCACATACCTTTTAGTCGATGAATATCCACTGGTTCCTTGAGTAGTCCTTCGTCTTGTATGATGATTGACATGGAGTTCTTGAGCTCAACTACACTTTCTATTCTAGTCTGAGACCTTATCTATAGTAGATTAGAAATCAAGACTTTATAGTTTTGATCACTAACATTGACAAACATGCTTGAGATAGCAACGCATGCGAGTTCGACCGAGAAGTGCTCTAACAATCTCCCCCTTTGATAATTTTAGTGGAAAAACTATTAATACATATGGAATACAAAAAATATATAAATAAACTTTGTAGCTCCTATTCCACATGTCGTCTAATCTTCAACATTACTCGAAATCTTCGTCACTTCCAAGTACTCCAATGATACCAAAGGTTGTAAGTTTAGCATCATCGTTGTTGAAAATCCATAGATATAACAATGAGAAAATAAGAGTTCTCAATCATTGTTATACAGTTGTTTATGGGTAAAAATTGTTTCTGTCGATTTCGGTAAATTCGGTAGATGAGTGAGAAGCTGGTTCAAACCCTAAAAAAATGTGTTGCACGTTGAACACTTTTAGGTTCGAGAGATCAATCTGTGCAAGTCCGGCCTAAACCAAGAAATGGCCGTTCCAGACTTGCTTCGGTCACAAAGTGGATGTGAAGGGTTGATTTGGGAAGGATAGCGAAGAAGGGTGTTGAGACCAGAGAGTTATGGAAAGGTAGTATCTCGACTTGTATCAGAAAAGTAGAAGCTTAGGAAGCTTGCTAGTGATGGAATCTTTTGGGAGATCTAGCAAAGTTGCTTTCTGATAGTGTTGTATTTTTTTGCCTGACCAAGACCTGTTGTCCGGTAGAAATAGGTGAGACCTATTTATACAAGTGAGATTGAACGTACCCTGGCCTCATTAAGGAATAGAGTAAAGTCGCGGATTAAATAGAGGAGGTGGTAACTGCAGGTGTTTATGGTGAAAACATTTTTCACCATTACTGCCTTAATTAATTGACCGCTTTTATTCCTTTTCATGCCATTCTTATTGTGAGCATAGTATACGCTGCACGTTGTGACCGCCAAACCAAAACCCCAAGAAAGCATCCCCCAGTTTGTGTTTATGTCTCGAGTGTTGGTTGCACCTTGAGTGCAAGTGGCCATGCCAAAGCTGCTAGTGGCGCGTGTGGCATGTGCGGAATGCCTTGGTGGTAGGTTGCACGTTGAGTGCAATTGGCCATGCCAAAGCTACTAGTGGCGCGTGTGGCATGTGAAAATGGCATGTGTGGAATGCCTTGGTGGTAGGTTGCATGTTAAGTGCAAGTGGCCATGCCAAAGCTGCTAGTGGCGCGTGTGGCATGTGCCAATGTCATGTGTGGAATTCCTTGGTCGTACATTTCACGTTGAGTGCAAGTGGCCATGCCAAAGCTTCTAGTGGCGCATGTGGCATGTGTGGAATGCCTTGGTCGCGGGTTACACTTGGAGTGCAAGTGGCCATGCCAAAGATGCTAGTGGCGCGTGTGGCATGTGTGGAATGCCTTGGTCGCGGGTTACACTTGGAGTGCAAGTGGCCATGCCAAAGCTGCTAGTGGCGCGTGTGGCATGTGTGGAATGCCTTGGTCGCGGGTTGCACTTGGAGTGCAACTGGCAATTCCAAAGCTGTTAGGGGAGCATGTGGCATGTGCGGAATGCCTTGGTCACGGGTTGCACTTGGAGTGCCAGCGGCAATGCCAAATATGCTAGGGGAGCGTGTGGCATGTGCCGATGGCATGTGCGGAATGCCCTGGTCGCGGGTTGCATTTGGAGTACAAGCGGCAATCCCAAAGCTGCTAGGGGAGCGTGTGGCATGTGCGACTTTGTAAGGAAAACTGCTAGTGGTGCGTGTTGGCATGTGCCAATGGCACGCACGAACACTTGGGCCTAGGTTTCACGGTTTGCAAGCCTAGGGCGCGGGCGCTACTTTGGCATGTACTAAATGGCATAGCGGTGCATGTTGGCATGTGCCAATGGCACACACGACCATATTGGCCTAGGTTGCACAGTTTGCAAGCCTAGGGCGCGGGAGCTACTTTGGCATGTGCCAATGGCATAGCGGCTTGGAAAGTGGCTAGCGGTGCGTGTTGGCATGTGCCAATAGCACGCACGGCCATATTAGCCTAGGTTGCACGATTTTCAAGCCTAGGGCACTACTTTGGCATGTGCCAATGGCATAGCGGCTTGGAAAGTGGCTAGCGGTGCGTGTTGGCATGTGCCAATGGCACGCACAACCATATTAGCCTAGGTTGCACGGTTTGCAAGCCTAGGGCGCGGGCGCTACTTTGGCATGTGCCAATGGCATATCGGCTTGGTAAGGAAAGTGGCTAGCATAGCTAGGGCCAAGGCAGAGTATGTTTGGCATGGCGCGGATAGCTTGGGCTAGGTGTGGCTGACATGATTTTCCATTGCCACGGAGGTGCGGCTAGCATGGTTGGCATGCTTTGGAGCGTTTGGTGTGACTAGCATATATAGGGCCAGGCAGAGTTCGTTTGGCATGGCGCGGCTAGCTTGGGATAGATGTGGCTGGCATGATTTGCCATTGGCACGGAGGTGCGGCTAGCATGGTTGGCATGCTTTGGCGCGTTTGGTGTGGCTGGCATGATTTGCCGTTGGCACGGAGATGCGGCTAGCATGGTTGGCATGCTTTGGCGCGCTTGTGTTGCTGGCATGATTTTCCGTTGGCACAGGGTGCAGCTAGCATGGTTGGCATGCTTTGGCGTGGTTGGTGTTACTAGCATAGCTAAGGCCAAGGCAGAGTGCGTTTGGCATGGAACGGCTAGATCGGGCTAGGTGTGGCTGACATGATTTGCTATTGGCACGGAGGTGCGGCTAGTATGGTTGGAATGCTTTGGCGTGTTTGGTGTGGCTGGCATTATTTGCCGTTGGCACGGAGGTGCGGCTAGCATGGTTTGCATGCTTTGGCGCGTTTGTGTGGCTGACATGATTTGCCGTTGGCACATGGGTGCGGCTAGCATGGTTGGCATTTTTTGGCACGGTTGGTGTGACTAGCATAGCTAGGGCCAAGGCATAGTGCGTTTGGCATGGCATGGCTAGCTCGGGCTAGGTGTGGCTGGCATGATTTGCCATTGGCAGAGAGGTGCGTCTAGCATGGTTGGCATGCTTTGGCGCGTTTGGTGTAACTAGCATATCTAGGGCCAAGGCAGAGTGTGTTTGGCATGGCGCGGATAGCTCAGGCTAGGTTTGGATGGCATGATTTGCCATTGGCACGGAGGGGAATTAGGGTTTTGCTTGTTGTAACCCTAATTTGAAAAAAAAAACCCATTAATTACTGACAATATGCATTAAGTGTTTTAATAAATGTCTCACCGATGACATTAGGTTATTCTATGTTTTACGATTTTACCCTTTGTCTAAAAACCACCATCAACATTAAGACCCCTGCTTAGCTCGGAACAGGAGCTTTGTTGCGAGGTAAGAATAAGATGGTGACAAACTAGAAAATCGTAAAGAGAATTGAGGAGGCTTGTCTGACCTTTTTATAGATAGGATTTGGAACCCTCGCCTCTAGCAGTTTTGCATAGATCGGGAGGCTGGCACGATTGGGAAGTCAGCATCATTGAGAGACAGGAAGCTGAGCAGCATTAAAAAGTTGACACGAGTTGGGAAACTGAGCGTGCTAGCTGGTGGGACCGGCGCAAGGTGGGGAAGCTGAGCGTGCTAGCTGGCGCGACTTGGGCGGTCATTGGGAAGTTGGCGTAATTGGTGGGATCGGTGTAATTGGGAGACTGGGAAGTTGGGCGCGAGCTTGGTGGGACCGGTGCAAACAATGAGGGAGTAGGTGTTTTGACAGATATCAATGTTTCCTTATTTTGCCTTTATTCACACGCGGCTTCAATCAGGGAATCATCCATGCTAAAAATCTGGAAGCGTTATGTCTCTCATTGTTTCCTTTCCTTTTTTAAGGATCCGTATTCATACCCAGCGTAATTGTACCGTCTCCCTTGTTTGAGAAAGGGTTCTTCTTATTGAGTCTCTCTCTTTGTCATGTCGCACAGAGATGAATTATGATCTAACCAGCCAGATTCTCCAGGTGAAGGTGCGAGGTCTGACTCTTGCAGGATCATCCCGACCAGAGTTATTCGGGTTAAGAAAATCATACCGGTATGTTTTCTTCTTCTTTTTGCGGATTAACATATGCTTTACCGCTTGTTTGATGAATGAAAAGTTTCACTTTTGTGCAGAGATATCTCGTTGGAGCATGTGTTACTGTTATCAACGAGGATGACCTAGTCGTTCCCCTACCTTCAAATCCAACCTTATTGACTGATGCAGATTTGGAGAATGCTGATTTAGGGATCTCTTGTCATAAATACCCCTATGCAGGTTTGTTGTTTGGGACGTGCATGAGGTGTCTCTCCTCCAATTACCGGAATGTTGGCGGTTTCCTGGTGCGAAAAGAATTTGTGGTCCTTTACACGAGGATATGGAAGACATACGGCCATATCACTACCAGGAGCGTAGTGAAGTGATGTTCGTCCACCTTGGTTTCTGTAGTGAACTGTCTTTTGGAAATGATTGCTGAGATGGAGAATATTCACATCCGTGATACTGCAGAGTTATCCATTCAAAGGTGGGAGAACATGGTGTCCACCTGTGAATCCTTGGAGTTTAATATCAGCTGGTTGCGGCATCGTCTTAATATTGTGAAAGTCGACAGAGCTGGTATTCTTGCTGGTGTGATTCCTGCCACAAAAACCATGCTGGAAGAGGATAAATATTTGGCCATGGAGTCTCAGAGAATTGAAGATTTAACTCGAGATTTGAAGGGTAGGATTGAAAGATATCATAGTCGATTGAAAATGATGTTTTGTAGGGATTATAATTTACTAGATGGGCTTTTCTGACTTGTATCACGAGGTTTGAAGGCTCCTCTTTTTTTTTTTTTTGAAGAAATAAAGAAATTCCATTAATCTGTTGGATTGTATTGAAATTTGATAATTGGTAAGAAAGAAAAGTAAAAGCAGAGAGGGTGTCTGGACGTTTACATTTTTAATGTATCATGTTGCAGGGAAATGATTAGGCGTAGTATGCCTTAAGCCACTTTCCGTTGATGACTGCCTCTAGCTTTCCCCCATCCTCTTTGATAATCTTGTAATAACCACTGTCATATTCCTTAGTGATTATGTACGACCCTTCCCATTTAGGAGAAAACTTTGGTGCCGATGCATCTTACTGGATGTGTTTGGCGGTTTTTAGCACCAAATCTCCTTCCTTAAAAACCCTGGGTTTTACATGTCTGTTGTATGCTCTGGAAATCCTGTTTCTATATGCTTGTACATGTTCCTCTTCCCGGGATCTTCTGGAGTCTATAGTATCCAATTACGCAATTCTGGCATTGAGTGTTTCTGCTTCATTCCACTGAGGTTCACTTGCTGCGGCGATTCTGACAGACGGGATCTTGATTTCCGCTGGGAGGATCGCGTCTGTATCGTAGACAAGGGAGTAGGGAGACATGTCGGTGGAGCTTCTAGGAGACGCTCTGTACACCTAGAGAGCCATTGGCAATTGCGCATGCCAGGTCCTAGGATTGTCGTGTACTGTTCGGCTGAGGATTCAGATCAAATTCTTGTTTGTACTTTCGGCTTGCCCATTTCCCTGGGGATAGTAGATGGTAGAGAAGACTTGTTTAATGCCGTACCTCTCAAGTAGTTCATGTACTTTCCTGTTAGAAAAAGGCGTGACGTTGTCGGTGATGATGTGTTTAGGTACGCCAAAACGGCAGATGATGTGTTCCTTGATGAATGCTGCGATCGTCGCTCCAGTGGTTCCTTTCAGTGGGATAGCTTCAACCCACTTGGTAAAGTACTCGGTCGCGGTTATTATGTATTCATCATGTTTTGAGGATGGCGGGTTGATCTTCCCAATGATGTCAAGTCCCCAGCTATAAAAGGGCCACGGGCTACTTATCGAGTGCAGTGGTGTTGGAGGCACGTGGATGAGGTTTCCGTGAATCTGGAATTCACGGTATTTCTGAACGAAAGTAGTTGTGTTGTCTTCCATGGTCGGCCAGTAGTACCTCTCGTGTATCTGCAGGAATAGTTTCTGTTTCCCTTGGTGTTCGCCTTCGTGTATTTCTCTTAACATAACTGGGATTTTTGTATCGCTTAAACACCGTAGTAGGCTTCCTCCGAAACTCTTGCGATATAAAACCCCATCATGGAACACGAATCTTTTGGACTTTTGTTTTATCTTGGATGCATCCTCTTTGTCAGTAGGGAGAATGCCATCGTGAAGGAAGTTGATATATGGCTCCCTCCAGTCCCCAGTATGACTGATGTTGAGGACTTCTGTCTGACATGGGGGTGCCTGGCAATTGGGAAACACCTGCTGGAGTAATCGAGATTGGGCTTCCATCTCCGGTCAATAGTACCCAAGTCGCTGTAAACGACGGTAGAGAGTTACTACTGATGTTATTCCACAGACTTCAGCATGGACATGTTCAAGTTGTTGTTGTGCTTCCTCTTTTCCGAGACAACTCGACATAGAGCTGTCTGGGTTTCGATGATATAGAACATCTTAAAGCATAAAGAAATTCCGCAAAGTCTTGAGGTCGACCTTCCCTTGGAAAAGTGAGTTGTTGAGTTCCTGAATGATATGAGTTCTACAGTCATCGTCTTCGGCTTTCTCAGGTTGCGAAAGCCATGTTGAAGCTATGGTGCGTTGTTTTACTATCAGGGTTTCCTTGGATCCTTCGAACTGTAGCTTTGATGCTAGTGCAGCTAGGCAGTCAGCATGCTTTTTACTGCTATGGCCGATGTGTGTGATGGTTGCATCAACGAAATAATTTAGTAGTTTTTGTGCTTCATCCCTGTATGGTGCCAGCGTCAGTTCTTTCAATGCGTAAATCCCGTTTACCTGGTTGATGAGTAATTTGGAATCTTCTCTTATCTCCAAACACGTGGCCCCAGATTGTTTAGCTAGTGATAGTCCTATGAGGAAGGCTTCTTATTCTGCTGAGTTATTGGTGCATGGAAAGTCTAGCTTGAAAGAGTGTGAGAAGACTTCTCCAGCAGGAGATACTAGTACTACACCCGCTCCTCCGGTATTAGTGTTGGGGGTGGAAGAGCCGTCGAAGAACTACAGCCATGCCTCTTCTTTGACTAAGAAGATATCTGGAAGGTCTCCCGGGAGATCTTCACGTAACTCCGCTGTGTTTTCTCCTGGGAATGCTGCTAGCAGGTCTACAACATCCTGTCCTTTTATGTCCCTCGGGGAAGCGCACGTTATATCGAACTCTAACAGCTGCAGGAGCCATTTAGACGGCCTCCCTATCAGGGCAGGTTTCGAGAGGAGAAACTTTACAAGATATGATTTGGATATTAACACCACCTTGTTGGATAGGAGGTAGTGCCTGAACTTCTTGATGGGATAAATCAATGCTAAACATGCATTTTCTGACTTGGGGTATCTCAGTTCAGCATCTCTTAACGTTCGACTGAAGTAGTATATAGGATATTCAACTCCTTTGTCATCTTCTTGAGCGAGGAGGGCTCCAATGGCAGTATCACTAAAAGTCGTGTAAAGGCATAATAGTCTCCCTTGCATAGGAGGCTTCATGACGGTCGGGGAGGACATCGTTTGCTAGATATTCTGATACGCTTCTTGTTGAGACGTAATCCATGTGAAATTCGCTCCTTTTTTTAGCAGAGGGGTAAACGCATTAATGAGCTATGCCAGCCCCGGTATGAAGCGAAGAATATAGTTTATCTTGCCCATGAAACTCTGGAGCTCTTTTACGGTTCGTGGTGGTGGCATCGTAAGGATAGCTTGTGTTTTTACTGGGTCAACTTTTATTCATACGGCCGTTACTTGGAATCCTAAGAACTTCCACGATGAGATACCAAAGGCACATTTCAAAGGATTCATCTTAAACTTGTATTCGCGATATCTTTCGAACACTTTTCGTAGCGTTTCCGTATGATCCGCTCGAGTATTTTATTTAACCACCACATCATCTACGTAATCTTCGAATTGCTTGTGCATCATATAGTGGAAGATGGTAGTCATGGCGCGTTGGTAAGTAGCACCAGCGTTCTTCAGGCCTAAAGGCATTACGGTGTAATAGAAGTTTCCGAGAGGGGTTCGGAAAACAGTCTTACTCGCGTCGTGCTCATACATCTTTATCTAGTTGTATCCGTTATATCCATCCATGAAAGAGAACATACCATGTCCACTGGTAGCGTCTACCAGCATGTCGATGTTAGGGAGCGGGAAATCGTCTTTAGGGCAGCACTTATTCAGATCTCTAAAATCGACACAATATCTGATCTGGACATTCTTCTTTTTAACTGGGATGATATTGGCCAACCAGGTGGGATGGTGGATGGGTTTGACAAAACCGGCAGCTAGTAATTTCTGGACCTCCGCCTTGATTTGTTCTTCTACGTCGTGTTTGAATTGTCTTGGAGGCTGCTTGACTGGTTTGGATCCGGGTATCACGTGAAGATGGTGGGTGACCATTTTTTCATCCAAACCAGGCATTTCTTCATAATTCCATGCGAACACGTCTTGGTATTCTTTGAGTAGGTCGACTAGCTTTGAGCGCTCCGCAGAATGTAAAGTCGAACTGATCAGAATGGGTCGCGGGAATTCCTCATTTACTACATTGACAGTTTCGAGTTCGTCTGTGGTTAAGTCGGTCCCGTATTGCAGCTTCTGAGGGGCGTCTGGAACTTCCTTCTAGTTATTGTGAAAAGATTCTTTCGGGCGGAGAGACCGGGTCATGGTCTCCCCGGCTAATTGCTAACAGCGGTGGTAATATGTGAGTTTTACCTTTTTGCTTCGTCCTGCGGTAAGGGTGCACTCTCGCTTGGTACGGGCACGGGTTACACCGGGTAGTGGGAGACTGGCGGGTTTTTCTTCTGAGGAGATGGCGGGAGGGCGGTCTCCTCTGCGGAGTGTCTCCAGTTTGTCGCTATCTCTGAGCGATGTCCATTTTGGTAGCAGAAAACTGTGAATCTTGGTCGCCACGCATTTTGAATCCTCCTTCGGCCCATGTGCTTCTATACAATAGATTGGAGCATAGGGAGACAATAACGTGGGGATGCGGACAACTTCTCCGTTCAATACTGTTTTTTATCATTGGTGGTATGTTGAAGGAATGATTCTGAGATTGTGCAGCCACGGCCTTCCCAGTATCATGTGGTAGTCTGGTTCTTTTTGAATTACTTCAAACTTCACACTTGATTGAATTGGCCATACTGCCAGCTCCAAGTTGATGTAGTCGTATGTGCTAGTTTGGATGCCTTCGAAATCTTTCATCGTAGTGGGTTGTCGTACGATTTCGTTAGGTCGCACCCTGGCAGCTTTAAGTGTCTTGAGAGTGATGACATTGGAAGATGCGCCCGTGTCGATGAGCGTTCTTCGAAACTCTATGTTCCTGACGAGAACCGTAACATGCAAGGAACGGTTGTGACCGTCTTATACCATCATGTCGTCATCGGTGAAAACAATATTGTTGGTGGATCTTCTCGGGATCCTGGGAGTCCCCGTGGGTGCAGGAACTAGTGATGCGTTCAGTGCTATTTGGTTAATAACAGAGAATGTTTTTATTCGTTGTTCCTTGGAGAGGTGTAGTAATTCGCATAAGTTTTCTACCAATGTGGTCACCTCCTGGTCCGCTGGCTTCCAGTCAGTGACGAAACCATCGATTTGAGAATGCTCATTCGGGATGTTAGTCCCCTGCTCTTGATTTCCTGGGGAATATGAACCACTTAGATCCGATGTTAGGCTGATGAGGAAGTCGAGTATGCTGTTAATCGCATCCCTCATTAGATACATGTTTTGGGCATGGATCTCCTGAGCTCGCATCAGGTCAACCAGTCTTGGGACCTCTTCATTGGTCGTATTGTTTCCAGAAATTGACGAGTCATCCCGACCTTCAGAGGGATCAATATTTGTGGAGATGGCCTGATAACCGACCATGCTTGCGCGAAATTTGAGGACGAAAACTGAAATTTGATATTGTAACTGAAAGATCAATCCTCCCACTGTGGTCGCCAATTGTTTATGGGTAAAAATCGTTTCTTCCGATTTCGGTAAATTTGGTAGGTGAGTGATAAACTGGTTCAAACCGTAAAATGTGTTGCACGTTGAGCACTTTTAGGTTCGAGAGATCAATCTGTACAAGTCCGGCCTAAACCAAGAAATGGTCGTTCCAGACTTGCTTCGGTCACAAAGTGGAGGATAAGGGCTGATTTGGGGAGGATAGCGAAGAAGGGTGTTGAGACCAGAGAGTTCTGTAAAGGTAGTATCTCGACTTGTATCAGAAAAGTAGAAGCTTAGGAAGCTTGCTAGTGATGGAATCTTTTGGGAGAGATAGAAAAGTTGCTTTCTAATAGTGTTGTATTTTTTTCCTGACCAAGACCTGTTGTCCTGTAGAAATAGGTGAGACCTATTTATACAAGTGAGATTGAACGTACCATGCCCTCATAAAGGAATAGATTAAAGTCACGGATTAAATAGAGGTGGTGGTAACCGCAGGTGTTTATGGTGAAAACGTTTTTCACCATTGCTTCCTTATTTAATTGACCGCTTTTATTCCTTTTCACGCCATTTTTTTTTGCGAGCGTAGTGTACGCTGCACGCTATGACCTCCAAACCAAAACCCCAAGAAAGCATCCCCCAGTTTGTGTTGATGTCTCGAGTGTTGGTTTCACCTTGAGTGCAAGTGTCCATGCCAAAGCTGCTAGTAGCGCGTGTGGCATGTGCGGAATTCCTTGGTGGTAGGTTACACGTTGAGTGCAAGTGGCCATTCCAAAGCTGCTAGTGGCGCGTGTGGCATGTGCTAATGGCATGTGTTGAATTCCTTGGCCATAGGTTGCACGTTAATGCAAGTCGCCATGCCAAAGCTGCTAGTGGCGCGTGTGTCATGTGCCAATGGCATGTGTAGAATGACTTGGTCGCGGGTTGCACTTGGAGTGCAAGTGGCCATGCCAAAGCTGCTAGTGGCGCATGTGGCATGTGTGGAATGCCTTGGTCGCGGGTTGCACTTGGAGTGCAAGTGGCAATGCCAAAGATGTTAGGGGAGCGTGCGTGTTGGCATGTGCCAATGGCATAGCGGCTTGGAAAGTGGCTAGCGGTGCGTGTTGGCATGTGCCAATGGAACACACGGCCATATTAGCCTAGGTTGCAAGATTTGCAAGCCTAGGGCGCGGACGCTATTTTGGCATGTGCCAATGGCATAGCGGCTTGGAAAGTGGCTAGCGGTGCGTATTGGCATGTGCCAATGGCACGCACGGCCATATTAGCCTTGGTTGCACGGTTTGCAGGCCTAGGGAGATGGCGCTACTTTGGCATGTGCCAATGGCATAGCGGATTGGTAAGGAAAGTGGCTAGCATAGCTAGGGCCAAGGCAGGGTGCGTTTGGCATGGCACGGCTAGCTTGGGCTAGGTGTGGCTTGCATGATTTTCCATTGTCACGAGGTGCGGCTAGCATGGTTGGCATGCTTTGGCGCGTTTGGTGTGACTAGCATAGCTAGGGCCAGGCATAGTGCGTTTGGCATGGCGCGTCTAGCTTGGTCTAGGTGTGGCTGGCATGATTTGCCATTGGCACGGAGGTGCGACTAGCATGGTTGGCATGCTTTGGCGCGTTTGGTGTGACTAGCATAGCTAGGTCCAGGCATAGTGTGTTTGGCATGGCGCGGTTAGCTTGGTCTAGGTGTGGCTGGCATGATTTTCCATTGGCACGGAGGTGCGGCTAGCATGGTTGGCATGATTTGGCGCGTTTGGTGTGGCTGACATGATTTGCCGTTGGCACAGAGGTGCGGCTAGCATGGTTGGCATGCTTTGGTGCATTTGTGTGGCTGGAATGATTTGCCGTTGGCACAAGGGTGCGGCTAGCATGGTTGGCATGCTTTGGCGCGGTTGGTGTGACTAGCATAGCTAGGGCCAAGGCAGAGTGCGTTTGGCATGGCGCGGCTATCTCGGGCTAGGTGTGGCTGGAATGATTTGCAATTGGCACGGAGGTGCGACTAGCATGGTTGGCATGCTTTGGCGCGTTTGGTATAACTAGCATAGCTAGGGCCAAGGCAGAGTGCATTTGGCATGGCGCGGCTAGCTCGGGCTAGGTGTGGCTGGGATGATTTGCCATTGGCACGGAGGGGAATTAGGGTTTTGCTCGTTGTAACCCTAATTTGAAAAAAAAAAATACCCCCCATTAATTGCTGACTATATGCATTAAGTGTTTTAATAAATGTGTCACCGGTGACATTAGGTTATTCGAGGTTTTACGATTTTACCCTTTGTCTAAAAACCACCATCATCAACAGTGTCATAATATCATTACACAGCGTCAAAGTCCAATTGCATCACAACTTTAACAACAATACTATGGTGATACTTCACTCCCCTTAGTCAATATTCCATCTCACATGGAAACCACTCCCCCTTACATAATGATCCGAAAACCATATGTATTTGTAGTGTGAACTACATATTAATTCTTCCCCTTTTTGTCAATAAAATTGGAAAAGGTACAAGAAAGGGATCCTAATGAAATTTCCGTAAGAGACATTTCATGACCAAAGGTAAATGTATATCATCTTGTTTAGATGCAATCATAAAGCCGAAGCTAAATGCATTCATCAAGGAGTCTATAAAGATACAAGATAACCCCTATAATATTCCACAGCCACACTCCCCACAAAGATTTGGAAATTAAGCACAAGTTCAAAAAGAACTCTCCCCCATAAAATGTCATTCCAAAGGGAACAACAAGAGCGACCTTAATTTCACAAGAAAAGAAGGATTTTGAACAAAATACACTATAGAAAATCAACCTATGTGAGTCAAACACAAACATGGCGTAAACCTACTGGAGTTCCAACTCAATTGCCAAAAGATCGAGATAATCACAGGGGCAAGAGTTACGGAAATATCTAATGAACTTAAACAACACCAATAGACTTCCGTAGGTGCTGAAAAGTGGCAGTGTCTAATGGTTTGGTGAGAATGTCAGCCAATTGTTGTTCGGAAGGCACAAATTCCATATTTATGATACCATTCTCATAAAGATCAGGAATAAAATGATACCTTATGTTAATGTGCTTCGTTCTTGAGTGCTCAACGGGATTCTCAGTAATTCGAATCGCACTAGAGTTATCACAAAAGATCATCATTATTCCAGTATCAACTCCATAGTTAGCCAGCATTTGTTTCATCCATAGAAGTTGAGTACAACATGACCCGACAACAATATACTCTGCTTCGCATGTAGACAGGGATTGTGAATTTTGTTTCTTACTGTGCCAAGCAACAAGATTCAATCCTACATAGTAGAAACCCCCTGATGTACTTTTTATGTCTTCTACATATCCTTCCCAATCAACATCAGAATAATCCGAGAGGTCAGTGTTAGTATCAAAAGTGTAGGATAGACCATACCCGACCGTGTGATTAATGTATCGTATGATCCTTTTTGCAGCTACAAGATGAGATTCCTTTGGATCAGCCTAAAATCTGGCACAACAACCAACACTAAAATAAATATCAGGTCTAGTAGCTGTTAGATATAAAAGGATTCCAATAATAGATCGATACAGCTTTTGATCTACTTTTAATCATTTCTCATCTCTATGTAGTTTATCAGCAGTAGGCATAGGTTTCAATTTTGGAGAAGACTTATCCAAGCCGAATCTTGTCACAAGATCCCTTGCATACTTTTCTTGGGATAAGTAAATTCCATCCTTATGTTGCTGAATTTGTTATCCTAGAAAGAATTTTAGTTCACCAACATTGCTCATTTCAAATTCTCTAGCAAGTGAAACTTGAAAATCCTTTGCTAGCTTCTCAAAAGTTGACCTATAGATGATATCATCTACATAGACTTGAGAAATGACAACATTTTTACCACTCCATTTGGTAAACAAGGTCTTATTAGCTCCACCTCTTGAAAAACCTTTCCTAATAAGAGAAGTGGTAAGTTTTTCAAACCAGGATCTAGGTGCTTGTTTTAACCCATATAAAGCCTTTTTGAGTTTGAGAACATGATCTGGAAAATCACGGTTTTCAAACCCTTTTGGTTGAGCAATATAGACTTCTTCTTTTAAAATCCCGTTTAGAAATGCAGATTTTACATCCATCTGGAAAAGCTTAACCTTGAGAAAACAAGCATGAGCTAATAAAAGTCTAATGGACTCAAGGCGTGCCACATGTGCAAAGGTTTCGTCAAAATCGATACCTTCAATTTGTGAATATCCTTGAGCGATAATCTGGCTTTATTTCTAATAATTGTGCCATATTCATCAGACTTATTCTTAAATATCCATTTGGTACCAACAATATTAACATTGGAGGGACAAGGTACGAGTTCCCATACGTCTTGTCTTTAAAATTGATTTAAATCTTCATGCATTGGATTCACCCATGGGGGATCTTCAAGAGCTTCATAATATTTCTCGGTTCTACAAGAGACAAATAACAAACAAAATTGCAAATATTTTGAAGTTTTCCTCTTGTTTTAGCTGTAGAATCTCTTCCTCCAATAACACTGTTTGGATCATGATTCCTTTGAACCCAGAGGTGTCGTGGAGGGACACGTTATTGTTCTTCAGAAGAGGCTTGATCAGAGTTCTTCTCCTTGTCACTAGAAATATCAGGATCAGTAACAGTTGGGATAACTTCAACTGATTCAGGTATTTCTTTGACTTTCTCAATTGTCTCTGAAGGAGGCAATTCAGTAGGAAAATTGTCATGATAAAATTACTAATATCATCGATGATAACATTAGCAGATTCCATCATGACTTGGGTTCTGAGATTAAATAATCGAAAACCATGACTATTAGAAGCATAGCCAAGAAAGATACCTTCATCACTTTTGGTGTCAAATTTCCCTCTCTGTTCTCGATCTTTCAGAATGTAGCACTTACTACCAAACACTCTAAGATAGTGCAAGTTGGGTTTTCTACCGTACCACAACTCATAAGGAGTGTTGAGGGTTTTTGATCTTAAATAGACACGGTTGATCAAATAACATGCTGTGAAAACAGCTTCTCCCCAAAAACTTAAAGGTAAGTTTTTATTATGGAGCATTACCCTGGCCATTTCCTGAATATTCTTGTTCTTTATCTCAGCGACTCCATTAGCTTGAGGAGTAATAGGTGGATAATATTGTTGAATAATTCCCAGTTCGTCACAAAATTCAAACACCTTAGTGTCCTTGAATTCAGTTCCACGTTCGCTCCTACTTTTCTTTAGTTTGCGACTTTATTCGTTCTGGATTCTACTAACAATAATCTTGAATTCTCCAAGGGTTTCATTCTCATGAGATATAAATGCAACCCAAGTGAATTTGGTGTAGTCATCTACCATAACCAAAGCAGACTTCTTACCAGCAACAGTCGGTTATTGAATTGGTCCGAATAGGTCCATATGAATTAAATCAAGTGGAGGTTTGGTGAGAATATCTCGAGATGATTTATGGTGAACTTTTGTTTGTTTACCATTTTGACAGGCACCACATACACCTTCAATCTTTGCATTGATTTTGGGAACGCCTTTAACAAGTTCTTTGTTAATGATCTTAGTTAGAAGGCGATAATTGTTCTGACCAAAACGTTCATGCCAAAGATGTGTAGATTCCACCTTAGTTGAATTGCAACAATTGCTGAACTGAGTATCAAGAAGATAACAATTATTTTTACCACGAGTTCCTTGAAAATTTACTTTCCCAACTTTGTCTACAATGTCACATCCATTTGCATTGAAGACAACTCAATGGCCTTTGTCACAAATTTGACTAACAAAAATAAGATTTGCAGTCATACATTTTACGTAGACCATATCATGAATTTCAGGTACGCCAGGTAATTTAATCGTTCCCTTTTTGATGATGTAGCAATATCTCTCATCGTCGAATGTTATAGGTCCACCTTCATAGTCGTCTGAAGAAACAAACCACGTGAGATCACCTGTCATATGTATGCTACATCCACTATCGAGAAACCATTGAAAGGGTGATGTTGATTTTAAAGCAAAAGCTCCCATACTATTCGTACTATTCTGTTTGGAATTTCCAAATAGTTTTGTATGTCTTTTTAGAGACGTAAATAGTTATTTAGTTCTCTCATGAAGATTACTTTCAACTCTTAATCTCTTTTGAAAAGACACACATTTATGTAGATAATGATTCGAGGAATCACAAAACAAATACGGGCCAACATCTTTTAGTTTCGTAGAACAGTTCTGAGTCATATCAGTTTTCACAATATTTAATCGTTGTTTATCAGCTGATGTGTGACATTTCTTTAGAGGGAAACTACTGGGATCTCTCATATCCTTTAAAGGATTTATGACTGGTTTCAAATGCTTAAGAAATGAAATTTTTGCAACAAGATCAGAATTGATCCGAATTTGTTCATCCAACCTTTTCTGGAGAATAGCCAGTTCTTAATCCTGGTGAAGCGTTATAAGAGACTTTATCGTCCATAGAGTCAGATCGCTATAAACACAAACTTGTAAGGTCTTGAACGTGTTTGCCTGCTCTGATACCAATTGAAAAAGCGGGGGTCTAACAACCACACCCAATATTTTGATTAGCAATCTGTATGGACAAACTCCGAGTTACTTTTTAGAGAATCAACTAGACAGTCAGAATCAATTAATAGAAAATATCTCAAAGAGTTATTATATCAATCTCTCAATTTGATCTATACTCAAGCAAATAGAATCCGTGAGTCTTTATCAAAGAGAGATAACTTGGATGGTACCAAAGACCAATATCCAAGTGTCAATCAATTTAAATCAACAACCAAAGAGGTCAGATATTCTAATTGATTGAACAACGCACAACCTGTATTATTTCAATTATATAACAAAATATAATGAGGAAAATAAATAACACAGATACCAGAATTTTATTAACGAGGAAACCGCAAATGAAGAAAAACCCCGAGACCTAGTCCAGATTAAACATACATTGTATTAAGCCGCTACAGACACTAGCCTACTCCAAGCTAACTTCGGTTTGGACTGTAGTTTGACCCCAATCAATCTCACACTGATCCAAGGTACAGTTATGCTCCTACGCCTCTGATCCCAGCAGGATACTGCGTACTTGATTCCCTTAGCTGATCTCACCCACAACCAAGAGTTGCTACGACCCAAAGTCGAAGACTTCAATAAACAAATCTTTATCACACATAAAAGTCTACAAGGATAGATAAATTCGTCTCCCACGAATAAACCTATGAGTTTTGTTCCGTATTTTGATAAATCAAGGTGAACATGAACCAATTGATAAAACCATACTTATATTCCCGAAGAACAGCTCAGCTTTATCAATCACCTCACAATAAACTTAATCGAGGCAGCGAAGAAGATTATTGCGGAATCACAAACGATGAGATGAAGTGTTTGTGACACTTTTATATCTTACCTATCGGAGATATAAATCTCAAGTTAATTATTACAATTGTACTCATACGATAGAAATAGCAAGATCAGATCGCTCAACTACAAAAGAAGTTGTTTCGTATGGCTTCACAATCCCTATGAAGTCTTTAAATCGTTAATCGACAGGGTCTCAAGAAGAAACCTACGATTAAAGGAGAATCGACTCTAGCAAACCAACTAGTATCACACAGGAGGTGTGGGGATTAGTTTTTCCAATTGCTAGATATCTCCTTTATATAGTTTCAAATCAAGGTTTGCAATCTAAGTTACCTTGGTAATAAAGCATTCAATATTCACCGTTAGACGAAAAACCTGACTTATCCAAGCTAATATCTTTCAACCGTTAGATCGAAAATTAGCATCTCACACACACATGAAATGTATTTCATTTAGGTTTGAGTAACCATACCTAAACGTGTATATTTGGTTGATTCACGGATAGTTAACCAATTTTTAACCATATGAGCACTTTCGTATCAACCATATTCATCTTTCTCATAACTAGTTCAAATGGCTCATAAGAACTAGTTCAAGAGTTGTTCAATTGCAATGAAATTTTATGTACTACACAAGACACAATTGAAGCAAAATCGGTTTGATTCACTTGAATCAAGTCATGAACAATATAGCCACGGTTTGCAAAGATTGCATTCCTTATTGATTTATTGTTTTAAGTTCATGAACAACCGATTTGAGAAATAACCATCTTAGGTACGTGCACGGGTATGCGTACTTTAGCTTTACCGGAACTGGGTTTGAAAACCCAACAGAAATTTTAGGTAGGAAAACTTTCGTGAGTACGCGTACAGGTACATGTACCTGAGGTGACTGGTTTGTAAGTTCGTAAAATCCAAACTCGGCAGAAATTCACGGACATGAACTTCCGCCAGTACGCATACGGGTACGCGTACCCAACCTCTCTCCTTCACCAATACCGCATGCACACATATGCACGCACTTGGTTTCCGGTACATGGATTTATACACTAATGTGCGAACACACTATATATGCTTATATCCATAGGTGGTTACGTAATTTCAACTCTACATTTCAATCATTGAAACATTCTTCTATAATGTTAATAGTCGTTAGACATAAAGAATCGACTATCTTCATCAAATCCATTTTCGAGATTGAAACGTTATCATGACTTTCTTTACGGATAAAGATGAAAGTGGTTAAAGCGAAAGCTTACCAGCACATATTTAGAGAAAAATATAGGCGAGCAAACTCGGCTCGAAATAATCAATGTGTATGTATGAAAATTATCATACTTATACGACTGTTGTCTCAAGAGTATGAGATGGATAGATAGATTTTTGAGTGCTAGATGAGTTCAAGTCTCCACATACCTTTTTGGTCGGATAAAGTTCCACCGGTTCCTTGAGTAGTTCTTCGTCTTCGCAAGATAATTTCCATGGAGTCTGGAGATCAACTATACTTTAGTATCCTAGACCGAGACTTAGTCATGAGTAAACTAGAAATCAAGATGTATAGTTTTGATCACTAATATTGACAAACATGCTTGAGATATCAACGCATGCGAGTTCGACCAAGCAATGCTCTAAAAACAAGCATGACAGCAAGATAGACGTCTCTTATTGGGAGCATGTGAATGAAGGTCACGAGTCCACAGCAGATTACTTGGAATGTTATGAACGCTTCTCTCACCCTCGGGTCATCCAGATAGATCCTCCTGGCACTCAAAGGAGCAATAAGTCATCTTCATCGGCTTCTACATATGACACCAAAGATGATTCTACAATTCTTAAGCTTGTGGTAAGTATTTAGTTTTTGGTATTGTGTTATTTATAAACATACAAATATAAGTTATTTAATATGAATTGGTATTTGAATGCAAATAGAGGGAACGGATGAAGATTCTTATCAAGGTATTTTGGTTCACGGCCGACAAAGGAGAAGTGGTAGAACCTGAGCGATATCGTAAGTATGCTGATTATTGCAGTCACATTGAAAATCCATAAGCGAAGAAGATGTTTGCTGATTTGGCTAAGAAAATTAAGAGGCATAGGAAAGCCCGAGAACAAATAAGACAAGAACGTGCTCAACAGGCTGAAGCAAGTGAAGGTGGAGGAATCTAATGTGAGGAAATCCCGGAGGAAAGGGAATATGTTGATTCACAAATTGCTAGTCAAGGCCTTCGTAAGAGAGGTCGTACATCAGCTGGTGAAGGAAATCAGGGAAGTTAGGGAGGGAAATATAGAGGTCGAAGCGGGGTGGAGGTCGAGGCCGAGGTGGAGGTCGAACTATTGAGTGAGGAGATGTTATTCTATAGTGGTGATGGGCGACTTTAGATATTGTAGACTTTAACTTATGTTTGTTTGTTTGGTTATGGTTTGATACAACTATTACTGCTTGTTTGAATGGTTTTTTAAAACATTGTCGCTTTATTTAATATGTTAGTAGGTTTTATATATAATTTGTGTCATCGTTATCAAATAATATGTCTCCAAACCATTGATCCAGCATAGGTGTCATCACGTTATTAATATAACAAAGTAACGACCCTCGTTCAAAATTACACAGAGAGTCTTTTAATTTTTTCATAAATTGAGTCGTTTGTTTTTATATGGAGCAAGTAGACGACACTGTTGAACCAAAACATCCAGGAGATCAAACCAGATTGTTTCTTGTAGAGTCGTTATGTAAGTGAAATAGTAGAGTAACGATCCTTGAAGAAATAAATCCATAAAAAAAACTCTTGTTAGAATCGTTATTGATTATATAGATAAAATTGACGATCCTTAGTAATAAAAACATTCAGGAGATGAACCAAAATTTTCCATAGTGGAGTCGTTAAATCAATCATTTAGGAGAGTAACGACTCTGTATGTGTATTAAATCCAGTAAATTGTCTATAGTGGAGTCGTTAGGTATATCATATAGCAGAGTAACGACTCTGTATGTGTAATAAATCCAGAGAGATGCATTTTTGGGTATGTAGAGTCGTTATTTGTTATATGGATAAAATGACGACCTAACTAACAAAACCATCCAGGAGGTAATAGTGTCGTTATTTGGTGAATTATATAGGGGGACGACTCCGGTTTGGAACTTTATATTGGAACGAGAATGAACTTTGATTTCATTAAGAAAATAACATTACATCAATATCGTATTACATTAGAGTTAATATGGGTATTCTAGAATTTGACACATTAAATTTTCGTCGATGAATCTCCTAGCACGTCGGTACAATGTGGTATATTCTTTATGGTGAATGAACTTAGTTTTCCCGTTACGAATTCTCAATAGCCCATTGAAACGTTCAAGCTGAAATTCAATGGATTCTTAAACTTTAGTATGATGTTGTACAACATATTCAATGAAACGATGCGAACTTTCAACGATGAATACTATCTGAAAAGGCGAGGGTACCCCAAATATACCTCAAGCTATAACTTTTCCTTCTTATAAGTCCTTTACCCGAAAGTGATTGTCTATGGACTGAGTCGAGACAATACAACAAATCGGTTCACACTTTGTGTGATCGTTTATGGATACGAGATCGAGACAATACAACAACAAAGTGTGTTTACTTGATACAAAGGTTTGGACTTAACCAAACTCAATAGGATTCACGTATCAAGTAAATAGGAATTAACATTTGTGCAATTTACTTTAATTATAATAAAATAATTATAATGCGGAAATATAAAGTAAATGATACATCAAGATTTTGTTAACGAGGAAACCGCAAATGCAGAAAAACCCCGGGACCTAGTCCAGAATTGAATACCCTCGGGATTGAGCCGCTATACAAAATAAGACAACTTTGTATAGTTGAGACCAAGCAACTAAACCTATAGTTCACCTACTTCCGTTTGTATTCCCACGCCTCCAACCTGTAAACAAGTCACGTACTTGGACTAATTCCTTTTGGTTCGTATTCCAAACAATAAAGGAACAAAAAATCTGTTTGGTATCAACTTTCTTCAACTAAGTGATATGAGTTGCGCAAAGGTTCCCTTGTTTATCTTAACATAAACTCCTTTTCCAGGTTCCAAGATCTATCATATATTAATCATCCAAAGACAATTGTTAAGATTTAGCCAATCAATACCTTTAATCACAAGGAAATGTATTGATTCCGATCTTCCTCAATTAATCAATCCAATCTACCACAAGGATAAATCGATTATTAATTGGATCCTCTTTTTTCCAAACAAGTATTGTTCACACCAAAGATTGTAAAAGCCAAGTTAGAAATCTTCAATATCTTATTTGTCTTCAAATCTTCTTAGATCTTTGATAAACACATGCACACAACTACTTGAATCTCTTGTGATTAATCACACACAGAACAGAGTCTGTTAACAATAGAATATCACAAGATATTCTTTAGATCTAACAACAGTCTAAAGATCCATGTCGAAACCTTGAACTAGTTTGAGTGAATCTTATATCAGAAGTGAAGATTCTCAAGCATAAACAAACTAGGTGCAATCAAAGTTCAACCACCGTTAGTCAATCAAATCAATAAGAAAACTAAAGATAAACTGCAATATCTAGTTTCCCGCCAATAGGTCACGCTAGATTCTCAATCCCAAAGAAGACTTTAAATTGAGCGGCCATAAGAGATTTTACCTAATTAGATTACTCTCCTATCCGATAGGCGGCTTCACCAGTAACAAATACAAAAGAGTAAGTCTAGGTTACGCATGATTAGTCTGCTAGAAATGCAACTCAAAGTATTTATAGACAAGGAAGTTTGGACACCAAGGAATTTCCAAAACCGAAAATATTCTCAAGATATTTTTCATTACTCTACCAAATTCAGTTTTTATAATTCCTGTGAATGCACTGTCCAAAAATAATGACCGAAATCTCCTTGGAAAATCTTTAATTAATAAATGCACATTACTAATTCTTATTTTCCATACATAATTAAAAACCCTTAATTAAAAAGATTCTTAACTTATTTAAATTCGATCTTGGGATTTACTTCCTTCTTAGCCGTTAAGGAATATCTTTGAACAAAATGGAATAAGCATTAATGCACGGTATTCAAAGAGTGACGACATCTTACTCTTGCAAGTCTTTTCCATGCTTGCTTATTTGAAACCGATTTACCACACTTTCAAAAAAATTTAGAATTGGTTCATCTGACTTTCAAGAACTACGTGATTGATCAAGTACCACTCAATCACAACTCATGGGTTTACGGTTCTACCTCCATGTGAGTACTGTGCATAGTTACACTAGCTTACCAAAGATACGACTGACTAGGTACTAGGATTGGTTCCCCACATATATTTGGTATCTAACTTGTATGCACTGCACATGTCCATAGGGTCGGTTCCCCCTTCACAAAAATGTGTTGAACATGTTAATATGATCGATTCCCCTTTATTCCATAAACCTTGATGCACCTCATACAAGGATCGGTTCCCCTTGTGATGCATTGTACCTCTTACTAGGATCGGTTCCCCTCTTCCCAGTAATAAGTTCAAACATACACAACCCGATCATACCCCATGTGATTACTTAAGATCGGTTTCACTAATAAAAGTCATACTAATACATAAGTCATGCCTCATGTGAATAGTTCTACCAAGAACACAAACAAGTCGTGAGCGGTTATACTAATCACACATATTGGTCATTCATAAGATATGAAATGAAGAACAGTCCCAATAATGCCTGGCGATTTCCTTTTCGGTTCACAAAACATATCATGAACTTACTTCCTTAGAACACATGTAAACATTGTTCCCTAAGATGAAATCATCACCTCATACCCATACATAATCAAAATAACATTCATACGATTATGTCGATGTCTTATATACAAAGTTTAATGGTTAAGAAAGAAACTTCATATTGTATTCCTTAATACTATATCTATCTAGAGTGTTCATGCTTCGCAGTTTTATGTTTTCAGTATGCACAACTTGAATGATACGTTAGGGAATGAAACAGTTCAAGTCAAATATCACTAACCTCAAGTGGAAGGATGATGTTGTCGTTGTAGCTCTTCAATTTTTCAAGTCTTCACAATACTTGTAATGTCTCACCATAATACTTTCAAGCTAACCTATACGAAGTTGACTCTAGTACATTTAAATCAAGCGACTCTTAAATGAGTTTTGCTTCGCTAAAATATGACAACCAAACTTGACATACCAACGCTTGGTGGGTCAAACCGAGCAATGCTCTAACAATCTCCCTCTTTGTCAATTTTAGTGAAAAAAATCTTACAATCATATGGATAAAAAAATTACAAGAATTCATTACACATACGCTTGATTCCCAAATCCACAGCACAGAAACTGCATTCATTCAATCCTCAAAAATGCAGCAGCTGCACTATAATAACAAAGCTTATACTCCCCCTAAAGGTGAGCTAGGTAGATTTTCAATCCACACATCTTTGTTATCCCATTCATATGATATGTTACTCCCCCTTAGTCTATGCTTTTCCTCATTCGTTAGATAAACGTTCAAGCACCATCGTCCTTTTCCCTAGTGATACCAATCAACTATAAGTTGATACCAGCATCACTTGTTTACTCCATATATTTCTCCCCCTTTTTGTCACAAGAATGACAAAGAAGCAAACAAATAAAGGACAACACGAAAAGGATCTTACAAATCTCAAAATAGACTTGCAACCTATTGAGTCAAGCACGAGGGTTTTACACACCATTTTTGATAACCAATATCAAAACCGAAACTACAAGTAATTATGTTTTGATATGTTATCATGGAAATAATTGCTCGAAGCAATTTTCCCAACTAGTTTAGAAAACCAAAAATCAACTAATCAACTTAGTCCCTTTATTAAACCGATTGTATAAATACAACCGCTTCATTCGATAAGACCAAAACAAAGATAAACTTCATTTTTCTCATCAGGTTCTAATTATCCATATAACTTAGACCTTTTGATTTTAAACAAGCCAAATACTAGGTTAGTTAACTAGCATTTCGTTGTTTAGGCTTTCGGCTAGACTTGAATAACCGAAACCTCCACTTTGATAAGTCTAACTAAGATTATAATTAACTTAGTTTAGCTTATCCGAAATCGAATTGGACTAAACAACTCGTCCCGTCAACATATTCATTCGTTAAGCCATAAATAATTCATACAAACCAATAAATCAACTTGCATAATTATTTACCTCAACCGGATACAATAGAAACAACATATATAAACCAAAGTTTCACTATTGCACCAAAATTTTGTAAGCTTAAACAATTGATACTACACAATAAAGCAAAAATAACAATTATTTTACTTAACTAGAAGCAACTGAATTAACATAGACATTAAAGCACCGCAATTGCACCAAATTTTGTAAGCCTAAACTATTGATATCACACAACAAAGCAAGATAACAAAAGTTTTACTTAACCGGAAACAATTGAATCACATACACATCCATACATTCATAATGGAATAAACACATCAATTGTACCAACAATTTATTTTAATCAAAAGCAATATATATATATCAAATAAAAATAGGCTTTTCTTAAAACAGGAAAAAAATTAACTAACAAAATTGTTACCTCAATTTCGCATCCAACTTCTCCAAATATGATTCCATCGCTTTCTTCTTCCGGGAGAATTGATATCGAAATACCATCATGTTGTCATTCTAATGCCAAAAAAAAAAAAAAAAAAAAAAAAACCAACCTTTACCAGAGAAAGGTTGAAAATCGGTTTTAACAATTGCAAGCAAAAGTTGAAAACCGTCGAAACACATATGCTTTTATGCTAAACCAAAACAGATTCAACATATTGTGACTTTTTCACATATTGTTTCTACAGGAATCCCTCATGATCCTTTGATAAAGCCTACCAACTTGGGCTAGAAATTAATCCTGCTAAATCAAAAAGTCACCCAAACCATAAGGGTTCAAAACATAATATGAGATCGAATATCAAGGTAATAAAACCGAATTCAAACATCTCATACACTTACATAGCAAATAAATAAAGCATTAAAGTACCGGCTATGTAAATCAAAAACTATCACAAGAAAAATTATAAATCTAATAACTTTATTCATAATAGTTTTATTCAATAGACTTATACAATCAATGAAAGCAATCAAAAATTGATGTCTATTTTTCTGGATTAAGTATTATAGCATATAACTTAATCTCTAGTCATGCTCTTGTTGTTCACGATGTTTCTTTAGTGTTCAAATTGTTAAAGCATGTCTCAAGAGACTTGTTAGCAACCACTTCATGTTTCCCAAGTTTTTCATCTTGAATTTTTAAGTCAGTTATTCCAGCTTTAGTTTCCTCAATCTTATCCTTGAGCCAATCTTGATTTCAAATCGTTGATATGAGATTGGTTCTTAATTCTTCAAAACCATGGATATAGTCAATCATACTATCAGAACGAACCCACTTGGTTTTGGTTGGATCTTGTAGATTGTAGGCCAACATACATGACTCATCTTTTGATCCAGCCGAACCTTCAGAATCATAATCAGTCATGATTTTTTATTTGCTTCTTTTCTTCTTCTCAGTATTGATTCCTTGACAATATTTAACCCTTTGAGCCTCCTCCTTATTAGTCTTTGAGACACTGTGAGTTATTGGAGGCATGCTTGGTTATATATATATATCTACGATGATTGATCAGGGTATCAATAAACTGGAAGGACTAGTTTCCCTTTATAGGAGTCAACTTTCGGACCGAAAGACATCAGTAGAATCCGAAAATATTGAAGAATATATTTCGTTTCCTTTTTTCCGAACTCTCTTAGTTTTATTCAAAGGTTCCAAATAAAACTTATCATGATGAACATGAACCATTTTTGGATTTACAAATATCCATAAAAACCTACAACTCTTTCAGATAATCAATTACACAAATTACATGTGCTCCAGATTTATTGTGCCATTCCCATCCATAACAACGAGCGCAAATTGGGATGAGAATGCACAATTTTGATACAATTAAGTTGTATCGGAATAAGCTTTTTCAAGCTTATATTGACTATCAGAACCATAGTTCATGTTTCTCTTAGGGAATTTCTGCCCAATATATTTTTTCCCAAGAAGATGATCTTTTCTAACTTTAGAGATATGATCATGTGGAGAAACTGGACTGATGTGAGAATTCTCAGAGACTGATAGATCTCTCTTAATTCTTTCAATGAGATTTTCATAATATTTTCTAATTCTAAGGACTTCCTTATGATTCACATCAGTGAGATTATCGGAAACAATTATTGGAAATCCCTCATTGTTTCTTTTGGCAGAGATTCTCTCTTTCCCTTCCTTCTGGAATCGTTCTTCATCAAAACAAGAATTGTTTCGATATGGATGAGGAGGAATCTTCTTCCAGAAGCTATTGTCAACTCTTTCCTCTAATTTTGAGTTGATCTTATAGGGTTGTGGTATAATCTGTCTTTCTACTGATGAATGATCTTTCAGTTTTTTAAGACAAGAAACTTCCTTCAAAAAATTTACCACCGTATGTTGAAGAAGTATAAGTTTCATGTCAAGTGACTGAAAAGTGTATTCCTTAAGATCATTATCATGGAATCGGTTCAAAGTTTTCTTTGGACAAAATTTCATTTGATTATCAGTAGATATAGAAGCTTGTTTCTCATCCTCTTCTGACTTGATGTAGTTCGGTAAACTACCATCATCTTAATCTGTTTCAGATGTGACTAAAATAACAGCATCATTAGTCAGAGTCATCGGACCTGTCTCTTTATCAAGAGAATTAACAAGAGTTTCTAGTTTGACAGTGAGATTCATATTCTCTTCAGTCAGACTATCCAGTTGACTGTCTTTATTTCTGATCTCCTGTTTAAGAAGATTTGACTCTGTCTTTAAAATCATCAATTTAGAAGACAAAGATTTTATAGGATTTAGGAGTTTTACCAACTCTTTATCAGCATATTCTTTTTCATCAGAAAAAGACACAGATGTTTTCGCAACTCCTGGATCATGAGTCAGCGAAGTGGTAATATCTTCAACCTTTGAGTATTCATACTCTTGCTTAACGTTAACTGAATCAAACATGGATTCAATTCTTATAGGATTGATTGCACCAAACACAAATTGTTAGATATTTTCGTGTTTGCCTGCTATGATGCCAATTGAAAAGGCGAGGGTACCCCAAATATACCTCAAGCTATAACTTTTCCTTCCTATAAGTCCTTTCCACGAAAATGATTGTCTATGGACTGAGTCGAGACAATACAACAAATCGGTTCACACTTTGTGTGATCGTCTATGGATACGAGATCGAGACAATACAACAACAAATTGTGTTTGATACAAAGGTTTGGACTTAACCAAACTCAATAGGATTCACGTATCAAGTAAATAGGAATTAACGTTTGTGCAATTTACTTTAATTATAATAAAACAATTATAATGCGAAAATATAAAGTAAATGACACATCAAGATTTTGTTAACGAGGAAACCGCAAATGCAGAAAAACCCCGGGACCTAGTCCAGAATTGAATACCCTCGGGATTAAACCGCTATACAAAATAAGACAACTTCGTATAGTTGAGACCAAGCAACTAAACCTATAGTTCACCTAGTTCCGTCTGTATTCCCATGCCTCCAACCTATAAACAAGTCACGTACTTGGACCAATTCCTTTGGTTTGTATTCCAAACAGTGAAGGAACAACAAATCTGTTTGGTATCAACTCTCTTCAATCAAGTGATATGAGTTGCGCAAAGGTTCCCTTATTTATCTTAACATAAACTCCTTTGCCAGGTTCCAAGATCTATCTTATATTAATTACCCAAAGGCAATTGTTATGATTAAGCCAATCAATACCTTTAATTACAAGGAAACGTATTGATGCCGATCTTCCTCAATTAATCAATCCAATCTACCACAAGGATAAACCGATTATTAATTGGATCATCTTTTTCCCAAACAAGTATTGTGCAAACCAAAGATTGTAAAAGCCAAGTTAGAAATCTTTAATATCTTCTTTGTCTTCAAATCTTCTTAGATCTTCAATAAACACATGCACACAACTACTTGAATCTCATGTGATCAATCATACACAAAATGGAGTCTATTAACAATGGATTATCACAAGATCGTCTTTAGATCTAACAACAGTCTAAAGATCCTTGTCGAAACCTTGAACTAGCTTGAGTGAATCTTATATCAGAAGAGAAGATTCTCAAGCATAAAAAAACTAGGTGCAATCAAAGTTCAACCACCGTTAGTCACTCAAATCAATATGAAAACTAAAGATAAACCGCAATATCTAGTTTTCCACCAACGGGTCGCCCTAGAGCTTCTCAATCCCAAAGAAGACTTTAAATTGGGCGGCCGTAAGAGATTTCACCTAATTAGATTACTCTCCTCTCCGATAGGCGGCTTCACCAATAACAAAGACAAAAGAGTTAGTCTAGGTTACGCAGGATTAGTTTGCTAGAAATGCAAATTCAAAGTATTTATATACAAGGAAGTTTGGACACCAAGGAATTTCCAAAACCGAAAATATTCTCAAGATATTTTTCATTACTCCACCAAATTCGGTTTTCATAATTCCTGTGAATGCACTGTCCAAAAATAATGATCGAAATCTCCTTGGAAAACCTTTAATTAGCAAATGCAAATTACTAATTCTTATTTTCCATATATAATTATAAACCCTTAATTAAAAAGATTCTTAACTTATTTAAATTCGATCTTGGGATTTACTTCCTTCTTAGCCGTTAAGGAGTATATTTGAACAAAATAGAATAAGCATTAATGCACCGTATTCAAAGAGTAATGACTACATGTACAACAAAGAAGATGACTTGAGGATTTTGAATTACTTCAAGGTGGCACATAGGGCTTGCCGGAATTCTACTCCTTTGGAGGTTGTTTGGTGGCCTCCAAACCCTGGTGAGATTATAATTTGTTGTGATGGCGCTTCGCTTGGCAACCCAGGGCAGGCAGGTTGTGGCGTGACTTTCCGTGGCTCAAACGCGGAGATTTTGGGCAGTTTGTTGTAGGCCTTGGCTGGCAGACCAATTTCTACGCTGAAGTTTATGCAATTATTTATGGCGCGACGTATGCTAGAAGATGGAATACCAGGCAACTTTGTGTTCGTTTGTATTCAATGAGTTGCATTCAAGCTTTTCAGGAGGGGCAGCTTCCTTGGAAGCTGATGCAGAAATGGAGAATGGAAAGATCTTTTTATGATAATATTAGATATGTTCATAGCTATAGAGAGGTTAATTTTTCAGTTGATGCCTCGGCCAAACAAGCATGTTTGTTGGACGAGGATACCTTTGAGTTTTATGAGGGTAGGCCAGTGTCCACGAAAATTTATGAGTGGCTGGAGAGGTTTATTATCGTTTCACATAAGTCTTCTACTAGTGATGGCCTCATGGCTATGCATTGGTAAGGCTTAATCCCTATACAGTTTTTTCGTTTTTTAATATTATTGACCGAGTAAAAAAAAAGTTCAAAGAGTGATGACATTTTACTCTTGCAAGTCTTTTCCATGCTTGCTCACTTGAAACCGATTTACCACACTTACAAACAAGTTTACAATTGGTTCATCTGACTTTCAAGAACTACGTGATTGATCAAGTACCACTCAATCACAACTCATGGGTTTACGGTTCTACCAAAACAAGTTTCGGTTCTACCTCCATGTGAGTATTTTGCATAGTTACACTAGCTTACCAAAGATGACTAGGTACTAGGATCGGTTCCCCACATATATTTGGTATCTAACTTGTATGTACTGCACATTTCCATAGGATTGGTTCCCCCTTCCCAAAAATGTGTTGCACGTGTTCATAGGATTGGTTCCCCTTTCTTCCATAAACCTTGTTGCACCTCATACAAGGATCGGTTCCCCTTGTGATGCACTGCACCTCTTATTAGGATCGGTTCCCCTATTCTCAGTAATAAGTTTAGACATACACAACCCGATCATACCCCATGTGATTACTTAAGATCGGTTTCACTAATAAAAGTCATACCAATACATAAGTCAGGCCTCATGTGAATAGTTCTACCAAGAACACAAACAAGTCGTGAGCGGTTATACTAATCACACATATTGGTCGTTCATAAGATATGCAATGAAGAACAGTCCCAATAATGCCTGACGATTTCCTTTTCGGTTCACAACATATATCATGAACTTACTTCCTTAGAACACATGTAAACATTGTTCCCTAGGATGAAATCCTCACCTCATACCCATACATAATCACAATAGTATTCATGCGATTATGTCGATGTCTTATATACAAAGTTTAATGGTTAAGCAAGAAACTTCATATTGTATTCCTTAATACAATGTCTATCTAGAGTGTTCATGCTTCGCAGTTTTATGTTTTCAATATGCACAACTTGAAAGATACGTTAGGGAATGAAACAGTTCAAGTCAAATATCACTAACCTCAAGTGGAAGGTTGATGTTGTCGTTGTAGCTCCGCACTTCTTCAAGTCTTCGCAATACTTGTAATGTCTCACCCTAATACTTTCAAGCTAACCTATACGTATTTGACTCTAGTACATTTAAATCAACCGACTCTTAAATGAGTTTTGCTTCACTAAAATATGATAACCAAACTTGACATACCAACGCTTGGTGGGATCAACCGAGCAATGCTCTAACAATCTCCCCCTTTGTCAATTTTAGTGACAAAACTCTTACAATCATATGGATAAAAAAATTACAAGAATTCATTACACATACGCTTGATTCCCGAATCCACAGCACACAACCTGCATTTATTCAATCCTCAAAAATGCAACAGCTACTGATAGACACATTTTTGTGTCTGAATTGTCCTCAGTGTCTCTATTGTTAGTGCTTGATTTTGTACTTATTATGGTGTTTTTATGTTTGTGCAGGTGTTTTTGGAGGAATACACTTGTGTGGAAAAAGTTTCTCAAAAAGTGCTATTTGGACCCCCAAAGAAAATTACTGAAGGCACCCTCACTTTGGATAAGGGGCAACCAGTTGATAAGGGGCACCTCCCTGCCATCGGCACCTGAGACTTCGTTAAGGGCACTTCACCTTCTTCACGTTCAAAAATGACAAATGGGGGGAAAATTTTGTTTCTCAATTGTGTATTTTCGTTCACGACTTTACGAGATTCTTAGAGTTTTCTGGCACGGGAATTGATTGGTGATGGGCTGTAACATTAAAACAGGAGCGGTAATTGCCTTTGATTTGTAAAAGGAAGGATATATTCTCGGTTTGAAGAAAACAGAGGTGAAGATATTTTCAAGATTCGGCTTGTGTTATTACATGCTGATTTGGAGAAGATTTGTCGGCATTGATTGGAGGAGTTTGGAAAGAGTTTAAAACAAGAAAGAAGACATGTGGGAAGAAACAGGGGCTCGGGTTTCTGCTATTATGTCACGAGTCAGTTGAGTTATCGCATGAGGAGACAACATGTTTTGCCCTTTACAGAACGTGCTGGTGATGAGTTTGGAGTTTGCTGAGAAACAACAGGAGCGTGAAGGAGATAAAAAGGAGACTTAACGGCTAACAGACGCCTGAAGAAGTTAATAATGGAAAATATTCCCGTGGAAAATAAGAGGAGATTTGGAGCAATTATTGTCGGATTTGGGAGTGTTGTTGGATATAAATAGGTTCTAGGGAGGTATGAAAGAGTGACGGAGAGTTTGGGAGAGTTACGGAGCCTCAACAGATCCGGAGAATCAAATTACAGAGAAACACCATTGCTTCTGCTGTGAAGAACATAAGACGCACACCATCTGTCGTTCATGCTACAGTGATTGTGACAGTTGCTGATAGTCTTAAACGCTACAGTTACATCGACACTTTATTTGTATCGATCTCTGTAACAGTGGACTTGTAACACCATAAAAGTGTTGCAGTTTCCTGGTTTATTCAATTTCTCTCATTTTTATCATTTGTAAACACTTTTGAGCAATCAAATCAACTTTTGAGTGTGTTCCCATGATGAAGAGCTAAACCCACCCTCCGGGGCGACGGAGGAAGCCAAGTTTCACAAATATGGTAACTCTATCAATTCTTGTTATGACTATTTGCACTATTATTCAATTGATTTATGAGTATCATTGAATGGTTGTTATTACAATTGATGGGTCATGCTTAGCTTAGATGTTTTGATGTCCCATGCTTTAGTTTTACACCCATTACTTTTGAAATCTACCTTAGGCAATGAACTAGAGTCGATAAAACTTTATCATTTAAGCTTTTATTGTTTAGAATTGATATATGAACCATATGAGTGTGGAAATTGGTGGAATCCTAGCCCTGGTCTCTCCATATTTATTTATTTTACAACACTTTTTAATTGAGTTTGTTATTTTTATTTATAAAAATTAAGTCTAAAAAATCTTCCTTCACAAGTCTCAACGAACCTTCTTACTACAACATCATTGAAAATAACACATCAATTTTTGGCGCCGTCGACACGGACTTGTCTTTAGGCTAGAGTTTTTAGATTTATTTATTTTTAGGTTTTTGTTTTATTGTATTTGTTCTACTTTACGTTTTTGGGTTTTTGTATTTGCATTACGGATTTGGAATTTGGAGCAAAAGAAAAAAATTCCAAAGATTTTGGTGAATACTTAAAGATTTGGAGTCAAAGACAAAGCGAAAAGAGCGAGGAAAAAAAAGTTTATTTTTTTATTTTAGATTGTATTAGGATATCTTGTGTTCTTATAATTTTTTTTTTCTTTTGCACTTTATTTTTGGACTTTGGACTTTGAACTTTGGGACAATATTTTTATTTTTTTTAAACCCTAAGGAAGGGTAAAATTAAATATAAACTGTTTGCAGAGAAGGACGGCGATTACGATATCGCCTCGGCCCCTCGAGTTCGTACATGAAATAGGGGTCGTGGCCCGAGTCGACTTCAACGGTTCATCCCCCGCCTGGAACGGGAGGTAAGTTTGTCGAAACACTCGTGAATCCCCTGTCAGCGAGTTACTGTATTCCTTCGTTTGCATATATGTCGAGGAACTGAATACGGTTGTTTTAAATTCCTAGTAAAGCAAGGACTGGCCATACAATATAAGGGTTCGTATTTCATCACCGTTCTCTTCTTTACCGCCTTAGGAGAAAAAAACTTAACGCGAACCTAAGCCTTAAAATTTGGAATAGAACTAGACCGATAGGGTAACGAGCTTACTAGGAAAGTCATTCGAAAAATATTGGTTACTCTTTTAAGCATACTTCGAAGTTCATGATGGTTTCTGTGAGTTAAATGCGTGACTGCGCTGCCTTGTAATGCGGTGAGGCCTTGGGTATCAAAGCTCCACGCAGCTTCCCTCGCCTCATTTTAATCCGCACATCTTTGGTATCCCATTCATATGATATATTTACTCCTCCTTAGTCTATGCTTTTCCTCATTCGTTAGATAAACGTTCAAGCACCATCGTCCTCTTCCCTAGTGACACCAATCAACCATAAATTGATACTAGCATCACTTTTTACTCCATATATTTCTCCCCCTTTTTGTCACAAAAAAGACAAAGAAGCGAACAAATAAAGGACAACACAAAAAGGATCTTACAAATCTCAAAATAGACGTGCAACATGTTGAGTCAAGCACGAGGGTTTTACACACCATTTTTGATAACCAATATCAAAACTGAAACTACAAGTAATTACGTTTTGATATGTTATCATGGAAATAATTGCCCGAACCAATTTTCCCAACTAGTTTAGCAAACCAAAAATCAACTAATCAACTTAGTCCCTTTGCTAAACTGATTGTATAAATACAACCGCTTCATTCGATAAGACCAAAACAAAGATAAACTTCATTTTTCTCATCAGGTTCTAATTATCCATATAACTTAGACCTTTAGATTTTAAACAAGCCAAATACTAGGTGTTGATGGTGGATTTTCATTTAAGGCTAAAATTGTAAAAGCCAAAAATTATGCGCTAAAATCTTGTAAAAGATAAAGCCATTAATAAGTGATGAATACTTCTTTACTTTACTAATTCACCTAGAATGGAGCATGTGGCAACAATCCCAGTCTGTGAATTAAATACAACATTATTAATTAATGCATAACCAGCCTTGTATTTCCTATACTCATTATCAGTGCGGCATGACGACTGAGTGTTGTTCTCAGCAGAGCAACACGAACCTCCAAGCATTATAATGAAGCATGTACAAAATACTCGTACAGGCTGCAACTCTCGGTGTGCTATACTAGCCCGATTGAGCATATTACTCTCGTTGTGCTATACTAGCCCGATTGAGCATCTGGACTGATCATGTCAGTCTCAGAAATGATCACGACCATCCAACTTCACCAGCATGAATTGGATAGATCAGATCAGATCCATGACCCCAAGAAAGGTATTGGAATATTCACTACCGAACCAACACGGGCCCCGCATAATCGGCCTCCCCAAAAGATTGGCATAGCTTGCCAAAACGTCCAAACCAGAGCAGTATGGACGGAAAACCCTAAATTAGGGTTTGCGGCACATTACATGTGTCGTAAAACAGTCTCAACCATCCATCTTCACACTTATAGATGGAGGGTGTAGATATAGATTCAAAGGGCCCAGAGCATGTCAACACAATCACCGTGGGCCCTCCTATATACCTGACCGATCGGTCAGGACCAACCATGTTTGGTCATCCCAATTCATGTGCACGAACAGAGCATGACGCACGGCCGTGAAACCCAAAATTAGGGTTTTGAACATCACGAGCGTCCATTTTCTCCGGCACGAATAAAGGGTCCAAGATTAGATTAAGCAGGTCCGGTCATACCAACATGCCACCGTGGGAACATCTATCCCCTTACATGATCGGCCAAGGCATACCATACCTGGTTATCCCAAATTGCACGCCCAAACTAGCGTAGTCACACTTCCCAATTGCAAACTAATCTCGATCACTCAACTTCGCCGGAAAATTTGAGTGGCTTAGATCACGTTTTCATGGGACAGTCAGGTATAGGCGTGAACACCAGCCTACCACCTACACGCCAGACCAATCGGCCAAGATCGACCAAAATTGGTCATCTTGGAACGCGCTCCCGAAGTTGGCACGATGTGCGGCTTTTGCGGCACCAGTTTTCTGTCGCAAATTGATCTCGAACACTCAACTTTTCCATACGAATTTAGTGGCCCAGATCACACTTTCTTGAGACAATGGGGTATGGGCGCCTACACCATCATTCCATCTACACGCATGTATGATCGGCCAGCCAAAATCGTATCCCAAGCTTGGATTCGATCAGGCTGAAGAGTGGTGCTTGCGCACCTCCTCCAAAACCCTAATTTCACCAACGATCTTAGATGAGTGTCTCAAAGATCATCTCGTCTGTCCAACTTCACTGGCTTAGTTATACAACCCTGGTTAGGAGTTAATTGGTCAGTGCGGAGTCATGGTGATCACCATCCGTCACTCTACCACACCATGTAGTCGGTCAAGGAAGGACTTGCTTGCTCAACCTCTGAACCATCACATGAAGTAGTCTGGATATGAGGCTACTTTGAGATGCTCAAACATATATGTTTCATACATGCTGGATACACTCGATGCAGTACCTGGATAGAATGCGCACGATACTTCATAAGTATCAACTTCCTAAATAACGTAGTTATTTAATCTAGCATTACATGATACTTTCTGTGGGTCCCACGATCCGCACGCTCGAGATATCAATCATGTCACAAACTGGGGGATACATATTGGGGTATTGGTCTGGCGGTTTACAGTGTGAAGCGCACAATGCACAACGCGCCATCACAAGAACGTGTCAGGAAGTCATGGACAGTTAGTGATGATGGGAGAAGTGGGAAAGACTGGTCATGTGACACTAACACATTACTCCACTACTCCATCACTCCACTTCCCACGAGATACGAGGGTTAGGATAAAAGACTTGTATAAATAGGTTCTCCATCCTATTTTTCAAAAAAAAAAAAAAAAACAACAGAAACAAGTGTTGATACAATCGTATTCAAACACCGAAACTGATAGCTTACATCTTGCAAGCCGGTTTAGTTTTCTGATACAAGTCATACATAGGCCACACCTTCACGTTCTCAACACCTTATTCGCTTCCCTCCCTAAGATCAACCCCACATCCTTCACTTTGTGACCGAAACAAGTCCGAAACATACATTTCTTGGTTTAGGACGGATTTGCACAGATTGATTTCTCGAATCTACAAGCACTCACCGCACAGTGCATTTGTTTAAGGTTTAGATTCATTCCTCATCCACACACCCCAAATTACCAAAACCGGTAGGAATAGTTTTCACCCATAAAGAATTGGCGACCACGACGGGAGGTTTATCTCTCGGTTGCAAAAAATTGAATTGTCAATTTTTCGGTTTTTATCTCGCGATGTATCCTCACCCGGAAACCACAGGTGGTTCAGATATTGTAGGAAGTATAGGTAGAATGCTGGAGGATGTATTGGAAAATCAAGTCGGTATCGCTAGAATATAGAGCGAAACATTCTGCCTTTTGAATGATATAACAGCACAATTACAAGAAGGGTCGACAGACATCTACTCAGATAGTGCGAGAAACGCTGGATCCTTAGCCAGGGGTCACACCTTTACCAGTGGAGAAGCAAAAAAGCGTGTAATCGCAGGAGACTCAGGAAAGATGAACAACATGGTCCATCTGACAATGAAGACTCGAGGCAACTCCACAGAGGAAAGGACTTGTCCGGGGTAACATAATGTTTGCCGGATAAAGAAATGGAGCCTGCAGCTTACGGATCCCTGCTAGAAGATTTATATCTCAAGACTCTTGTTGAAGCCCGGAATACTTCCAATCTGTATCGAACTTTCAACCAAGTTAAGAAATGCTTGAGGAAGGAGAGATCAATCAAGAAATACGTGAATACATAGGATGGGAGCGTTCAATTCGATTACTCAGCAGTGATATTACGACACCTTCCACACCCCTTTACCCAGGCAAGCGATCCGCGGATATGATGGCACTCACAAATCTTCCAACTTCATCTCCGAAACGTGCTCCACATCAAAGACATGTAGATACATCACAACACCCACTAACGCAGGAAAATCTAGACTCAAAGTACCTACACTTTCCCTTCCCAATGAAAAAGATTTTTGAGTTGCTGGAGGCGTGGGTGCGAAATGGAGAGGTGGAGCTACCTCAGGTATGGCGTCCACCCACTGATCAAGAAGTAATGGACCCGAGGTATTTTCATTTCCACTGGTTCCTTCACCACCCCACCAGTGAATGCACCACTTTGAAGAGCATTGTTCAGGAGAAGCTTGATTCAGAGGGATAGCTTTCCTTCTCTGAGAAATTAATGCGGACGACTTCCTTGGAGGGGCTACTTCGGTTTGATACAAGTGAGGTCTCAAAAGCAAGTAAGTTATATTCAACAATCTTACGAGAAATATAGTTTTAGAATTCACTGGGGACTTAACATCCCGTGCGTGAAAAAAAGAGGCTCAATAATCAAACGCTATGTTTGTTTCCTTTCATACTTCCCTTTTACGCGACATTTGCAATTTCATATGATATGTGGAATTATTCATGATCAAGATGAAAATTCCATTTAAAATAATCCTTTTCAGAAAATTCGATTCACAAAACTATCTCAAAATAAACCAATCCAATTATCTATTAATTCAAAACCGGAAGTCAAATTGTGAAAGGAAATCCTCACTATCACTCAAAAATAAAAAATAATAATAAAAAAAACATCTTAAAGAAAAGACAAATAAGTTGCGTGAATCCTTCAAGGAAAGTCCTTCAACAACAACTCGTCTTTCTGTGCAAGAAAGGCTTTCATTTTCTAAAGAACGGCCTGTTCCAGCTTTAACTCATTAGACAGCCTTTCAATCTTCTCTTCCTGGCGAGTAACACAGTCTGCAGAATGTGCTTCATCTTGTAGTTTCTGGAGCTCCTGAATCTCGGAGAACCCTTTGAAGAACCAAGGAGCATTGAAGTCATACTGCACAAACACATCTCGATGGAACTTCCAGTCTTCAATCATCTCCTTAGAAATTGTTCGACCAGTCGTGACGCTCATCCCATGGATAGAAAATAAAGCTTCTTGGACGCGATTGACCAAGGGAAGGCGACTTTTGAGCTTCGTAGTGGTAGCAATGTGGTCGTGCTTCTCCTATATCGCTTTGTACAACCTTTCGAACTGATATGGCACACTGAATCCTCCAACCAACACATGACCTGGATAAGGAGTAGTGAAAGGAGGATCGAACAAAGCCCCAGGCTGCATTACCAATACTTAACCAATTTTAAGAGCCTTGTCAGTTGTAGGAGGCCTTTTGGAAGAAGTCACCACATCTTGATTGATCAGAACCTTTTCAGAACGTGCTTCAAGTAAAGTCATCTCAACAATAACATATGTTTCCTCTCCTACATTTCTTCTGATGTCTACTTCGCTCTGGGTACTGATTTCCATCACCACCTCATAAACAAGATCACTTACGGAGGCGCCTTGTCCATCCGAGCTTGCGTCATCTCTGTTATTGTCCAGTGAAGGAGCGGTTTCGGTTTCACCAGACTTCTCAGCATGCGGATCAGTGTATCCAGAATTCTCAACACGAAGGCCAACGTCACCAGACTTTTTGCTCTGAATGCGCGCCAACCTTGTGAAAACATTCTATTTCGGAATTCCCTGAATTCGAGCAAGGATCACTCTTAGAAGAAATCACTCTGGAGAAATGAAGGAGTCGACGGAAAGAGATTTAAATACCTTCATATTGGAGGAATTGAGGATCACCGGATCGCATGCCTGCCTTTTGGATCTCCCTCCTGCTTGGGGACTGCAGTCATCAGCTCTGGTCCATTTGCCTAGGAGTGGTTTCAATTGGAAATGCTTCTTCAAGATGTCAGAGGATGGCTCACCATGGGAATTTGTCACAACATCCTCTGAGAACTTATGAAAAGCCAACAGTTGCTTCCTCCAAAATTCCTTATACTGATCGGTTACCACTGGATTTCTCCCAATAGGCCAGAAAGGAAGACTCAGCCATTCTAAAAACATGTCAGCATTAAGAATATCTAGGAGAAGTTCTTTCGGAGCCTCCGATGGATGAATAAATGGAACACCCTGGTCAAATCCCATTTGACGAGCAGCCTTGTCAATATTGTACGAAGTCACAGTAAATGCTTCGTTGAATAGAGATGGGACATATCCCGGGATGCAGCTGTGCAGATAAACAAGTTCTCCAAATCTCATAGTCTTAGCATCGGTAAGCAATGCAACATCAAGACGGTCAGAAGCAATAACAAAGGTCTTTGGTTGAACAATGGAAGAATGGATCGGCCCTCATGGACGGAAATCTACGGAAGACACATTGTCAAAGATGTACACGAGTTTCGCACCGGTTCTGGGACGCCTCCTATGATAACGGAGTATTCTCGATCCGCCATACAAACTTCTGAGCGAGGTTGCAGGATCAGGAGCATAATTTTTGAAATGTTCCCACAAGAATGCCTGAAGAAAAGCGAAGTGGACGTGCGACTCCACCTTCTTGTACCCGTTGGAAACATACACGTCCATTGCTAAGGCGTCCAAATGAGAATACAATGATCCAAGGAACAAGGCACCTAGGGGAAGAACCTCACGTTTTGCTATTTTTATAGCAATCCTGACGAGATCACCTCTTATGGTCTTCTTTCCAGAACCGTCGTCGAATATGTCTCTGGACAGCCATAAAGACAGGAATGCAATCACGCTGAGCTCGTTTTCCAACTCTTGACCCGGTTCTGGGTCTGCAGAATACCACTCCAACACCCACCAGGTGTAAAAGTATCTCGTATCTTTTTTTTCCTCCTTGTCCAGACTGTTGAATCCTACCACCTTTTGAAGTATAGCGTCATAATTACGTTGTTCTGTGTCAGAAAGCTCGTAACAAAGACTTCCGGCGATAGGCAGGTTCATTAATGCAGCTACGCTCTCCAGAGTAATAGTCATCTCTCCCTATCTAGATATAGATGTATGATTAGAAGGGCGCCACCGAGAAATAAAATTAACCAAGCCCGCAACGTCTTTCTTAATTTCAAGAGCAGCAGATGCCATGACGCATTAAGGATTTGTGCTTTGGTAAAATTAGCTTTAACATCCTTATTATTCAACATGCGTCTCATCCATCCTTCATAAGAACCTAGTGGAGTATGTAAAATCTTGAAGTCGATAGGAGAAGACAGATATTCGTTTCTTCGAAGACAAAATCTCATCACAAGTGCTGAAGAAGAAGATGGATCAGCTTCCATATTTTCTGAACCGGAGAGCAGGACTATCTTGTGAGAAGAATGTCTCCTAATGCTTGGAAAGGCGAGGGAAACAACTTATCATCGATGTTCGGTATATCTTTGAAGCTGTCAACACTTCCTGATTTGGCACCAACATTATCTCCGGAAGACATCTCAACATGAATTCTTTTCTTCATTCCACAATGAAACAAAAGACAAGAGTTAGAACTCATATAAAAAGCGCATGAGATGTGTAGTCACACACGACAAGACACAATTCACGTTGAAATGCGCAAAGCCGGGATTGGATCCAAACGCCGGTATTGATCAAGCCACGGTATTGCTCAAGCTTCAAGACCGGTATTAGTTTCAAGTCCGGTATTGGTTTCAAGCCCGGTATTGATCAAGCTTCAAGTCCGGTATTGCTCAAGTTTCAAGTCCGGTATTGCTCAAGTTTCAAGTCTGGTATTGCTCAAGTTTCAAGTCCAGTGTTGGTTCAGGGCACAAGGCTAGTATAAGGTCGACTTTCAGTCAAGCATATGTGGGTGGGACCCACGTTTGAATCAAACGCACATGGTGGGGCCGCATTCATGTGAACGTATTATAACAAAGTTTTCTTATATTCATGGGAATTATTTTTACGAAATTCAAGCCCAATTTCTTTCCAAGATACAACCTAAGAAGTTAGTTTTGCATGCAACAACGGAAGAAGAAGCAAAAACGACATATTCACGGACTCGCGGTACTAAACCATCCTAGCAAATATGGGCGGTTTTACTATCAATCTTGATGGGAAAGCTAAGCATGATGTATCTTACAAAAGGTTTTTACCTAAGAAATTAGGGTTTTTCCTATAAAAAAGAAAGAAAGAAGAGAAACCGAAACTTACCTTGGCGCGGACGGACGGCAGCGGGCAACGGCGGCAACTACGGCAACAGCAACAGCGACGGCGTCGGCAGGAGTGGCGGTGGTACTCGCGAACGGGATCTGCCAAACAAAAAAAAACGTGAGAAAAAGAAAAAGGGGTTGGTCTCTTTTATAGACAAAAATTAGAAGAATCCCAATAGAACAAGGATTCCTCTTTTGGTTGGATTCCTCTTTTAATTCAAACACCTAAAGAAGGAAACCGGTCCCACCAAAGGATTCCATACAAGCACGGCGGCGTTTACATGGACAATTGCTAGCGGTCGGTCAAAGTTTTTCCGGGTAAACTTCCTTTATCCTATCTTTTTCACATATGTATGTCACCATCTCATGCCTACCCCACAATAGTGTAACCATTATGTGCTAGTAAGGGGACTTAATGTTGATGGTGGATTTTCATTTAAGGCTAAAATTGTAAAAGCCAAAAATTATGCGCTAACATCTTGTAAAAGATAAAGCTATTAATAAGTGATGAATACTTCTTCACTTTACTAATTCACATAGAATGGAGCATGTGGAAACAATCCCAGTCTGTGAATTAAATACAACATTATTAATTAATGCATAACCAGCCTTGTATTTCATGTACTCATTATCAATGTGGCATGACGACTGAGTGTTGTTATTAGCAGAGCAACACGAACCTCCAAGCAATATAATGAAGCATGTATGAAATACCCGTACAGGATGCAACTCTCAGTGTGCTATACTAGCCCGATTGAGCATATTACTCTCGGTGTGCTATACTAGCCCGATTGAGCATTTAGAATGATCATGTCAGTCTCAGAAACGATCATGACCATCAAACTTCACTAGCATGAATTGGATAGCTCAGATCAGATCCATGACCCCAAGCAAGGTATTGGAATATTCATTACCAAACCAACGCGGCCCCCGCGTGGTCGGCCTCCCCAAAAGATTGGCATAGCTTGCCAAAATGTCCAAACCAGAGCAATATGGACGGAAAAGCCTAAATTAGGGTTTACGGCACATTACATGTGTCGCAAAACAGTCTCAACCATCCATCTTCACACGTATAGATGGAGGGTGTAGATATAGATTCAAAGGGCCCAGAGCATGTCAACACAATCACCGTGGGCCCGCCTACATACCTGACCGATCGGTCAGGACCAACCATGTTTGGTCATCCCAATTCGTGCGCACGAACGGAGCATGACGCACGGCCGTGAAACCCAAAGTTAGGGTTTTGAACATCACGAGCGTCCATTTTCTCCGGCACGAATAAAGGGCCCAAGATTAGATTAAGCAGGTCCGGTCATACCAACATGACCACCATGGGCCCATCTATCCCCTCACCTGATCGGCCAAGGCATACCGTACCTGGTTATCCCAAATAGCACGCCCAAACTAGCGTAGTCACACTTCCCAATTGCAAACTAATCTCGACCACTCAATTTCGCCGGACAATTTGAGTGGCTTATATCACGTTTTCATGGGACAGTCAGGTATAGGCGTGAACACCATCCTACCACCTACACGCCAGACTAATCGGCCAAGACCGACCAAGATTGGTCGTCTTGGAACGCTCGCCCGAAGTAGGCACGATGTGCGGCTTTTGCGGCACCAGTTTTCTGTCGCAAATTGATCTCGACCACTCAACTTCGCCAGGCGAATTTAGTGGCCCAGATCACACTTTCATGAGACAATGGGGTATAGGTGCGTACACCATCATTCCATCTACACGCATGTATGATCGGACATCCAAAATTGTATCCCAAGCTTGGATTCGATCAGACTGAAGAGTGGTGCTTGCGCACCTCCTCCAAAACCCTAATTTCACCAACGATCGCAGATGAGTGTCTCAAAAATCATCTCACCCGTCCAACTTCACCGGCTTGGTTATACAGCCCTGGTCAGGAGTTAATTGGTCAGTGCGGCGTCATGGTGATCACCATCCGTCACTCTACCACACCATGTGGTCGGTCAAGGAAGGACTTGCTTGCTCAACCTCCGAACCATCACATGAAGTAGTCTAGATATGAGGCTACTTTGAGATCATCAAACAACGATGTTTCATACATGCTGGATACACTCGATGCAGTACCTGCATAGAATGCGCACGATACTTCACAAGTATCAACTTCCTAAATAACGTAGTTATTTAATCTAGCACTACATGCTACTTTCTGTGGGTCCCACGATCCACACGCTCGAGACATCAATCATGTCACAAACTGGGGGATACATATTGGGGTATTGGTCTGGCGGTTTACATCGTGTAGCGCACAACGCGCCATCACAAGAGCGTGTCAGGAAGTCATGGACAGTTAGTGATAATGAGAGAAGTGGGCAAGACTGGTCATGTGACACTAACACATTACTCCACTACTCCATCACTCCACTTTCTCAACTTCCCACGAGATACGAGGGTTAGGCTAAAAGACTTGTATAAATAGGTTCTCCATCCTATTTTTTTAAAAAGAACAAGACAACAGTAACAAGTGTTGATACAATCGTATTCAAACACCGAAACTGATAGCTTACATCCTGCAAGCCGGTTCAGTTTTCTGATACAAGTCATACATAGCCAACACCTTCACGTTCTCAACACCTTCTTCACTTCCCTACCTAATATCAACCCCATATCCTTCACTTTGTGATCGAAACAATTCCGGAACGACCATTTCTTGGTTTAGGCCGGATTTGCACAGATTTATTTCTCGAATCTACAAGCACTCACCGCGTAGTGCATTTGTTTAAGGTTTAGATTCATTCCTCATCCACACACCCCAAATTACCAAAACCGGCATGAATATTTTTCACCCATAAACACTAAGTTAGTTAACTAGCATTTCCTTGTTTAGGATTTCGGCTAGACTTGAATAACCGAAACCTCCACTTTGATAAGTCTAACTAAGATTAGAATTAACTTAGTTTAGTTTAGCTTATCCGAAATCGAATTGGACTAAACAACTCTTCCCGTCAACATATTCATTTGTTAAGCCATAAACAATTCATACAAACCAATAAATCAAATTGTATAATTATTTACCTCAACCGGATACAATAGAAATAACATATATAAACCAAAGTTTCACTATTACACCGAAATTTTGTAAGCTTAAACAATTGATACTACACAATAAAGCAAAAATAACAATTTTTTTACTTAATTGGAAGCAATTAAATTAACATAGATATTAAAGCACCGCAATTGCACCAAATTTTGAAAGCCTAAACTATTGATATCACACAAAAAAGCAAGATAACAAAAGTTTTACTTAACTGGAAACAATTGAATCACACACACATCCATACATTCATAATGAAATAAACACACCAATTGTACCAATAATTTATTTTAAGCAAAAGCAATATATATATATCAAATAAAAATAGGCTTTTCTTAAAACAGGAAAAAAATTAACTAACAAAATTGTTACCTCAATTTCGCATCCAACTTCTCCAAATATGATTCCATCGCTTTCTTCTTCCGGGAGAATTGATATCGAAATACCATCATGTTGTCATTCTAATGGCAAAAAAAAAAAAAAAAAAAACAACAACCAACCTTTACCAGAGAAAGGTTGAAAATCGGTTTTAACAATTGCAAGGAAAAGTTGAAAACCATCGAAACACATATGCTTTTATGCTAAACCAAAACCGATTCAACATATTGTGACTTTTTCAAATATTGTTTCTACAGGAATCCCTCATGATCCTTTGATAAAGCCTACCAACTTGGGCTAGAACTTAATACTGCTAAGTTGAAATCCTAATGGTCGGATTTTTTGAAATATACAACAAAGATTGTTAAGGTATAACTATGTAAATTGACGACCCTTGTACAAAATAAAAAGCAACTCCATTTTTTCATAATAAATGTAAACTCCATTTAGTTGAAACTACAATACATCAAGTCTAACATAAAACTTACTCAACAAATTACATGTTATTCATTTTCCTATAGTGCGAGATTGAATTACCACTGCGGCTTCGATGTGATAAAAAGGCTCTCCTATCCATTTGATATATGCAGCCTAGGCCGCACGTCTATCCCATTTTTGCCTCGCGAGAAACTCGTTGTACATGGTGCACAATCTCATAACGTGAATCATCCTATCACGAATATGGGACGGTTCATAATTATAACGTAGTTTCTTGTTGTAATTAGCGAAAGGACCAGAACCAACTTGAGTCCAAAATAAACTTTCATGTTGTTGTTCTTCGGGAAGATCTTTGACAATGTAATAATTTTTAACCCATTCGGTCTCTTCCTCGACTTGCTTGAATACTTCTCAGAGATGCACTTGTTATTTGCCTCATTTTTCGGCCTTGCGCTTCTCTTCTTCTTCCTTCGTAGGATATGTTGATGGAGTGAATGGTTTTTTAGTAGGTCGGATGCTTCTTTTTCGTATTTCTTCTTCCATTGCCACTATTGATTTGGTTGGCCGTTTGCATCTTCTAAGTATGTTTTCAATTGAATTGTTATCTGATGATGGACCAGACATTGAAAAATTGATTTACTTTGATTGTTTTTGGTTGTATTTCCTTCCTCATGATCGAATATTTATATAGAAAATATCGCAACGGCTCAAATTTTTGGGAAAAGTGTATCCATAAATAATGTAACGACATTTTTTAATAGAAAAGATTCCAAACTAATAGTGCTATCTAATAAATAATAATGATTAGTTAGAAAGATTTAGATGTAGCTGAAAATATGTGGGATATTTTATTACATACTTGTCAGTAGGTAGGTCAAGTACCGGGGGGGGGGGGGGTAATGGTTTATAACCAGGTACATTTTTCCATTTTGGAGAAGGGTTTGCAAGAGCTTGAATAAGAAATCTATTGGAACCAAAGAAACAACTACGGATTTTCTTACCATAAGGTATACGAATAAGTTCTGGGACGCCAAAATTAGCCATGAAAGCCTAAGATTTTGAGTAAATAATGAGTTTGTTTTGATATCTCTCTGATGTAAGGGATGAAAGAGATACAATTATGAAACTGGGATTTTCAAAAGCTTAATAATGTTGAGTGATGAAAGAGATACAGTCCTTTCTTCAAATAATGTTGTTTTACTCATCTTTATAATGTGACCTGACATGCTTTATCAACAATAATGTTAGAGAGTATAGCTCTTTCAACAGTAAAAACGCGTCGAAAAACCATTTGATATTTTCTAAAAAATTATGAATTCTCTGTCACAACTCTGATACTTGTCAGCTGGATATGAACCGACGATTTGAATTTTTTAAGCTTTAATTTTTTTTTTCTTCCATTGATTTTAGATTCACTCTATCTCCCTAATAAACAATTTTTTAGCCGACCAAAGGAGAACGATAATGAGGGTTGTACTAATACATGTTAATGCATATTTTCAGAACATCGCATCAAAAGTCTAATGTTAATAAAAGTATACAAAACATTACACCAAAATCTACTTGAAATATATATATATACATAAATATTTTCATTATGTTTTACAATTTAATAGAAAATATGCCTAAAAACAAAACCATGTTCATCAATTAGCTAAAAAGAAATGAGTTCAAGAATTAAATAGAAGTAAAAACTAACATCCACCCATCCAAAGATTCCAAACTTAAAGCTGGCTATCTTAAAGACTTCACCAATAAAAAAGATTTCAAACTTAAAGTTGGCTATATAATAAATAATAATTTATACTTAGAAAGCTTTAGATGTAACTGATAATATGCAGGATATTACATTACATACTTGCTAGTAGGTAGGTCAAGTACCGGGGAAAAAAAACTGTTTCATGACCAAGTACCTTTTTTCATTTTGGATAAGGCTTTGAAAGAGCTTCAATGACCAATCCATTGGAACCAAGGAAACGACTATGGATATTCTTACCAAAAGGTACACGAACAAATTCTGGAACGCCAAAATCATCCATGAAACCCTAAGATGTTGAGTAAATAATGAGTGTGTGTTTTGATCTCTTTTTGATGTAAGGGATGAAAGAGACACTTAAGAAACTGCTGCTACCAATGCCTTTGACCAACTCTAAAAGGAAACACCTATTTTAGCTTTGCCATGTTTCTTTAAGCAATTTTCAGTTGAGAGTGATTCAAGCGAGAAATGCATTGGAGTTGTGGTACTTCAAGAAGGGAAAACTGTTACTTTCTTCGACAAAGATTTGGGTCCAAGAGGCAGAGCAATATCTACTTATAAAAAGGAGTTCTTAGCTGTTTTCATGATTGTAACCAGATGGAAACATTATCTTCAAGGAGGCAAAACTGACCACCAGCGCATTAAGTACTTTCTTGGAGCTAAAGATAACCATCGTATTGTGGCAGAAATGGTTGATTAATCTCTTAGGATTTGATTATGAGATCAAGTATAACAAAAGATCACAAAATATTATAGTTTATGCGCTTTATAGAAGGCCACACTCTACAACTAGTTGCAGTGCTCTAATCATCTCAAGACCTATATAGGTACAAGAAATTGTTAATAGTTATGCTGATAATGATAAAGCTCAACAACTTATTACTCAAATTCTATTGTCCTGTCAAGTTGTGCCACATTATACTTACCAGGATTAACCAATATGATATAAAACTAGATTCTATGTTAAAGCTAGTAATAATTTCAAAACTTTCATCATGATCTCCATCCACTCCTCTGTTGTTGGTGGAAATTCGGGTGTACATGCTTCTTATATTAGGGCCAAGAATTATTTTATTGGCATGGTTTGAAGAAGGACATCTTGATATTTTTCTCCACATGTTATATTTTCCAAAGAAACAAAGGGGATCACACCATATCAGGGGTCTTCTCTAAATTCTACCAGTACTTGACACTGCTTGACAACATATTACAACGGATTTTATCAAAGATTTCATATGAGTGAGAGAAGAAGTGTTATCTTGGCGGTGGTTGATAGACTCACCAAGTATATCCACCTCATTAGATTACAATGTCCTTACAATGTTGCATCTATAACACTTGCATTCCTTACTCAGGTATTCAAGTTGTATGGATCCCCAACATCTATTATCTCTGATAGAGACAAAGTTTTTACATGCAATGTGTCGAACGATTTATTTAAATAGGCATTAATCTGAATTTGAGCACTGCTTACCACCCTCAATCAGATGACTAACTTGAAAGGGTCAATGAATGTTCAGAAAACTACTTAAGATGCATGATAGGGAATAAGCCGAAGAAATGGTATCAGTGGATTGCACTTGTATAGTGGTGGTATAACACTAACTGTCACTCCAGTCTAAAGATGTCTCCATTCCAAGCATTGTATAGTTACAAGCCTTCACACTTGGCATTTTCCACAACTATAATCACTTATGTAGCTTTAATAGAAGACTTGAATAAGAGATTTTCAATATTATATATACTCAAAGAATATCTACACAAGTCTCAAGAGATGATGAAGTAATTTTCTGATTGAACAAGAACAAACAGATTCTTTGAGGAGGGGGATATAGTTTATTTGAAGCTTCAACCTTACAGGCAATCCTCTGTTGCATTGAGTAAGGATTTCAATTTTTCAGCAAGGTGCTTTGGCCCTTTTAATCTTTGCAGAGACCTGGGTATGTGGCTTGCAAATTGCAGTTACCTACTCAAGCCCATATTCACATAGTATTCCATGTGTCTCAGCTGAAGAAATAGATTGATCATACATATATTGCATCTCCAGATCTACCTTTTATGGACCATGAGGTCAAGTTATTATGCAACCTCTAGATATTCAGGGGTCCAGAGTTACTTCCATTCATGGTCATAAAGTTAAGCAACTGTTAATTTAGTTGAAAATTTTATTTCTAGTGAATGCAACTTGGGAAGATTATTCTAACATGTGGAAGCTCACTACCATTGCTTTATCCTTGAGGAAAAGGTTAAATTTTGAGGGGTATGCAATGTCATGTTCTTAATAGTATATTAAATCTATTGGGTCTGCCATAGTTATAGTGCATTGAGGTGGTAAAATGTAACACTAATGTGAGTATGATAAGGCATGGGCAGTCAGTTAGGATGGTGATAAGTGGCAGTCACCTGTCAGTCAATGATTGGGTTTGTTATTATTGGGTATAAATGTTGTAATAGAAACTTGTTTTAGGTTATCTAAGAAGTTAATGAAACTTTGTCCATGTTCTTGAGAAACAGAGGTTACCATTTGGATGAGTTCCTCTTTGAACTAAATATTTGTCTTAGTTCTTGTTGATTATTTAATTTTTGATTCTAATCTTGTACTAAGAACATTACAACAAAATTATTTGAAATATAGCTTGGACGTACCTGTACACCCTAGCTTAAATTAAAGTAAAGTGTTATTTGAAATAATAGACTGTCGTTTTATATTTTAGTCTGGTGTTATGTTTATTTAATTAATAAATATTTTTTTTTATTTGCAACATTAGTGTATACTATCATAATTAATTTAAACCTCTCTTATTTTAAAGCAAACAACATTTGATTAAAGTATATAAATCATAAAACTTATTAATTAACGTTCTCATTTAGCGACGGGTGGTGGAGCATTTAAGTAGCAGAAGGGTTGAATATGTGAAGCTCTATAAGGATGTTCAAACAAGCTTCAAAAAGGAAAGGTCTGCCATTAGATACTTTCCATCTCGCTAGTGATCTTTGTACTACTTCATCAGTACCTTCACCGTTTAATCTATTGCGGTTATTGTGCATTACCTGAGATGTGAATTGATGATTAATTATTCAAAAATCATGCGACGATCCTTGAGCCTCGCGCATAATCGTGTTCCATGTTTCTACGAAGAACATTGCAAAAGTGTTCTCCCAAAACCTCATAATCGATACAGGCTGATTAATATTGATGTTTCTCTTGATTGAAATATATAAGCTCTACAAATAGCTAAACCCTCTTCTGGGGAAGACTTAACACTACGACCTTTAGAGACATTTTTTAGATAATTTTTGAGTGAGATTAGAGGTGTAAAAATTGTGAATTTGGAGCTGAGAAGAGTTGAATTTATAGGGGAAGAACTTACATCCGTTAGATGACTAAACATTTAGCTGTTCAGATATATTCGTTGGGCGGCTTATCTAGCACCACGTGTCTGGGAAAGAAACTCTAGTGGTTGAACTTAAGACGCGCGGTGTAGGTTCAATCGATGGTGGTTGAACATCATCCATGCGTCACAAAATGAAGCGTCATCTCCTCTTAGTTCGCAATGGGAAAATAAAAAAATTGTTGGTTTACCCATCTATTTTTTTCATGTTTGCACATACCACAAAAAATGGGCTAATCTATAATTTTCCCTCCCCTTAGGATCGAACAAATTCTTATTAACTGTAGTTGATTCAATTAGACAAAATAAAGATAAATCACGTTTTTCAAATAAAAGGGTATCTTGGTCATGTATAGAAAAATTAATTACATTATGCTGGGTGAAATATCCAACTTAGGATATTAAAAAAGTATCTTAATGAATCTTGAGTACGTAAACAATATATATATTCGCTTGTTTTCTAGACCCGGAAATTCAAATCCAAGAGTTAAATAACCAATTATGTGTGTTCGTGATATATATAAATTTAACAAATAATACTTTAACACGGACTTTGAAAATAAACTTTCTCTCTTCTGTTTGGTGTTTGAAACACTAGGGCCGTGAAAATCTCATTTTCTCAGATTATGGTCAAATTTCTTTTTTCTTTACTACTAGTTCTTGTTTCTATAAATCGTTTTCCCCTTTCTAAATCTTCTTCATATATTGCAGTTTTCTCTATTTTCATGGATTTTCTTCGACAACAACATCATAAGACACTATATAATAACATAACACAAAAACTTCGATCAAGATTCAGACAACAGAAGACCGATTCTACCGATTTAAAAATTAGATGCTACATTAGTTTATATAGTATTAGTTTTATGTTATTCAAAACTATGAAAAATGGTCGGATCACTTGATGATCCTAGCACATCTTCGTTTTGTAGAGGCGATATTTTATTTTGTCTTGTCCTTGGTTAATCTGTTCTTGGCTTATTGGAAAACTAGGTTTGGTAAAAATGTTTGAATCTTTGAATATGTTTTCCCAGAGAAATCATATGTTGATGTAATAGTTTTGAATTTTGTTGACTATGTAACTTAATTTCCTTGTAATGATCCCGATCCCGAATCAGAACTATAAATATAAGTTAATAACAATAACAATTTATTTTTAAAACAATAGTATTTTTGTGAATATGTAAGTATGGGTTTGATGTACATTTTTATCCGTAAGCACATATATATAATGGTAGTTATGGTTATCGGGGTATTATTAGGATTACATCAGCCAACTAAGAATACTTGTTTTCTTTATAGAGTAGTATAAGAAAGATATATTGGTTTCGGGTAGATACGACGCAAGCCAACATCAATAGATGTTGAGAATACTTTACCATTGTTCTAATGGAGCAATTCTTAATGAATAAGAAAATCTATTGAGTGGTCAGAATATTCCTTGAAGTCCATCCTTTCTCATATTTAATTGATTCTATCGTAGCTTGTTTTAGGCAGTTCTTTTGATTTTCCTTCTTTTTTACTTGACGGATTATTTGATTATGTACTACTTCAAGTATGTTGTCACTTCTTCTTGTTCATATCTATCTTTTTGTGTACATGATCTCTAATGTAACCTTTACTTAATGTTATCACAAAAAGAAAATAAATGCATATTATAAAAAACAAAAATTAAAGGGAAAAAAAATGGCGAATGACATACATTACCCCAAGTTGCAAGCATCAGTATATCACTATGATGCTTCCTTGCTACATCAGTATGCAAATTGATATTTGCATGACGCCGAGCCAAGAAGCTTATTGAGGTATTCGCGAGTTCAATATAGAAATCGGTTTGGCAATAAATATTAAAAGTGTACCTAGAGTGACTACAATGAGCATTTTGTAAAAGCAACTGGAGCACCACCACTTAATCTTGCTCATCAATTCATCATCAACAAATATTTGATTCTAAGTATCCACTTTACTTGGTTAAATATAAAATTGAGGATTCCAAATTTATCATCAACAAATATTTTGTAAAGTGTAGTAGATATGCTTACAAAGATAAAAATTGAGTAATGTAAAGTGTAGTAGATATCCATTTTAGAGCACTGCTCGGTCGAACTCGCATGCGTTGCTATCTCAAGCATTTTTTTCAATGTTAGTGATCAAAACTATAAGTCTTGATTTCTAGTCTACTATAGCTAAGTCTCGGACTAGGATAAAAAGTGTAGTTGAGCTCAAGAACTCCATGACGATCATCATACAAGACGAAGAACTACTCAAGGAACTGGTGGAACATCATCAACTAAAAGGTATGTGGAGACTTGAACTTATCTATCACTCAAAAGTCTATCTACTCTATATCCTATCTTGAGATAAAAGTCATTTTTATATATATACTTTGATTATACATATTTGCTATTTCCAGCCGAGTTTATCTCGCCTATATATTTCTCGAAATATGTGTTGGTAAGCTTTCGCTTTGGCCAAGTTCATCTTTACCTAGTGACGAAAGTCATGATATGTTTCAATCACTTGAAAATGGCTTTGGCAAAAAATGGTTTGTGAATAACAACTATATAACGTCCTCTAAGAATGTTTCAATGATTGAAATGAGAGTTTAGATTATATAACCATTATTGGATATAAGCATTGTGTGGAAACACATACATGTATAAGTCCTTATTCCTTTAACCAAAGTATGCGTACTTTGTTGATCAAGAAAACCAGAACAAGAGTCCACGTACCCAGTCCTGCCGGAGGTTCTCTTCCCGAGAAAAATTGCTGGAGTTTGTAACCTTTTACAAACTTATTACGGGTACTTAAGTCCGCGTACTTAGGTTGGTTATTTTCTAAAAACGATTATTCATGAACTTATACTTATATTAAAGTTTATGAATCAATTTGAGTGCATCAAATCGTTTTTGTTTCGATTCTTTCTTGTATACTTCTATAAGATCTAAGCAATTGAATAACTCTCTAACTAGTTCATTTGAGTCATTTGAACTAGTTGTGGTAAAAAATAATATGGTTAATATGAAAGTGATCATATGGCTAACCATTTGGTTAACTACTGTTGAAGCAAAGAATGTACATGTTTGGGTATGGTTACACAAACCTAAAACGTGCATTTTATTTGTGTGTTACAAGCTAAGTTTTCGATCTAACAGTTGAAAGATATTAGCTTGAATCTAATCAGGTTTTCATCTAACAGTGAATATTGAATGCTTTGTTACTAAGCTAATATTGATTGCAAACCCTGATTTGAAAGACTATATAAGGGAGAACTCTAGCAACCGGGAAAACTAATCCCCACACCTCCTGTGTGATACTAGTTGTATTAGCTAGAGTCGATTATCCTTTAACCTTAGGTTTCTTCTCGAGACCCTGTAGTTAACGACTTAAAGACTTCATTGGGATTGTGAAGCCAGACCGATACTACTTTCTTATAGTTGTATGATCTGATCTTGCTGTTTTTATCGTATTGAGTACAATCGTAACGATTAGCTTGAGATTTATATCTTCGATATGCAAGATATAAAAGTAATCACAAACATCTTCGTCTCATCGTTTGTGATTCCACAATATCTTCTTTCGCCGCGTCGATTAAGATTATTGTGAGGTGATTGATAATACTGAGCTGTTCGGGAATATAAGTCTGGTTTATCAATTAGTTCATGTTCACCTTGATTTATCAAAAGATGGAACAAAACTCGTAGGTATTTCTGCGGGAGACATATTTATCTATTACCGTAGACTTTTCTGTGTGATACATATTTGTTTATTAAAGTATCCGACTTTGGGTAGTAGCAACTCTTAGTTGTGGGTAAGATCAGCTAAGAAAATCAAGTGTGTAGTATCCTGTTAGGATCAGAGACGTAAGGAGCGCAACTGTACCTTGGATCAGTGTGAGATTAATTGGGGTTCAACTACAGTCCAGACCGAAGTTAGTTTGTAGTAGGCTAGTGTCTGTAGCGGCTTAATATAGTGTGTTCAATCTGGACTATGTCCCGGAGTTTTTCTGCATTTGAAATTTCCTCGTTAACAAAACTTCTGGTGTCTGTGTTATTTCTTTTCCTATTATATTTTGTTATATAATTGAAATATTACAGGTTGTGCGTTTGGATCAATCAATTGTGAAATCCAACCTTTGGTTGTTGATCCTTGAACATTGGTCTTTGGTACCGTTCAAGTGTTTTCTCTTGTATTCAATTAGACTCGCAGATTTCTATTTGCTCGAGTAAGAATTGAATCAAGAAAGAGAGATATAACTCTTTGATATACTTTATTAAGATTGAGTCTAGTTGATTCTCTTGAAAGTAAACTGGAGTTAGTCCATACAGATTGCTAATTGAAATATTGGGTGTGGTTATTTAGTGTAGTACGTGTAAGGGAAGAAGGCAATACGGAGATTGCAATTGGATCAACTGGAACAGTTGATACATTGAAAACAGGTAGATGTCCTACATCATTGTTAGACCCCCGCTTTTTCAAAATCAATGTTCAAATCTTTAAAAAAAAAAGTTATAGGGTTGATTTTTGAGTCTTTAAGACTCTACCTTGTGAATCCGATTTTTGACCAGTTGAAATAAAGAAGATAACATATCAATTTCATTCACACGTGGTACGCAAAATAAAGCTTCAAAATAGTTAATATGGTAGTGTTCAAATAGTAATTCTTATTGAAGAACACTTGTTATGTTTTTACCATGCACGTCTCAAAAATTTAATAGGTCAAAGGCATGAGCATATTAAGAGCATAGGCTATGGGGCCTGAGAGTATCATTCAAAATGAAAGACTTGATAAAATTTGATACTATTATGGGTATAGGAAAGCCCCGTTTCACCTCAAACTCAACCCTCATTCATGCGAACGAGAGAGAAAAAATTCCACCATATAGCAAGAGGTTTGCTGTATGAAAAAACTTTATAAAAATGGCTAACAATGACCGTTTTGCTTCCCGTATGATAAACGGTTGTCGTATGGTAGTTTTTTCTTCGCAGGATAAACGGTTTGCTATATTGTGGCTTTTTCTTCCCATACGGCAAACCATTTCCACTCCAACTAAATTTTTTCCTTCATATGACAAACCGTTCACCATGTAGTTTTTTTTTTTTTTTTTTTTTGAAGGAAAAAGGAGCAAAAAGCCCCAAATTCATATATTTTAGAAGATTTACATTAATCAAATACATTGTAATGGAAATACATAAGAAATACAAATATTATGTATTATAAAATACAAAAAAAGTACTAAATACATGCATTCCATTGAGGAGGTTGATGATGATTGAGGGATGGTGAGAAACTGCTGATTCCACCATTTGAATTTTCGTTCTTCAATGAGAACAATTTTCTCTTCTTCATGAAGATAAGATGCTCTAAAAAGGAATAATTTGCGCGGTGCATCGAAATTGCAATCACATCCAGCAGCCATGGATCTTCATAAGTATGCAGATCTACGTCACTCCAGTGTTGATTGAGCTTGAATATATTTGAAACAATTAAATCAATCGATAGAAACGCCTTAAAAGGCTATATGAAATTGAATAATCACCAAACTAGGGATTATACTTTATTTAGATAATAATAATTAGTATATTTACAAACCCTGAATTCTGCCTAGATTTCTAAAGATATATGATTAAAATCTGGGTAGAAAACTTAATTGAAAGAAGACTAAAATTAAACTCAAAGTATTTTTTGATTTGGAAAAAGGATATAGAAGAAGGAGAATAAAAAAGGAAAAACGGTTATGCAGAGCAAATACCGTGCACCAATAAATTTTCACCATGTAGTCTTTTCAAATATTAGTTCCTGTACCGGGTTTTTACTCCTCCTTATAGACTCTCACTCATTTTGAAAGGAATAAACTACTAAAATAGGATATCTCATAGACCTTGCTCTGAAGCCCATCTCATTTACTAATAAATTACTGGAGTTTCTGTGAGCCGTCTTGATAGTGCTTAAAATTGTATTTGAAGCAAGGGCTGTATCAAATTGAGGAGAAAAGCCATTACAATGGTATACACTTATCTTGAAAGATTTATTTAATTTGGTTAGGGAGGGAGGGATGATTTTATATCATTCGGGAGAGACGATATAAAGATTCAAGGACTAGAGGAATCATGCAAGATTATGTTTTGTAATTTCCAACAACAAATAGGGGCGATCCAATCACATTTGGTTGATATTTTGGCACTATTTTCTTATAAAACTCAAACGACGATGAAATTGAAGCTAATTTTTTATATGGCATATTCCTTTTATAAAAATCTGATTTCTTACAAAAAATGAGCACATTCTGAGATACGAAACTTCACCATCTATAAATTTTGATTTCAACAGTTGAAATTAAAAGTGGTAGATGATGTCTTTATTCGTCTCAGAAAGCACTCATTTTTAGTAGGAAAGTAGATATTTATAAGCGGAATATGTCATAAAAAATTAGCTACAAATTCATTGTGTCTGAGTTTCATAGAGAAAAGGGCACCGAAATGTCAACCAAATGTCATTTTAATCATGTCATTGGAAACAAAAACAGGATAAATATTAAGTACTTAAGTAGAAAAAATGATATTTTTTTTAGATTTCATCATAAAATAAGAAAAACCGGAACGTGCACATTTATTGTGGGTGCATAAATTCGGACTCAAAATTGAGATACTTCATCTTGAACCCTCTGTTAGTTTAGCTATGGTGAATTGGTGATTGTATGATTGATTACGCACATTCTATAATGTCTGATCTGAACTCTCAAATCACTCCTCCTTTAAAAAGCTAAGTCATATGAGCTCCCACGTTGCACGGTGAGCAGACACCCACCTCAAATTAAATTAGATAAAAGCTTTCAACTACACCAATTCTGGAGAAGACAAGTGTCGTAACGTTATTGGTCGAAGAATTTTTTTTTTTTTAAAAACCCCTTAGTAGGGAACGTTATTGGTCCAAGCCCCTTGATTTTAACGGTCAAATACTAAAACCGTTAGTAGAAACGTGGGTGTACAAGACTTATGTGTTGATTTACACCAAATTAAAAAATTACACCGGGTTTACACCAAATACTTAATTGGACGTTAAGTAACACCGTCAAGCAGGGACGTTACGTCAAAATCTTATTAATAGGGTAAGAAAGATTTTAGAATATTCGAATTTTCATAAAAGAAGGATTTTTATACTGAAAATATTTCTATGTTTTAATTTTATACCAAAAAATGTTAAACTAAAAAGATAACAAAAATAAACGTAAAAATTCTTTTACCAATTTCCGTATTTTTATACCAAAATCATTATCTAAAAATCTTTTGAACAATCTTATTAATTTCCATATATTGGTTTTTATACCAAGTTATTTTTTTTCTTTTTTAATCTTGACCGTGTATATACGGTTTGAAAAAAAATCATGAACTAAATTTTCCTAATATGTTTTTGGTTATATATTAGTTTTTTTTTTTCCCGTTCTCAGGGGTGCATCTAGATAACAATGCGAAGGATTGTCTTAAATTATAGATGCTCTATTTTCTTTACCATACAAGACAAATAAACTTCGTAACACCTTTGATGGTTTCTTGATGATTATGAGTTTATGAGGCACGGGTTTACGTCATAATCATAGTCTCTATCTCTATCTATCTATCTCTTTTTTTTTTTTTCGTTTTTAATGGTGATCTCTTCTCTCTTTTTTAGCACATAACAACACACATTCTTAAGCCATTGATGTCGACATCTTAGCCTTCACGTCAATGCAAATATTAATTTTCTTAGATTCCAAATCGTGATCAGGGCGAGGCGAAGCCGAGCCACACCAAATCAAAAATAAGTTTTTGAGTCCGCCCAGTGCGTAGCACGGGCACAAAATCTAGTCCTTACCTTAACAGACAATAACCAGATGTAACATAATTACAAGCCGGGCTATGTTAGTTGCGTACATTTGCTGTATATTACCAGAAAGAACACAAGAACAGTACGACAACTTGCATGTGCACCGTTTCTAAAATTTATGGTTTGTTAAATTTAACCAAACTCAATGATTAATTATCTACCTTATTTGTTGAGTGCTATTTTCAGTGATCGTCCACATTTTGTGAATTTGATCGATAATGCGTCCCGTTCAGTACTGATACTGCTGATGTAAGGATATATTTGTCGCCTAAATGGTCAGATTTAGAAATGAATAGAAAAGTGGTTAAGAATATTAATTACTCTTAATTTAAAATTTAACAAAAAGTAATCAAACTTTCCGAGGATTCGATTGCTAATTTAGTCAAAAAAATCCAGTTTGAGAAGCGACACTGACGTTATCCCCAAAAAACAGGACGTCAAAACAAAGAGTTAAGAAACGGTGTCCACCGTCATTTAATGTCGCTGCACGAAAAACGCGTCGTCGTTGAGGTGGGCCAAAGCGAACAGAATTGGACCTACTTAGAGCAAGCTTCGCTATATCATATCCAATCTTCTTATACATTCTAAAAAAAACAAGTGAAAAGAGCTCAGTTTACACTTTACAGAGCTTTCATGGCGTTTTCTGTTCTTTAATGAATCTTAGCTGTTTGAAGATACAAAAGCACTTTTTATAATATCTTCCCATCCCCGTATTCTAGAGTTTCATTTTCTTTTCTTTTTCTTCATGGTGGGGTCTTGTCACTTTGGAAGACAGCCTAATCTAAACAGGCTGGATATAGCTATTTGAGTTGCAAAAAAAGAAGTTCCAATTGACATTTCTCAGTTCTCACCCCCAGCATTTGAATCTAAACTGGGTTTTCTTTATTTTCCAGCTTAAATCATCATTACAGAGGTAACTTTACCCTTCCAAAACAGTTGATCTTTACCTCATTTTGTTAGCAAATACAAAAGGAAAGTGTAAGTTTTTTTTTGTACATTTAGTTAGTTTGCTTCTCTTTGAACTTCAGTAGTGAAGTGAACTCATTTTTTATATCTGTTTCATTCTGTATAATGTAAATGGTACGTAGAAATCAAGATAATTGATTCTAGAAGTCTCTGATCGTACTGGTTATTGGAGATCTGGGTTTTTTCTGGAAATTTGGGTGTTGGATTTTGAGGATGATGGAGGTGAGACCAGTATGGGTGTCAGTGATGTTTGTTGTGTTTTTGCTTCATTGCACAGATGCTGAATTTGATCCTGTTGATAACTACTTGATTGCATGCGGGTCTTCACAAAATATATCTGTTCAAGGTAGGATTTTTGTTCCCGACTCGAAAGAGTCATCATTTGTGTTAAAAACTCAAGGTAATTCCATTACTTCTACTTCTAAATCTAGTGTTCCATCTCCGATATACCAATCTGTTCGGCTTTTCTACGGTCCGTCTTCGTACAGCTTTGAAATCCAGCAGAAGGGACGGCATTGGATCCGTCTTTATTTCAATCCCCATGCGGATTCTAACCATGATCTACAATCCTCAGCAATTACAGTAGTCACAGATGATTATGTGCTTTTGAACAACTTTAGCTTCAAGAACTACAATGGTTCTGTTCTATTTAAGGAGTATTCAGTCAATGTAACATCTGATTCTTTGACAATTACCTTTATTCCGTCTAATAACTCGGTTGCTTTCGTGAGTGCAATCGAAGTCATTTCAGTCCCAGACAAGTTGATTCCTGATCAAGCACTGGCTGTAGCCCCTTCACGCCCATTTAATGGTCTCTCGAGTCTTGCTTTTGAAACCATATATAGGTTAAATATGGGAGGTCCTCTTGTCACCCCTCAGAATGACACCCTCGGTAGAACTTGGGAGAATGATGAAAAGTACCTCCATGTGAATAGCTCTGCTGTGAATTTTTCTGTTAATCCTGCAACCATCAAGTATCCTGCGACGCTCACACCAGAAACTGCACCAAATTGGGTTTACGCAACTGCTGAAACCATGGGTGATGCAAATGTTTCAAATTTGGACTTCAATATGACATGGGTTTTCCCCGTCGATCCAAGCTTTACATACTTTGTGCGGTTACATTTCTGCGATATTGTGAGTCTGTCTATGAATAGCCTTGTGTCCAATCTTTTTATCAACACTGATATTGCTTTTGGGAGTTTGGATTTGTCGTCAATAACTGGTGGAATTGATATACCGTACTACAAGGATTTCGTCTCTAACTCCTCAGATGATGCAGATACTTTGACAGTTAGTGTTGGTCCAGATACTGTAGCCGAGGTCTCTAATGCAATTATGAATGGCTTGGAGATCATGAAGATAAGCAATGATGCTGGTAGTTTGCATGGGTTTTATCCGGTTGGGCACCTTCTTCCTAAATCTTCAAAAACGAAGAAGATGTGGATTATTGTTGGGTCAGTTGTAGGAATTTTTGGTGCTTTGGCAATGATTGTTTTCTGTTATTGTTGCATAGTATCTCGCAGATCAAAAACTCCTCACCAAGGTCATCCATGGCTAACACTGCCCCTGTATGGAAATTCACAAACCATGACTAAAGGCTCCACGGTATCTCATAAGAGTGGAACTGCAAGCTGCATTTCTTTGGCCTCGTCAAATCTCGGTCGTTTCTTCATGTTTCAGGAAATTATTGAAGCAACAAATAAGTTTGATGAAAATTTGCTTCTAGGTGTTGGAGGATTTGGCAGGGTTTACAAGGGTACACTAGAGGATGGTTCATATGTTGCAGTTAAAAGAGGAAACCCACGATCTGAGCAAGGTATAGCTGAGTTTCGAACTGAGATCGAGATGTTATCTAAACTCCGCCATAGACATCTTGTCTCTCTTATAGGCTACTGTGATGAAAGGTCAGAAATGATCCTTGTGTACGAGTACATGGCAAATGGGCCACTCAGAAGCCATCTTTATGGGACGGATCTTCCATCTCTTTCGTGGAAGCAGAGGCTTGAAATTTGTATTGGAGCTGCAAGAGGACTTCATTATCTTCACACTGGAGCAACCCAGAGCATCATTCATCGAGACGTGAAAACCACCAATATTCTCCTGGATGAGAATTTAGTAGCAAAAGTTGCAGATTTTGGTCTATCGAAGACTGGTCCAGCTCTAGATCAAACCCATGTCAGCACAGCAGTTAAAGGTAGTTTTGGTTACCTTGACCCTGAGTACTTCAGGAGACAACAGTTGACAGAGAAGTCAGATGTTTACTCATTTGGAGTTGTTTTGATGGAGGTTCTGTGTACGAGACCAGCACTGAATCCCGTTCTTCCTAGAGAGCAGGTTAATATAGCTGAATGGGCAATGCTCTGGCAGAAGAAAGGAATGTTGGATCAGATTATGGACCCCAAATTGACAGGGAAAGTAAATCCGGCATCTCTCAAGAAATTTGGAGAAACAGCCGAGAATTGTTTGGCGGAATACGGTGTAGATCGACCAACAATGGGAGACGTTTTGTGGAATCTTGAGTACGCTCTGCAGCTTGAGGAAACTTCGTCTGCACTCTCAGAACCAGACGATAACAGCACAAACCATATCTTAGGAATTCAATTACAACCCATTGCACCATTCGATAACAGTGTAAGTATGATTGATGGGGTGACTTCAGGAACAGATGATGATGCTGAAGATGTTGCCACCAGTGCAGTATTTTCACAGTTAGTCAACCCACGTGGGAGATAGAAAAGACACGAACTCTCACAGGTAATTCAAAAGTTGACAAGAGACTCGAACAAAAATTTGTTCAGCAGGCATTTGCTGAAGAATGGCTGAGAATTTCTCTTTCGGCCATTTTTATCTCGAATTGTTTTCCACCGATAATTATGTTTCGGTTTGTAATACAAGTCCATTGATCGAGGTGGAGAAATAAAAAATATCTGTGGATTGTTTTAAGAAAGGTTAAATGTTTGTCGTGTGATCTTTCTCCATTTCCTAGATATGTAATATTTTAGCCATATGTTGTTTTGTTCACAAAATGATACAAGGAAATATGAAGTAAACAGCTTACTGCTAATATATTCAATTTAAAAAAAAAAAGAAAACTTTGATAAATTTAACTTCTGATCACTTTCTAGGCTTGCTTTACTTCAACTGTACTGCAGCTCAATGAAAAGCACTGTACAGGGTGCTGTGGCGCCATAACCATCTCGACAAATTATTCATCTTTATATTATTATTTGGACATCAGTGTCTGGAATGATATTGCAGCTGAAATGCTAAACCAGGAAAAGTGGTCCTAAAACAAAAATTCTCATGCCAGATGCCAAATATGACTCGAGTCTACATTTTGTAGTGTCGGAAAACACCAAGAAAAGGTATCTTGATGCAGTTATGAATAAGATCTTATAAGATGCTTTAAGCCTTTAATGAGTTCTTTCCTGTACTTTTATAAAATGATGATCCTACCTAGTGAATGAACAAAACTTTTCTACTCTAAAAAGTGGAGAGAATCATGAGAAAAGAAACTACGGCTCAAACTTGGGTTCAAGTTGATATAGGAATTCTGTGGGAAGCTTTGGCCAAGGAATTATGGCTTATTTTGCCTAAAATAATCCCAAATTTAGTGAAGGAAGTACAGTTTGCTGGAAGGGAATGGTGGAGTTGGTACTCTCATGCTCATCCATTTTGGCTCAGGTCAAGTTTTCTTGCTTTTGATTTCGTAGACTAACATAAAAACAAACGAAAATACTTGTTAAACCAGTGACAAATTTTTGTTTATTGTAAAACAGAGGTGACAAATGCTGCATTCTAGAAGGAAAAGATTGTGGAACTTGATGAGAATGAGTACAGATTTGGTCTACAAGTGATACAAGGTGGTCACCTGAACCATGGTTTCACTTATTAGGCGACCACTTTTAAATTATCAACTGAAATTGGGGTGAAAAAGCAGACTCTAGTCGACATTACAATCACATGCGACACTGATAGAGTGGAGACAGACATGCCTTTACAAACAGCAAAATCAGCATTAGCTTTCATTAGCGCTCTCGAAACTTATCTTCTACTTGCAGTTTCCATCTAATGTAGCAAATTTAAAACTAGTCTACTAGATAAGATTATTTTCATAACATTTTCTTAATACTCTTCTCTATAGTCTGATCCATGGAACATTTCAAACTCAGTTGAGGAACCTCTTGCGTAACTTTTTAATTAGATTTGATGCGTGGAAGAGCTGAATTGTTATATACTTATATCTGGGTCAGTCATGTAACCCATCAGGGCCATCACCGTTTGGGTAAGTTGAGGTTTTCGGGAAAATTAAAAAACAAAAAAACAGCACCATCTAAGGATTTACCAAGACTTACATTTTTGAGTAATTTAGAAGATATTTTTCAGAGAAACATGTCAGAAGAAAATAAATATAAATTACTACATTTAAAGATTAAAATCAGCTATAATCGAGGACAGCAACAACTGTAACTCAGATGACTGAATATATCAGTTGATGTTAGGATATGACAGTACTTAAAGCTCTGTGCGTAAGAAAAGCTCAATGCCAAAGCAACCATACCCACCCAAAAGACAGACAAGGAAATAATACCTTGTCCATAGAACAGTTTACTCCGAAGATTTAAGGTTTAGCATTCCTTGTGAAATCAGTGCAAGTCTGGCAGTCGCAGTCAGAAAACCGGCACAAATCACACCCAAAGCAAACACAGGTAGTGCAGCCACTACATGTTTGAGAACGAGAGCAGCCTCTGTACACTCTACGACTTGCTCGCTCTTCATCATCCTCACAAGATATGCTGAAAAAGAAAGGTTCACCACTTTATTCAGAATTGAATTTTATGGAGAAATCAAAACTGACAATAAAATGCTCATTAAGTTTTTTCCTCCTTATGATGTTATTGATTGGCTATATGTCCTTGTGTCGTCAAAAGATGGGCTATATGTCCTTGTGTTGTCAAAAGCATTTGTCAATTTTACAAAAAGGAGAAATAAACCTTTTACCTGGCTAGAAAATAATAAATATAAGGACTGCAAATATATTAAGAGGAGCTGTGATTAGCCTCACTGAACCATTTAATATCAAAATAGAAGGGTTTATTGTATAAATGACATAACCGGATATAAAAAAGATTTTAACTCCCAATTCTCATAATAAATGGAAATTAAATCTCAAAATATTTGACATAGCACCAATAGATCCACTCAGTAAAACCTATTAGGTAATTTGTCTAAAGTAAACAAAAGCAAGTTAAAGAGAACCCAGTAAACAATTCCTTCACAAAGTATAATTCATTAATTTGGAACCGCTACATATGTTTCATCTAAGCATCCATCAAACTCTTCAGAAGACCAAGCAGGCATTTCTAGTCTTGTATAAAGGGGTATTATGTTACAAGGCTTGCACTCAAGGGAGGAAATACACCAAAGACAACTTGCATTCAGGTAAATATTGTGCGGAAGCTAGATGGTAAATTGTGAGAACAAATGAAGGGAAGTAAATTGAAGTATGTCCAGGCAAGCAAGATAATAAGGGTATGGCAATTTTCTGCAGAGAAGTAACAGATGTTGCGCCTATTACATAAAAGTTAATCCTATTCATGTTTGAATCTACCACTGACAAAGCAAACTCCCACATTGACAAGGACATAAATCATTGACGTTTCTGAAAAAACTCCACATTACAAAGTTTCAGGATGATATAACTCATTATGGTTTGACAAGGTCATGAAAGAACTTACTTGTCGAATGGAAGGTCTGAACATTTCCAGTTAGCGTCAACTGATGCATCATGGTGAATTCGACACTCTTCCTTGGAAGTTAAATGGAACCTACGCGATTTGTTACACTTAGTACAGCGTACAAACTCATCCCGATGGCAAGGCCGCCCCTTTTGGGATCTTAGAGAGGACTTATTAGTCTCTTTTAGTGCCTGTTCATAGTATTTAAGCAGCACAGTCTTGAACAGAGGAACTTTTGATCCCTTCTTAATAACCCAAACATTACTCTTCCATTTCCTGGCGGTCTCTCGTCCAGAATGCTTTTCAAAAGCCGCAGGCGTCAATTTGTCTAGTACCACAGTAAACATCCATCCATTAAAATATGCCCAAAAAATGCATCCATCAAAGGGGGCAAACTAATTAAACAATGAGTGTGGAATTCTCAAATCATATACAAATGGAACAAGAGCAGAAGAAGGAGGAAGTAATGTTAACTGCTACTGCAGCATACATGGCAATTTAAGTGTTAATAAACTCAAATTTTCATGAAATTCAAATGAGGTTGCCAAATGTGATCAAGTTTCTATGCAAGATTTTGAGAAAAATTAGCTACCTATGGGCATCATAAAATACCAATAATCATGTCCTCAAGATCAGTTATAAACTATTATACAAACACTCTATCCACAGCCCTATAATCATTGAGAAAGTCGTCATGTTAAGAACAGAGAAATCACAAATCTAGAACAAATAAGTTACAATCCTACAGACCATAGACAAATTTCTGCCAGTCGCATTGAGCCTACTGCTCACCGAAAGACCGAGCTTATATCCCATGTGTATAATGATTATAAAAACACCTTGACTACCAACTTATAGAAACACCTCTTACACTTGAGTAACATCTCCATCTCCTGACCGGAAGAAAAATAAAAGAAAAGAAAAAAAACCTTCAGCAGAAATGAACTCAAGCTTTGGTGAAATCTTGCCATGTTATACGCCGCGCCACTTTCACAACTAGGATATAAACTATACCACATCATTCTAGAAAAATGGCTAGAGTAAGGAACATGATTTATCTTTATCTTCACTGCCCTAAATATCCAGCCATTAGTCCCCCCTCCCACTGGCCTCTCCAAAGCAAAAAAAGAAAAAGAAGGTATGTATGTGTCTGCATGGTTTAAAGAAACACACAAGTTTACACACATAATGCAACACTAAGCACTAAAACTTGATTGTTTGTTGCATAAAATCAAGGAAGTTCACTGAGACAAATCCACATACATTACATGAATAAACAAATAAGAAGACGGGTAACTTCTCTAAAGACAAACCAAGAGAAACCCAGTGAATATGGAGATCAAATTCTGACCTTTGTCTGACTTTGATACCACACTACTACTAAGTACTAATAATGCACATCAAATAGGTCATGCATTTTTAGAACAAAAACATAGAAAACCCATAACCCAAAACAAGAATATTTGTACAGAGAAAAATGAAAAAAGTAATAGTATAAAGATCTATGAAAACTGACCCTCCTGACAACCAGAGGTGCATTCACAACTGATCTCGAGATCACCATTAATAAAAACCCTAAGTCTTCCAACAGCATCACCATATCTATGACTAGTACAACCACATGTTACTTCTATATAATCTAATCCTCTCTTCGACCCACTTATCTCATTCAACTCTTCATCACTAAACATTGATGAAGCAGCAGAAACACCCTCTTTCTCTACACTATCACCCATCTTCTTCTTTTTTCTCTTATGGATTTTTATCAAATGAGATTTATATATAAAGAACAAAAAAATCTAACTCCTTTAATAACTAGACACAAACAAAATCTAAAGGAACAAAAAATGGTTTTAATAGATGAATAAAAATGGGCTTTTTTTCCTCTTCATTTCATAGCTGCAAAACGTCTGTCTTTCTTCATAAATGCGAACCCATCAGAGAAGAAGAAAAAACAATCTCAAAATACACGCATCTCCTCCGAGGGATCTGGTATGAAAGAGGGAGAGAGAAAGAGGAGTAGGGGAGATTGGAAAACGTGGATGTGAGATAAATATAGATGATGATACAAAAGAGAGAAAAAGGAAGGGGTAGAATCGGTATAAAATAGGAGGAAAAGGCTAGTTGAGATTATTTAGCTGGAAATGTTTTATAGAGTCAGAGAGAGATGCTTTGCATGACAGAGTGAGTGAGGGAGGGACATTGTAGTGAAAGAAGTTTGACGAGGTTTGTTTGTTTTTGATAACCGTACTTGTACCCTTTAGTAATTTTGAATCAAATATCACCTTAATTCTTGAGGTATTTGTAGTTTAAAATCGGTTTTGTTGATATATCGTTTTCTACACAGTTCACTCATGTATGTATCAAAGTTCATGGCAATTGGCACGGGGGCATGCACTTTAGCCTGTTTCTCACTTTTTGTTTCTGAAAAAAAAAAAAAAATCAATAACAATCATTCACCGGTTTATACCACCACCAAATTTGACCTATCACCACACCTTTACCCAATAGGTGAAGGCCACATATTTCTTTTGTACTATCTTTTCTCTTTATTTCCCAATGAACAAACGGGGAAAGTATCCATTCACATTATTTCCACATTATCTCGTATGTTGGACGTTATTTTTGTGAATAAAAATCAAACAACAAAGGATTTGAACTTAATATTTTTGGGATATGTTCCTCTTATAAAGCTCTGTATACCAACCAAAAATGAGCGTATTCCGTGAAGTATAGCATCACCATCTACAACTTTGAAGATGAGGCGTCGAAAATCAACGAATATTTGGCTATTAAAATTAAGACCGGTCGATTGTATGGTTTTATAATTTCGGAATGCACTCAAATTTGGTGGGCGTGTGGAGCTTTGTTAGAAGAATATATCTCCAAAATACTAGCTTTGAATCCGTTGTCGTCTGATTTTTATTCATAAAAATGACGTCCAACGTGTGAGATAGTGTGAGAAAAAAAAAGTGAATGGATCCTTCCTCTATAAAAATAAGGACAGCCCCTTCACATTTTTATTCTCACACAATCCCACATTTTGGACGTTTTTCTTTTTGATTAAAAATCAAATAATATTTTATTTGAAGTTAATATTTTAGGGATATATTTCTCCTAAGAAGCTCTACATACCAACTAAAAATGAGTGCATTCCGAAATAATAAACCTCACAATCTACCGATATCAATTTCAGTGATTAAAAACTTGTTGACTTTCAACGGTTCATTTTCAAAATAGTAGATGACGGTGTTATGCGTCTCAGAAATATTCTCATTTTTCTATAAGAATATATAGATCTTTGTAAGATAAACATATTCCCAAAATATTAGTTTCAACTCGGTTGTCGTTTGGTTTTTATTAACAAATTATGTCAAAAGCGTGAGATGGTTTGAGAATAAAAGTGTGAGGGCATCCTTCCTCTATGAAAATTAAGTATTCTTGTTCTATTTCTGTACGACTAATTTATTTGTATTTTGTTTCTGATTTTTTTTACTTTGATGTTCTTTTTCTTGTAGATAATCATGTAACCAGCGGTTTGAATTGCATGGAATATGATATGATTGTTCATCAAAACAAAGAGGAAAAACAAAACAAACAAAAAACGTCAAAATATTTTGAGCTTTCACACTTGTATATTGAAATGCTTTGCTCCCCAAATTTTCTCCATGACGTGTCGCTTTCCCATGGTCCATGACATACGGTCCACAATCCATTGCGAGTCCCAAAAGGTTCATGGTTTCCAGATGTGGGGTTTTGATGCACGACACGCCATTGGGGACGATGGGGTGTGTGGGGGTGGGGGAATTGGGATAACAGGGTCGACATACATAATGCACTTTAATCTCTAGCCGTTATCAACGGGTGGTGGTAGTAAATGGCCAGACACTATGGTATGAAAACTAGTTTATGAGTTAAGTCCATCTTTCTATTTGGTTCTTAGTGAGAGCAAAGACTATAAGACGGGGTGTAGTCTAACAACTTTATTTCTTTCGAAATAAATTGCAAGTATTGGTGGTGGATTTTTGACGAAGGTTAGATTCGTAAAATAACATCGGAACATCAGAAATTCATGTCTTCACGTTCTGTAAGAGAAGTGAATTGCAGTTCTATAACCTCATCAAACATAATAATATATAACGGCAATATTAGGGTTTCTGAAGTATAGCTTTTAATATTCCATATATTAAGCTGAAAGACTCAGCACCTCTTTTTGTATTCGGAATCCGTCTCTGGTGTTGCAAACTTTCCCAGAATAATATTTAGAACTAGTATGATGACTATTGACTTATATTTGAATAAACTAAATGCTCTTAGACAGTTTGTCTGCTAGTATAGAGCGACTAATTATTTGCTATATTCACCGATTGAATTTCTATAAAAAATACACTAATTAAACCCTAATATTTACTTACTTTAATTCATGGATTTTCTCAGCTCAATTCCACGGATTAGTAATGGATATTCACCTTTCGGGCTTAAAGGGGTACCCCGAGTAAAAGGCACGAGTATATTTAGTAATAATGCTCAAATGAGATTCCAAAGATATGGAAGAACAAGGATATGGAAGTTGGATCACATAAGGAAAAGAAAAAGAGAGAAATAATAATAAAAAAATATAAGAAAAATCATGGGGGCGAGCCCACATGGCCGGCCATGCCGCCGATTTTGACCGGTCCCCACTCCTCTTTCATTTTCAAGGTTTCCTCTTTTAAAGACTTCATTTTTTGATCAAAAACTCCTGATTTCCATATTCTGCAAAATATTGCTCCATGGATCACATGGTTTGCAAAGCAAGTGGTCCTGCAACCATTGAATAATATTTTTTTTAATATTTTCAGACACCGGTCTTTTAAGCAATTTAAGAGTTTCAGTCAAACTCAAATTCTTCATAAAAGTATGAAATAATGCTCGATGGACCATCAGAAAGTACCAAAATTCGCAGGATTGGTCCACGGACGACATGGCGATATGGGAACACCTTCTCCATAGCTGGTCAGGGTCGGTCCCTTGACTTCCAAAAGTCGGTCTCACCTCCATCACCGATTAATGACCTACTTAATCTTCTGGAATTTATATTTGGTTCAAACTCTCTCCAACAACTTATAATTTGATACATGCACCATAAAATGGTCCCACTACCACTAAGAGCCGGTTTTTACACCCTTGGTCGCATTATTTTCCTTCCATAATTAGGTTTTACTACCTAATGCTCAGTAAATCACTATTTTAATTATGATTACATATTGATTAATCATCCATACATCAATTGCTCTGCAACAGAGTTTGGAAAATGCTTAGCTAAGCATCTGGATGCCACATGGTCGGTTCATCACCACCCATGGCCGGTCCCTCTCTCATCTCAATGATTAATTAATCATCCATCTGCCAAAATTAGGGTTTGTAACCTCTGCAAAGCATAATTCTGAATAGGTTTAAATACCGATATTTCTATATTGATCCAGCAATCAATATATTAATTAATTAATATTCGGTCCAACTATCGATATTTAACTAATATTTTATTGATTGAACTACCAATTGCTCAGCAAAGCAATTTTCACATGTTGATTCAACCATCAATATTCGAGAAGTAATATTTCCATGCTGACTCAGCTATCAGTATTTTATTTGTTTATCAACCAATACTCAATTGGTCCATCAACCAACATTTCGTTCATAAGTCAACCATTTTTTAATATTATAATCTTTCTGCTTGTCATTCGACTTACTCATGATATGTGGATCGAAGATGAACCTTCGATCATTCAGCAATGATTATTTTTCATATGATTTCTTGTCAGACATATCATAATGGTTTATGATCGATCTAGCAATATCATTAAACCTATGTTTATCAATCCAAGTCATTCAACTATTATTATTGCTTCAGCTAGCACAATGATATGCCACAATCATCAGCGACCTAATTTAACTTTCATAGTTCAAAAATCATATTAATGTCTCAAAAGACACTTCATTCTTCGTCCATCACAATCTTGAATTACAAACTATGTTCAATTCATCAGTTAAGAATCATGGTCCGACTAGGTCAACTGTTGGCCGCATAAAATACGTCTGCAAAGCAGACTTTCACATGAGACGTCAATTCAGGTCACGTGGGGGGATATTCACTAGGGTTTTGTTCTGGCGGCCTACAACACGTACAATGTGCAGTACATCCACGATGAGAAATATGAGTAAGTCGTGATGGCAGTTGAAGGATTAAACAGAATAGTGGATGAGCAATCAACCAAGTATTCCACGCAAAGTGAAAGTGGTTTACGCACGTCCTCCTACTTCCCCCATTCTTCCACTCCTCTTCAACAATCACCACTTACAGGATAATAATGTGCTACAGTAAACACGTTCCTCAACATATGATTTGACAATCAAGACTGAGAAGACTCAACACACAACGGTCAATTATCAGTTATTTATGGAGGATTTCTCTCGTCTACAAAAAGAAATCATCTTCAAATAAATTCAACACATTACATCATTAATTGATCAATTTCCATTGATCTCCACACATCCTCATCTTTCCTCCCTACAGATCGGGCATTCTCCTTCCTTGTGTCCGAATTGCATCTGGATCAGCCATTGGCTTGGTTTACGCCAGAGTCTTACATATTAGTCGTTCGAACTCAAAGTACTCATGTGCAATACATTTGTTTAAAGGTTCAGACAATTTGCTTCATCGAGCACTTGCCTACTCCACCACTTATTACCAGAAAACCAGCAAACTATTTTTACCCGCGAACATAAGGTATCTGAATACTAGCATGGGAACCAATTTTTTTTTTGTTATTGAAAATAATAAGGTATTTTTTTCTGAAGCAAATAAATTTTGATTCCGACTTCTGTGAATGATTTCTTATTGTGTTTGCCCAATATGCTGCTCTTTATAGACATAAACGAGTAGTTTCGCCACCATGCCAAATGGTGTTAAACACTCTAAACGAAAATTGATTTACAGTATTAGAAAATAAACTATAAGAAACCCTAGATAGTAAGGTAAAAAGAAAACAACAACAACAAAAAAAGTGAAAAAATTGAGAACGTCTTGGTTTTTCTTCGCCCACTACTTCACATGAAGTAGATACTAAAGGTGGATAAAATCTCTGAAATTTCGCTCCTCTGATAGGTCATTTTTAGGCAAACTAACTCGTTGGTGATTCCCTATAGCCCTTTTACTGAGGAATAAGGAATAGAAGAAATCTTTAAAGGATATTTAGTTTCTCATGTTAGTATTTGGTTTCAGATTTTGTAATGCTAATAAATCTTCATCTCATTTCCTTTGTGATTAGTTTGGGTTTATTTTACAAAGAACTTGCAATGATACTTCACATATCGGATGACATTGAAATTATTACTTGTGGTAAGGATGTAGATATTGTTGGTGAGGTATTAGATAATGGGATTGAGGTAGGTGATGCATATTCTAAATAAAAAATAAATAAATCAAAGAAAAAGGATGTGAATGACAGTTGTTTTGGCTTAGTATATGAAATATCAGCATATGCGAAAAAACTTTTCATGAAAAGTAATATCCTTAAAAATAAATGACCTTTTTTTTTTGTACGTAATAGATAAGATAACATTTGTATCCATAAGGATAACCAAGAAAAACACAAGGAATAGCTCGCAAATGAAATTTATGTTTTTATTTTGAGTTACAAGCAAAATGGAAACACCTAAAATACGAAGACAGTGATAGTTTGGAGGAGTTTGAAGTATTATTCATGTTGGAATTTATTTTCCCAATATTAGTGTAGGAATTTTTTTTAATTAGAAATACAGTAGTGAGGATGCATTCACCCCAAAACTAAATAAGTAGCGAAGCTTAAAAATACAAAGTTCTAGTGACGTCCAAAAGTTGGCGATGCTTGTGCTCCATAACGTTATTTTTCTATGACGTTGCGACGCAAGAGTGCTGATGAATAATTCTATTTGGATAAAACCATTCTCGTAACTCACATTGTTAAACTTCAGTCCTGTTATCGGACCAAAAACATTGTAAGGTTGGAAGAACAAAGGTAGGAAAACATGTTTGTATAATTCAAATCGTTTGCGTATATTGATTCATATTGTAGAAATATTTCAAAAAAAATTAGAGTTTCGGACTTGGTTTTCATTAGGAATACCCAATTCCAACGTGTTTAGTCATCCACAATAGTTAGGAAATAACGTGAATCATTTAAAGAGGTGGTGGAAAATGGAACAATATCGCAATGAATTAAAGGTGTAGAACTAAAATAAATACTTCCATTAAATTTTAAACGTTATTGCTTTGCCCTGAGGCATATATCACAACTATGATTGAAAGTAGAAATGATGCATGAAACTTCATTAACCAAAATATGCAAACTAACCAAACTTTTTCTTCTTCAATTCTAGCTTTATAAATCTATTATCGTATTCTCGTTTCAACTTAGGGTTTTCGATAATTTTAGATTTTTAAATCCAAACCAAATCTTAGTTTCCCAAAACTTTATTATCATGACTAACATCGGAGGTTCTCCTTCCAAAGACTCAACTAACTGATGCCTCAAAGGGACTCGATTTTTTTTCCATCCTGCGGATAATTCATATGTGAACCTCTATAGGCAGGAAATAAATGAAACATGGGATTGTAGTATCACAAAAGCTTTGAGTGCTAAAGATAAGTTGGGATTCATTTATGGATCTATTCTAATTCATGATGTTGCTATCAAGTCCAAATACATGTTTTAGGTAGGGATGATAGCGGTGGGTTACAAGTAATAAGATAAAAGTGGTAAGCTCTAAGCAATATGATATGAGCAATGAGTTGTGAGCGATGATCTCCAAGCAATGAGATGTAAGCGATAATATCTTGGTATGCCGGTTGTGAGCAGTTGAGTATGCCATGTTGTTTGTAGGTGAAAATGGTTTCTGCTGATTTCGGTAATTTCGGGTGTGAAGGTGAGAAAAAACTTAAACCCCTAAACAATATACTACAAGGGAGTACTTTAGATTCGAGAGATAAATCTGTACAAGTCTGGCCTAAACCAAGAAATGGTCGTTCCAGACTTTTTTCGGTCACAAAGCGGAGGAGAATGGGTTGGTTTTGGGGAGGGAAGCAAGGAAGGTGATGAGACCAGAATAGTTGATTCTGGAAGAGTAGTTGTGTTACTACGACTTATATCAGAAAAGTGGGAAGGCTAACAAGGTAAGCTAGCAAGCAAGTATTTTCTGAGTGCTATATATTCGCGAATGAACTTGTTGTTCTGTGGAAATAGGTAAGACCTATTTATACAAGTCGGAGTGAAACGTACTCTGGTCTCATTAAGGAATAGGGAAAGTATATGGGAGGAGGTGGTAACCGTATGCATGGAATTGATATTCCATAAAATTGTTAACGCATGGAATTGATATTCCATAAAACTGTTAACGTATGGAATTGATGTCCCGTGAATGTTTCACCTTTAGCTCCCTGTATTTACTAACCGCCTTACCCTTATGACATTTCCTTATGACGGGCGTAGTGTACGCCGCATGCTGTAAACCGCCAAACCAATACCCAAAGAGGATCCTCCATTTTGTGATATGTGTTTGATATCTCGAATATTTTGTGGAAAACATGTGGCATGTCGTTGTTGCCTGGAAATTCGAGTTTGGGAGACTTGGTAGCTCGGTGACCTTTGACGGTCGAGATTTTGCATCTTAATAGGAAAGGTAGTCGTTGATCGTTGCACCCTTTCGCTTTTTGGTGGACGCATAGGGAAGGCCAGCATGGTGGCGCGTCTGGGTTGGCATGCCGTTGGCATGGCATGGTTTGGCGTGGACAAACTTAGGTTTTAGGGCCAAAGGTTACCATGCGTTTTCTGGTAACCTTGGATGGCTAGGATTTGCTCCTGGGATTGAAGGGAAACCGTTGATTATTGCATGCCTTTGTTTTGGTATCTGCGTGGGGAAGGCCAGCAAGGTGGAACGACTAGCTTAGCATGACATGTCTTGGCGTGGTTTGCCATGGCCAAACTAGGGTTTTGGGCTAAAGGTTACCATGTGTTGTCTGGTAACCCTGAATGGCTAGGAGTTTTTGTTGGGATTGAAGGGGGACCGTTGATTGTCGCACGCCTTCGTTTTGGGTAGCCGTGTAAGGAAGGCTAGCATGGTGTCATGGCTAGGATAGCATGGCATTCCTTGGCGCAATTAGGTTGGCATGGCATGGCGTGGTTTGGCTTGGCATGTGGGGCCAAGGGTTTGCCATGGGTGCATGGCGTGGCTATCTTTGGCTAGGTGCGGTTTTGGCTTGGCGTGTGGGGCCAAGGGTTTTCCATGGGCGCATGGCTAGGTGCGATTTTGGCTTGGAATGTGGGGCCAAGGGTTTTCCATGGGTGCATGGCGTGGCTAGCTTTGGCTAGGTACGGTTTTGGCTTGGCATGTGGGGCTAAGGGTCTGCCATGGGCGCATGGCGTGGATAGCTTTGGCTAGGTGCGATTTTGGCTTGGCGTGTGGGGCCAAGGGTTTTCCATGGGCGCATGGCGTGGCTAGCTTTGGCTAGGTGCTGATTTGGATTGGCGTGTGGGGCCAAGGGTTTTCCATGGGATCATGGCGTGGCTAGCTTTGGCTAGGTGCGTGACCAAGCTAGGGCTTTGGGCAAAAGGTCGTTTGGTAACCTTAGAGGCTAGGATTTTCTCCTGGGATTCCGTTGATTGTTGCACACCTTCGTTTTGGTAACCACGTAGGGAAGGCCACCATGGTGGCACGGCTAAGTTGGCATGGGGCCATGCCGAGGTGTGTTTGGTATGGCACGGTAGGTGTGGCTGGCATGGTTTTCCGTTGGCATAGGGGTGTGGTTAGCATGGTTGGCATACTTTGGCACGGTTAGCGTGGCTGGCATGGTTTTTAATTGGCACAGAGGTGCGATAGCATGGTTGGCATGTTTTGGCGTGGTTAGTGTGGTTGGCATGGTTTGCCATTGGAACAGAGGTACGGCTAGCATGGTTGACATGCTTTGGCATGATTAGTGTGGCTGGCATGGTTTTCCATTGGCACAGAGGTGAGGCTTGCATGATTGGCATGTTTAGGCGCGGTTAGTGTGGCTGGCTGGCATGGTTTGCCATTGGCACAGAGGTGCGTCTAGCATGGTTGGCATGCTTTGGCGCGGTTAGTGTGGCTGGCATGGTTTTCCATTGGCACAGAGGTGCGGCTAGCATGGTTGTCATGCTTTGGCGCGGTTAGTGTGGCTGGCATGGTTTGCCATTGGCACACGTAGGAATTAGGGTTTGGCTTGTCGTAACCCTAATTGAAAAAGATACCATGGTAATTATTTACAGACACATTAATGATTTCAATAAATGCGCCTAGTAAATGCTTATTACTTAAATGTTGTGACGTCACTGTCTACTAGGGTTTAGGGTTTTACGATTTTAACCCTAGGCTAAAAACCACCATCAACATTAAGTCCCCTGCTTAGCTCGGAACAGGTGCCTTGTTGCGAGGTAAGCATATGATGGTGACAAATAACGACGGAATCGAGACGTAAATTATTGCAAAGATGGTCGGGAAAATTCGACTAACCTTTTTGAGGGGTGAAGAGAATCTTGGCTTCCCGTGTTGGCGGCCCTGCGTAAGTTGTACTAGGGATGCAGATCATGGAGTGGTGAGACGAAAGTTACCGGCTTGGTATGGTCGTACATCTCCGAGACAAAGGGGGCGCAGTCTTGGAAGGAAAAGCATAACGGATTGAAGAGGCAAATCATGGAGGATTGGAGAGGCAAAGCATGGCGGTCGGCTTGGCATGGTGGGGATGCGGCAATAGAGTGGATGGCTTGGCCTGGTGCGGCCATGGAAAGGCGCAGCTTGGTGAGGTGAGGCATGCACGGACGGCTAGGCATAGTGGGGGCCACGGAAATAGAGCGGATGGATTGGTCTGGTGCGGCCATGGCAAGGCGCGGCTTGGTGTGGTGAGGCGCGCACGGACGGCTAGGCATGGTCCTCATGGGATCAGTTGCCTCTTTTCCTTACTTTGATCAAATAGGAAGTCCTTTCCTTATTCAAACTCCCAAGTATCATGTTTATAAAGGGGGGCCGAGGAGATTTGTCTGACCTTTTTCGAGATATAAGTAGAATCCACAATCCTTGCATCCGGTAACTTTGCACAAATCCCAGTATGGCTAGGTGTCTTTGGGGCCAGTCTTTAGTTCGTTCTTTAGGAAGTAGTGTGCTTGTATGAAAAGAGGTTTTTTTAAATTGAAAAACAACAGAGTTGATGAATCAAACAATGAGAAACATAGACAAGCGACAACATGCGTAAAAATTGAAATAAACTTTTTTATCACTATAGTACTCTGAATATTGAATTCATCCTTAGTTAAATAACAAATTATATATTCATGTGTTTATCAAACCTTATGATATACATGAAAGTGAAGAGTATCTCCTGGCGGTGAAACCCTATTTTATGTTCCTTGTGTTTTCTTCTTAAAGCTTGATGAAAAATATGTAGATATTGTTGTATAGTTCACACATTGACCCTCAAGAGTCCATCTCATATTAGTAAATCTTGTAAAAAACTCTTAAAATCGTGTCTACGGGTTACGTTTTCAAACCATGTGAAAAGACGAGCGAACCCAAATACACCACAATATTATTTTTTCAACCTATAAGTCCTCTTACCAAGTGTGATAATCTATGGACAAAGTCGAGACAATACAACAACTTCAGTATTCACACTTTACGACAAACAAAGTGTGATACTTGATAATAGGTTTGGACTTAACCAAACTTTATAGGATCACTATCAAGTATAACAGAGTTAACGTAAAGTGCAATTTACTTTAATTATAATAAAATAATTATAATGCGGAAAGATGAAGTAAATGACACAGCAGGATTTTGTTAACGAGGAAACTGCAAATGCAGCAAAACCCCGGGACCTAGTCCAAAATTGAATACTCTCAGAATTAAGACGCTATACAAAATCTACACCAACTTCGTATAGTTGAGACCAAGAAACTACCCCTAGTTCACTTAGTTTCCTCAGTATCCATGTGCTTCCGACTTCAAGAGTCACACACTGGTACAATTCCTTTGGATCGTATTCCAAACAACAAAGGAATAACGAATATGTTTAGCAACAACTCTATTAATTCTTTTCAAGATAAAGATATCAAGTCATACGCAAAAGATCTTTCGTTTAATCTAATAAAATCCTTTGCCTGGTTAGATCAACCTATCTAATAACTACCAAAGTAGTCAATTTTAGATTCACAATAAATCAATATAGATCTTAAATAGAAACTATAAAGTGAGGTCAATCTAACGCAACTAATCAATCGAATAAATCTGATTTTAGTTGGATCCCAGCCGATCAAGGTTTGTGCACACAATAAGATACGAAAACCAATAAAAAATCTTATTCGTCTTCTTTAATCTTCAAATAACCTGCACAAACTACTTCAATCTCTTGTGATCAATCACACACAGAACGGAGTCTGTTAATAGTAGATTATCACAATATGTTTTTATATCTAACAACAGTTCTAAAGATCCTGTCGATACTTCGATCTAGTTTGAGTGAATCTTATATCAGAAGAGAAGATTCTCAAGAATAAACAAACTAGGTGCAATCAAAGTTTCAGCAACCGTTAGTCAACCAAATCAATCGAAAACTAATAACACTGCAATTATCTAGTTTCCCACCAGCGGTACTCGTGGAGATTCTTGATCCCACAGAAGTATTTAAACGAATGGTCGTAAGAGATTCACCTAATTAGGATACTTTCTTCTATGTTTAGACGGCTCCACCAGAAACAACAAGAAATGAAGTTTTCCTGTCTCTTAGGATGGTTTTATAGAAATGAAAACTTAGGTATTTATAGACCAAGGATGTTTGGACATCAAGAAATTTCCAAAACCGAAAATATTCTCAAGATTTGCAATGAATGGAAAAATTCGGTTTTCCTTATTCCAATATAAATGCTTGTCCAATATTTCTGAAATCTATCAATATAAAATCTCCAATTAGTAAGTGCACATTACTAATTTTTATTCTCTAGAGATATGCATTTAATTGCTAGTAATTAAAGCATATAAAACCAAAAATCTTAATTAAAAGATTATTAATGTATCTCGGCACAAGATCTCCTTGAGTACTAAGGAATATCTTTGAATAATAAATGATAAGAATTATTGTACGTGTTCAAAGTATGTTGACATCTTTTCACTGTAAATCCTTATTTCATGTTTAGATGGACTCACATTCTTGGAATCGGTTATACCACACTTTCAAACAAGTTTATAATTGGTTGACCTGTATTCCTGTAAGGACCCTCGAGCTCGTCAGCGCTATTAGACTGGTTAAGAGACGATTTAGCCGATAATGACTCGATTAGTTAATATAAATTTTAATTAATAAGAATTAATCTAACAATGAACTAGATACGAAACTAGTATCATTGAATATGTCTCGAAAAGTTATGCGAATTAAACTACTCGAACGTGTCATTCAGATACCATACGAAGAAGATATCATCAGATTTGTTTGAAGGGCAAAATAGTTTTTGAAGTTTAAACTGCCTGGTTGCCTTTATCAGTTCCTCGGGTGCCCTTAACGTTTTGGTCGGCCTTATCCCCACTAGTCGAGAAGCTAAACTCGATTTTCTTTCTTTTCTTCTTCATTCTTCATTCTTCTTCTTCATTCTTTTTTTTTATGTTTTTTTTCTTCTCTTGTTCTCCTTCTTCTACGAGTGATTCAGAGATCAAATGAGAGTTTTGTGATCAGTAGAAGGTGGAGAAGATCATGCAGTAGTAGGTGGTGATGGTGTCTGTTATTGATTCAGACTTGAAGGATGAAGTGAATTAGGATTATGGAATCGACTATTGCTTTGAAGATTTAAAAGATAAGATTTATAGCTATGGCGAGTTCAAGAATCATGGGTTTAGGTTCAATTGAAGTTCTAAAATTTTCTTGGAGAAAAACTGAGAACTAGGGTTTCTGAATCGGGTTTCGAGATTCGATTAAAGATGAATTAGAAGATGAATTTGATGTTTTTGGAAGGTGATTAGAGATGGGTAATGAGGGATTATACAAATTAGATTTATGGTTGATAATATGGAGTTGTTCTGTGAAGCATCCATGAATTAAGGTTTATGTTTTGTTTTACCCCAAATCAGAAGTTAGAGTTTATGCATGTTGATTTGGGTGCGAATTAGAGAACTGTTGATTTGGGAATTACTTTAGGGTTTTTGGTGAGAACCAGAGAAGTGGTTGATTCAGGATGGTGTTTGGAGATCGATTGATTTAAGGATACAACAGCTAGAGTTGATGAAGTAGCAGTTCAGGGGAGTCTAATACCTGAGTAAGTTTTTATGTTTAATTACAATAATTGAAGTTGAACTGTGTATAATCTGTTGTAGTTGAAGAATGGGGTGGGCTTAAGGAGAAGATGTAAATACAGATGTAGAAGCTATAACTGATATGGAAGTGTTGTTGCTAATCTTTGATTGGGTTTATCTTAGATGAATTCTTAGACTGTGGTGGTGATGTAAGGTGCAGGGATAGAATGAGAACTGGTTGGTGCTTATGAAAAATATATCTGAGGTAATTGATCTTTATAGTTAATTTTATAAAGTTGTTCTTCTTATCTCTCATTGTGTATTGTAATTGAAGCTAAGGTTTGGATTGAATGGAATAAAACTGTTAGGGTGATTAGGTTTGTGATGAATGTCAGGGAATTGGTATGTGTTGGATCAATGCAGGATAATGATATGGATTTCAATTCTGGAAGTGGGTGGTAGATGAGTGTTAATGAAAATGAGATCATGAGATAGGTTGTAACTGAGGTTGAGTTGCATCTGGTAATGATAGAATTAACTGTGTTGCTGTAAGAATTGATTGTGTTACAGAATGGTGATTGGTGTTGCTAGTGTATGAGTTGTAGATAAGAAGATGAACCTAAAGCTAATATCGGTAGTGTTAAAAGATAACTGGAGTTTGAATGTGACTCTCAAATGGAGTCTGGTGGTACTGAAAAATGGTAATGTTGAGTTCATTTTGCCGAGTTACTTGAGCTGAGGCTTAAATGGAATTGCAAGAATAAGGTGAAGATGTTGTGTGTGTGTGTGTGTATTGGGAAGAGTCAGAAAAGTAATGAGATGTTTATTTCAGTAAGTGTTAGAGATGGTGGTGGTTGCAGCTGTGAACTGTTGTTGAGTTGATTCAATAGTGGTGAATTATATTGGAGTTGTAATCTCAAGATAGATGTATTCTGGAATGGGTGTTCTAATGAGTTTGTTGTGAGGGTAGCAGTATGGATGTAGAAAGTTGTTGATTAAAGCTGCAATTGCAGGTAATCAAAGTTGTTATTTGTAAATGAAATTCATTGTTATTTTGTATTTGAATTGAAGTTGAATTGTTAAATAAGAAGTTGAATTATAGGATTAGAGATGATGTTTGTCTGATCTAGAACTAAGCATGTTTGTCATCCCAGTCAGTTGTCTGACTCGTCTGACTCAGTTTGTCTGACTGAGTTGACTCTAGTGAGCTGACCTTGACCGATTTGACTCAATAGACCGTTGACTTTGACCCCTTGACTGACATTGACTGTTACTTGACCTTTGACCGTTAGAGACTGTTAGTGACTCAGATGGACTGGACCTTAGTTAACGGGCTGGTTTAGTGGACTTTGGCTTAGAGCAATTAGATAGACTTATATGATTCTTGTGTAAGCCATTTGGCTAGATTCTTAGAGTGCTTGTATGATTAACAGTTAGTCTCTTAACAACGATCGATTAAAAGGATGAACCAGTGGATCGTGGATCTCGAGGTAGTCTTGGCTTGTCTTCAAAAGAGGTGGGAATGCATTTGATGCTTTTGTATTCATTATTGTTGTTTTTATAAAATTTTATGCTTAACAAACTCATGCATTGTCTGTCCGTGGATTTCATGCTTTGTTTAAAATGCATTATGATAATCCTGTTGATTCTATGAATCTTTCAACGATTTGGAAAGGACTTGTATTGTTTGTTGTCAGAATGAATTGTTATGGGAAATGAGAATTTCCACTTGTGGTATATAGGATACGTTCCTTCACATTTATACATACTTTAATTCAGCTTTTATTGTTTAGAGTTGGTCATCATGGTCTTGGTGGCATCCATAGATAAATAGGTGTGTAACTGGTTGACACCATATTATACATTGTTTGCAAGAAGGAGTTTGTCCATATACATGTTTGTTTATTTGAGTGACTTGGTCACTTTTTAATGCTTGGGAAAACATTATTGTTTTCCAAATCTTGCCTATGATTACTTAGAAGTTAAATGTTAATTATTCCCACTTTCAGTTTCAGTGACAGATCAGAGTTGCGCAGCGAAAGCTCCGAGAAGTTAACTTCGTTAGTTGATTATATTATGATATGTTTATTATGTTGTATATTCTATTTGTAAACCAAATGACTATTTTATATGTATCATTGGAGAGGAGTTCTTGTATATATATTTCTGAGCGGGGTTAGTATTTGGGATAATTTTTTGTAGCAGATTTCTTAATTGAAAGTTTAAGTGTTTAATTTGGATTCTTAGTGCCTCTGTTTTTAGCTAATTTCTTGGATTAGTCAGCTGCTAGCTTAGGGGGCGCTACAAAGTTGTTATCAGAGCTCACTATTAGATGTCATATGGGAATTAATAGGAATAGCCAGTGCGAGTTAGTGAACTAGATTAGTTTAGAACTGGGTTGGGTTGTGAGATAAATCTTAATCACTAAAAGCTATCAATAAGTAAAATAACTATTTGATTCATTGATTCATTTGTTTGGTTGTTTATTTAATGAAGTAAAAATTGTAGGGTACACCAATAACTTTAGCTATTAGAGATTAGAAAATAATTAATCCAAAAAGTATGAACACATAAACAATCTAATACTATAAAAATAGTGAGACTAGTATTATGGATAGAACTTATAAATCACATGGAAATTTACTGAACACATTGACCTATGAAGAGTAAACAAATTATAATTACATAAATGTTAATAATATTCTTGGAACTTAATAATATTTGTAAGAATTGTTAGAATAATAGTTCAATCATCAATGTTAATAATAAAAATATTATAATAGTAAATATAGATGATAATATAAATAATAATAATTTTAATAAAGTAATGTTAGCATTTATCAGATAGTATCATATTGAACTTAATTTAACTAAAATCTTATTCGAGATATATAACGATAAAAATAATAATTATGGAAAATTAATAACGCTTGTGTACGGTTAAGTTTTGCAAATTAAACTATGCGTCTAAATTAGATAATTCAGATAATACTTATTAGGCATTAGACTTAAGAAAGTGACGATATAATATATAAAATAAAAAGACTCAATTTGTTAGTAATTTTGTACATAAATTATCTTTAATCTAACAAATGGTCCAATAAATATTTAAAATGAAACAAGTAGACATGAAGTAATAATAATAGTAATCAGATGCTTAGTGTAATACTCGAATTAAAAGAAAATAAATTCGTATATTGTTAGGATCCTTCTTCGTAAATAGATTTAATCATCTTTTGAAATGGAAAATTAGTATGACGAAATTAAATTGTTAGAATTTAAATTAATAATATATTGAACATAACTTAAATTAAAATCTCATTAACAAATATATAGCGATAAAATAATGATTATGATTAAATAGCCATGAAAAATTATTAGTGCTCATTTATAATTAAGTCCTGCAAAGTTAACTAATAAAAAATTTGAATTTTGTGTTTTGCGTTTAAACCAGATAGATAAATAAGACTTCTTCTGTAGGATTAAGAACATGAGGTCATATAAGGCATAAAATAAAGATTAAAACTTGTTAACGATCTTACACCTAGATTATCTTTAGTCCAATAAATGATTCACTAAATTACTAAATTATACACATGAAGTGATATTTATAGTACTTGAATGCTTAGAACAAAATTAGACTTAAAGGAGAACAAAATTTGCATATGAATAAGATACTTATTATTAATACCCAAAATCTAAAGACTATTAAGATATTAAAACTTTTTGCAAACTAAAAATTTAAATCATATTAAATTACCAACACCAGTAATTAACAAGATATAGTATACAGATTCAATATGAATAAATAAAATCTGTTATAACAATCTTTACGTGAATGTAGAATCATATTTACAAGATTCAGGCTTAAATAAAATAAACTAAGTATTATTACGAAATAATTATTTTGTCTGTATTCTAGTTACGTTAGTAGTCAAATGGGAAAAATTGTTAAAAATAATTATGAAAATGATTATTATATAATTAAGGTAATAACCTTCGATAAGATAAACAAATAATAATACTATTTAATACAAATTATTATAAAATTTAGAGTCATTGTAAATATCATCTAGATAATTGGGCCGACCGAGCGAAGCGAGGGAGGACCTTATATGGTGACTTTGTGTCAATGTGAAGCGTGACATTTTTTTTCAATTGGACAAAAAAGATTGGATTTGGTGTTTGTAATTTTTTTTAAAAAGGGGAACTAGATATAAAAGCCAAATTTTATTATAATTTCTTATTCTTTAAGGGTATAATTGGTAACCAAACTTTAAAATAACATATCTAAAAATCCGTGCCTTGGAATTTTACAAATTTTATCTCGTTGGAAGCTAATAAAAAAACCTATCCAACGAGCACAAACAACAATATCAAATTTAGAGTTTTTACGAAAAAATCGGAGGGATTTATCATTTTAGGCATAATTTTGAAAATAAATGTATATCCTTTATGCACAAAGGATACATAATACTTTATGTAACCATATTTTGGTTTATTCATCAACTAATTTTCCTTTGCAACTAATAAAACGATGTACTCTTCCCGTTTCAAGAAAGTGATACTTTCACTTTAGGCACAAATTTTCTTTTACAGTCCAATTGCAGCAGTGTTTCTTTTTTTCTTTGGTCGGCCCTCCCCACCGTGGCAACGGTCATCTAGTAATTATTGGATAGTAATAGAAAAACGTAATTTTTATTAATAGTACAACTTAGGGATTACTTGGGACTAGAATAAATTTAAGGAAATAAAGTTAAATCAAATCAATTTAGTGTTAATAATAAAAACTAAACTTGGCATTATGATTAACTACGATTAACTTTTATCGGTCTAAGCAATAAGAAATAAATGTTAATAATAAAATTTTAATCCCAAACAACTATGCAAAATTGTTAAAGGTTATTTATTTATATCAAGTCACACGATGAAATAAACAAATACATACAACAATATAAAGTAACTTTTAGATAATAGTTATAACATTGAGTTACCCTTTAATAGTACATGAATTTAAAAATTATTTAGTTATAATAATATAGTTCCTCTTGAAATTAAAATTCGATTTCATTAAAATGAGTAAATAATAATAATGGTAAATAAAAATGAAATAAAATAAATTTTGATGAATAAATTACTTAAAAAGATGTGACCTATTTAAATATTTTACGAAGTAAAATTTTCAGAATTACACCAATTAATATAGAAGTTAAAGACTAATTAATTTTAATAAATTAATACTTAGTAATCCAGCACTGGGGAATAGTGAGGTTGGTAATTCTGATATGTTCAGGTGATACTTGTTAGGTAGTAGGCATTGTCAGGCGTCGCGAACCTAGACAGGGCAACTGCATTCTTGTATCACTAGGCATAGAAGGGAGACTTACTTCTATTAGTGGACCGATAGATCCCAAATTTACTTAGAAACTTTGTTATAGAGTAGCTTCTCTGGTAATTAAAACCAATAACTTATTGAAATGGAAATTAGTATTTTAAACCTAGAGCTACAAATTTTAGATTTTAGTTGTAGAAAGTCATATAGGTTTGTGCTTTGTTTTCTTATTGTTTTCACTTAGACAATAGATAGGATTATTCTTTAAGGTGGGGAGTTTTTGAAGACCAAAAGGATGATTTGATTTTCGAGGACTGGGGAGAATGTAAGGACCCTCGAGCTCGTCAGCGCTATTAGACTGGTCAAGAGACGATTTAGCCGATAATGACTCGATTAGTTAATATAGATTTTAATTAATAAGAATTAATCTAACAACGAACTAGATACGAAACTAGTATCATTGAATAGGTCTCGAAAAGTTACGCGAATTAAACTACTCGAACATGTCATTCGGATACCAGACGAAGAAGATATCATCAGATTTGTTTGAAGGGAAAAATAGTTTTTGAAGTTTAAACCGCCTGGTTGCCTTTATTAGTTCCTCGGGAGCCCTTAACGTTTTGGTCGGCCTTATCCCCACGAGTCGAGAAGATAAACTTGATTTTCTTTCTTTTTTTCTTCATTCTTTCTTCTTATGTTTCTTCTCTTCTCTTGTTCTCCTTCTTCTACGAGTGATTCAGAGATCAAAAGAGAGTTTTGTGATCAGTAGAAGGTGGAGAAGATCATGCAGTAGTAGGTGGTGATGGTGATAGTGTCTGTTGTTGATTCAGACTTGAAGGATGAAGTAAATTAGGATTATGTAATCGACTATTGCTTTGAAGATTTAAAAGATAAGATTTATAGCTATGGCGAGTTCAAGAATCATGGGTTTAGGTTCAATTGAAGTTCTAAAATTTTCTTGGAGAAAAACTGAGAACTAGGGTTTCTGAATCGGGTTTCGAGATTCGATTAAAGATGAATTAGAAGATGAATTTGATGTTTTAAGAAGGTGATTAGAGATGGGTAATGAGGGATTATACAAATTAGATTTATGGTTGATAATATGGATTTGTTCTGTGAAGCATCAATGAATTAAGGTTTATGTTTTGTTTTACCCCAAATCAGAAGTTAGAGTTTATGCATGTTGATTTGGGTGCGAATTAGAGAATTGTTGATTTGAGAATTACTTTAGGGTTTTTGGTGAGAACCAGAGAAGTGGTTGACTCAGGATGGTGTTTGGAGATCGATTGATTTAAGGCTACAACAGCTAGAGTTGATGAAGTAGCAGTTCAGGGGAATCTAATACCTGAGTAAGTTTTTATGTTTAATTACAATAATTGAAGTTGAATTGTGTATAATCTGATGTTAATCGAGGTAACAATAGCACACAACCACCATCTCACCAAAGGATGCCCAACAGCTATGCAACTACAACAATTCAAGTGCCACAAAATTTCAATAACTTTCTCGACATGGCACAAAATGAGGAAGTTTTCACATTGGCTTGTTTCACCATCTGGAATATCTGGTTGGCAAGGATTGCAAGAGTATGCAAAAAAATGATTCAGACACTGAAGCAAACTTTTCAGATTACATTAATTTTGACACAAGAATTCAGATGGGCCCGCAAGCACCACATCGACAGACATCCAAACCCGAGGAAGCATCATCAGTAACAACAACATCATGCTTCAAAAAGAATGATATGGATCAAATAGCATCCACCACCTGTAAATTGGCTTAAAATAACACAGATGGAGCAAGCAGAGGGACACTAAGGGCTACACCGTACGTGGTGGGAGAAGGATGGATCTGCAGGAATGCTGATAATCAGGTGGTAATGGCCATAGCAACACCAATTGGAATTGCACCATCATTGCTAGATGAAACATGGGCTTTTCTCCTAGCGGTGAGAATGACAACAACACAAGGCTGGAGGAACATATGGTTCGAAACGAACTCGACGACACTGTTAAGGTTAATCGAAAATTCATATACACAAACACCTTGGATCATTCGAAATATGTTATTGGAAATTCATCATCACCTCAACGCAATACAACTGTTCAAGATCACACATATCTACACAAAGACGAATCAAGGTGCTGATGGGTTAGCGAACTTTGCAATAGAAAAACAATTACACCAACAGGGAATGTGTAACAATTTTATCTGGGAAACTACATGCCTAAGCTTCCTTAATGTAATTGTAACGAATGATTCGATGGGGCGTTTGTACCCAGAGAAGTTTCTATATTTAATAAAGGCAAATTTTCTTTCAAAAAAAAAAAAAAAAAAAAAAAAACTGCCCTTAATTTAATTTTAGAAAAATGGTGTCTATGTAATCAAAATATTTAATTAAAATATACTTTTATTTCCCTTTCGTGGTATATATCGTGTAGATTGAAAAATATAAAATTAGAGTTCATCATCACATAGTACATACTTGCATCAAAAATAATAAATAATTAATGGTATAATTTTAATAAAACAAGAATGAACAAGTTGGACATCATCGTGTAATTAATTATACGCATTGAGTTTCTTTCTATATCTACTTGCCCAATCGTATCAATTGTGGTCCCTAAAATATCTCTCATCACGTCAAAATTAATCATTCATGTTCTCCCGCGATATTTAAATAATTTTAAGCTTCATATATGCTTATTTTATTCCCATATGACTTACACGGAAATGAGATATATTGATGGATCACTATACGTATTAATACATGCTTTATTTATGTATCACACATGATTATAAAGTATTGAACATCCGAGACTATCTCTTTACAGACGATAAAAAAAGTAAATATTTTGCCAGTTACTCTGGCGTTTTTCCAAACTATTGTTCTTTCAGGATCTAATGATCCATTAGGTGCTGGAAGAATATGCAAATAAGTGAGAATTTTGGAACTAAAGGCATGCTTAGTATCGTTATCTTTAAGAAAAATTTACCGCTCTTCAAATAACGATCGCGGGTGTAAAAAGAGTTTATGGAAAAAATTCCATGGTTACAAGGGACTCAAAAGTCACTTGATGTTATTTTAACGATTGACACTATCTAGGAACAACTCGGACTTTCAGATTTGTAGAAAAGAAACCACCAAAGTGTAAGTAACTATGAAAAAATAAGCAATAAGAATTATATACAGACTGCCCATCACAAGAATGAATTTATAGATTGTTTGTGTCTCCTGAAAGAGATGCGTCCAAACTTATAATAGTCATGTCTTCTCAGACAGTCATGACTACAAATACAAATTATAAAACTTTTTAGTCGTAACTAATTGGTAAATTCCCAGATTTAAATTCCGACAAACAAGTGACTTTACACACTTATAATACAAAAGACATCTACATAACTCTTAGTTCTCTGACATATACAATTAATGTATATTTCAAAATGCCAGCAATTATCCCCATTTTGAGAAGTATATTTTGGTGACTTCTGAAGCCAATACATAACCTGTAAGTATTTTTTAGTCTGGAACTTCCATTTAGCACCAATGCATCAAGGAACCGTAAAATTTTTGTGAGCCGTACATATTGTACATATGTTTCCAAAATAAAGCTGGTGTTCTTAAGTATGCATGTTTATAGTCATGTGCGTCTTTCTGATTTAATGAGTGTTTACGAGAATGGTCTATATATTATCAGAAGTGGCCAATCCTCCTTACTCATATAGGTAAGATTATCAAAGATGCTTTTGTCTTCTACATATTTGTATAATACAATGCTTATTAAGAGTATCATACTCAACCTCCAAAATACTGAAAAATACTCAAATGGATAGATATTAACACCCAAGAATAAAACTATCATTATTCTAGCAAATTCCACCGTAATCACATGTTCGACTTGTTTGTCACGTTTAATCTAGCATATGTTTCAAAACCTAGATTAGGTTTTATAAATTGTGATTGATTACTAATAGACCTTAGTCATATTCCTTTTTGCAACATTACTGAAGACTTTTTTTCAAAAGATATGCCAAGTTTTCAACATGTTTAACATATATTAAACCAATAACTCCATATCTTAATTTTTTTTTAATGTGATTGTGTTTAAGACCAATATATTTTTGTTATAGCAATGCTCGGTTGAACTCGCAAGTTTTGATATCTCAAGCTTGTTGTCAATATTAGTAGCACAAAACTATAGTTTGATTTCTATTCCACTTAAGTCAAGTCTCAGACTGGGTTAGAGTTTTGCAGTTGAGTATCATACATTACTGAGTAACCCTCGAATATCGAAAACTGGAGATCAAACGAAGACATTTGGAGAATATCATCAACAAAGAGATATGTGAAGACTGAACCATTCTACTTACTCACACGCATTATTATTCTATCTATATGAGAGATGGTGCAAAGAAGAAATTTCGATCCAAGCTTGTATTGTTAAACATCTCGAAATATGATTCAAGCAATAGTTGTTCATATAGTTGACAAGCTTAGTTAAGAACAATTTATTATTCATTTAATCAAATGCCCCAATCAGGCATAGACTATGCCAGCGCTCAACCACCAAATGGTCTTTATATCAATGCTCAATATCTAACATTGTTTATAAATCATAAACGAGGTATTCACTTCCCACACTTCTGAGCAGATATTAAACATATATGTTCCTAAGTATGAGGGGGGAAAACTAAAATCCACAAGGTAAGGCTTACCCCGATGGAGAATTTTCTAGAAAATGTTAAGGAATGGACATGCTTCTATTTCAAATTTTCATGTTGAAAAAATTAACTAGAAAAGATTCTAATGTATAAAGGATATCCCACCTAAGATTCATATGTTCATATGGAGAGTGCTTCAAGAAATATTTCTATTACAACTAATATCGACAGATTTATCCCAGGTGTCAATCAAGATGCAGGTTTTGCAATAATGTTGTAGAAACCATGAAGTATATTTTTCTATACTGCCCCACGGCTAAGAATGTATTGTTTGCCTTTCCTATGAATTTCAAGTTTGATTTAAGCCCAAATATCACTTTAAAAAATTGCACTACTAGTTGGTTAGAAGATGGAAGTGGGTTTAATGCATTTAATCGGGGATCTAGCATATTTTGGACCATACAGAAATCCAGAACCGATATTATATATAATAATGTAAATCCTGAAGCGGGAAGAATAATTAGTAATGCAAGTTCTTGGTATGAAAATTATAACCAAGTTCGAGGATGATCTAAATTTTGAAGATGCAAGTCCAACCTCCAATACCGCTCATTGTCCCAATCATAATAGCATGTGGTGCGCTCCAATAAAAATATAGCCAAGATAACCATTGACGGGGCCTTTGGTTTGGGAGTTAAGCAAGGTTTTAATCATATTTTCGTTGAAGGGGATGCGCAAATATTCTTAATCAGAAGTGTTAGAGCACTGCTCGGTCGAACTCGCAAGCGTTGCTATCTCAAGCTTGTTTGTCAAGTTTAGTTGCCAAAACTATAAGTCTTGATTTCTAGTCTACTTATAGCTAAGTCTTGGACTAGGATAGTAAGTGTAGTTGAGATCTAGACTCCACGACGTTCATCATGCAAATACGAAGAACTACTCAAGGAACTTGTGGAACTTGAGGGTACATTTCATTTGTGTATAACAAGCTAAGTTCGATCTAACATTTAAAAGATATTAGCTTGAATCTAATTAGGTTTTCATCTAACGTTGAATATTGAATGCTTTATTACCAAGGTAACTTAGATTTCAAATCCTGATTTGAAAACTATATAAAGGAGAACTCTAGCAACTAGGAAACCTAATCCCCACAACTCCTGTGTGATACTAGTTGTATAAGATAGAGTAGATTCTCCTTTAACCTTAGGTTTTTTATGAAACACTGTAGGTTAATGACTTAAATACTTCATTGGGATTGTGAAGCCAGACCCAACTATTTTCTCTGTAGTTGCGTGATTTGATCTTGTTGTTTCTATCGTGTTTGAGTAATATCTTCTTGTTGATGGTGGATTTTCAACAAGGGTCAAAACCTTAAAATCATGATACTGCATGTTTCTGATACGGCTTCAGGCATGTGACAATTCATATTTTACGAAGCCATGATGAATATGTCTTTCGAAATGCCTCCACTAGATGAGCGTTCGATCCCTGGCATTTCATTGTGACCTCTATGTAGAATAATATAATTGGGCGGTCCTCCTACATAATTATTTATTGAGAGGGCTTAACGCCTTCAGGACGTCGGTGATACTTACTGTTCTCTGACTACAGTAGAGTGACCCACCTCTACATAGAAGAACGATTGGGCGGTTCACCGTCAGATTGAGAGCAACAACGCCTTTAGGAAAGTGACACTCACTGATCCTGACTATGTAGAGCGACGTGTATAGACTCAGGTGTTCTCCATAGAGTCTGAGAGCACCCACAGGATTAGTCGTCTCCTGACTATGCACATAGATTAATTCTGTCGTGACATTCACCACTGAATTCCCAGAATAATCTATTATTGCTCCTATTCCATGGTCGAATCCACAGCCTGATCCCATGGAATGGCAATAACAATTACTCCTATTCCATGGTCGAATCCACGGCCTGATCCCATGGAATGGCAATAACATTTGCTCCAATTCCATGGTCGAATCCACGGCCTGATCCCATGGAATGATAATAACAGTTGCTCTGATTCCATGATCGATTCTACGACTTGATCTCATGGAATGGCAACAACAATTTATCTCATTACTCTGATTTCATGATCGAATTCACTACTAATCTCATGAAATGGTAATAGATAATTTTATTGCTCTGATTCTATGGTCGAATCCATGATCCTATGGAATGGTAATTCCTATTTTATTATTCCGAGTTCATAGTCGAATGCACAGCTGATCCTATGAATTGATAATAAATAACTAATTATTTTATTATATCGTTTCATGAATTATGTTATACTGAATTTCGTGGATTAGCAATAAATACTCAACAACCGGGCATCTGGACCTTCCCTGAGTAAGCCCCATGAAAAATGGAGTAAGTGTATGCGACAATGATGCACGACTGAGCACCTGAATGCACGAACGAGCATCCAAAAAACATGAATAGATGAGGAATCCTACGCAAAACAGGAGAAAATAACAAATATTAATTAATAAAATAATAAGGAGCGCCCGGGGCCGAGCCCACCGACCGGACGGCCATGCCCTAGCCGTGGCCGGTCCTCATGCTTCTTTCATTATTTTGCCCTATTTTGTTATTTTCATGAACTCATGAAAAACTCCTTGATTTTAGCAACTTTCCTTGTTTTTGAAAAATTCATGAACTCTCCATAACTTCTTGGATTCATGAAAAATAATAATATTATAAAATAAGGAAAGGTGTGTGGGACCAGGCAACATGGCCGGACGACAATGCCCTAGTCACTGCCGGTCTACACCTTACAATCCTTAGCATATTATAATCATTACTCCCCAATTTCACGAAACTTTCCGGTTTCAACAAAATTCACGGATTTGTCATAACCTCACGAATTTGTGAAAAATAATAATAACATAAAATAGGAAAAGGTATGCAGGACCGTGCAACATAGTCGGACGGCCATTCCCAAGCCATGACCGGTCACACACCTCACAATCCCGAGCTTTCTATAATTATTATTCCCTAAACTCATGAAACTCCTCCGTTTCAACAAAATTCATGGATTCTTCATAACTTCACGAATTCGTGAAAATAATATTATAAAATAGGGAAAGGAGTATGAGACCGGGAAACATGGCCGGTAGGCCATGCCCTATCCATGGAAGGTCCCACACCCTGCAATCCCTAGTCTTTTATAATTATTATTTTCCACACCCAATTCCATGAAACTCCTTGGTTTGAGCAAAAATCATGATTTCTTCATAACTTCTCGAATATTGCTCAAATCATGAAAATTCAAAAGCCAACGTGGTCACATGACCGGATAGCCTCTCACGACAATTTTGAATATTAAAATACGTTTATTTTAATATTTACAAAATATTGATTAATTGAGCATACATGCTCATTCCAATAAAAATCAAGAATTTCAGTCAAGATGAAACTCTTCTGAAATTCACAATATTGCTCGAACGCACATCAGAAAATACTGAAACTCTTAGTACAAAGAGACATACACCATGGAAACACGCACATGCCCTAATGACCGACCAGGGTTATTCCTAAGGCTTGCACAAAGCTGGTCCCACATGTTTTCATAATTCTGACCTAATTTGCTGAATTGCTCGTTTTGGGCCCAAACTCTCTCCAACCAACCTGGGGATTGCTCAAACGGACAACATCCAGTCTCGTTACTACCAAGAGCCGATCTCATACTCTCTTGGTAGGTCCCATATTTCATACATAGGTTTCATCACCTGATGTTGAACCCAACAGTAATTCAATAAATGATGAAACCGGCACTTAATCACCATTCCCTCACCAACTCTCCAACTGAGAACCCTAGTGCATGCTCACTCGAGCAATTAGGCGTCACATGGACGTCTGTAGTCTCATGTGGTCGGTCCCTTCTTCGCTCATGACCTATTTTCAGAAATTCATCGAATAATGAGCAATCCATCAAAATTAGGGTTTTCGAACAAACGCTCAACGAATCATTATTCTGAGCAAGTCCAAACACAAAATGAATTTATGCTGATCCACGGAGATTAATTATATAATATTTGGTAATCTACCAATATTCTAAGCAACATTTGCTCAATTGCTCAAATATTGATCCAGCTATCAATATTTAGTAATTTATCAGTAATTTGTCGAATTAAGAAACATTTGCTCAGTTGCACGTCAAATTGTCAGTTTATCGATATGTTGTCGAATTGAGCAATACTTGCTCAATTGCACGTCAAATTCTCAATATTCGGTAATTCGTCGAATTGAGCAATACTTGCTCAGTTGCTCGAATATTGACCCAACTATCAATATTCAGTCAGTATTTCGTCGAATCGAGCAATACTTGCTCAGTTGCTCGAATATTGACCCGACTATCAATATTCAGTCAGTATTTCGTCGAATCAAGCGATACTTGCTCAGTTGCTCGAATATTGACCCAACTATAAATATTCAGTAATTTATCAGTATTTCGCTGAATCGAGCAATACTTGCTCAGTTGCTCGAATAATCGACATATATTCAGTAACTCATCAATATTCATCACCTTGTTGAATTTACAAAATTTGCTCAGACGAGCAATATTAACATTCATGAATCATTGAGCATTTTCCAAACATGATCGATTCAACAAAACCTAGGCTCGTTGTCTAATCAGTCAACAACTGACAAACTAAATACACATTTGCATGCAGGCTCCACGATTCGTGAGACATCAATCATGTCAAATTGGGGGATAACAAATAGGGTTTTGGTCTGGCGGCCTACAACACGTGGATTCATCCACAATGATAAATATGCGTAAGTTGTGTCAACGGTTTAAGGAGTTAGGAAAGTAGTGGGTGCACGATCCATCAAGTCTCCACACGACATGGAACTGACTTTATCACGATCTTCCACTGGCCCACTCTTCCACTCATGAAACTGTCACACTTATAGGGATCAAGGTGTTCACAACTCTGACAATATAAATAAGTTTCTGAATCCATGATTGAAAACAACGAATGATCACTAGCTATTAGAAATCTTCCACACAGAATTTCTCGAGTAACTACTCTCAAGAATTCATCAATCCATCAGAACTTGTTCGAACTCAACAGTTCATCAATTATTGCAGAAACCTTCAACACATCCACAATCCTTAATCACAACTGATCCCACATAATTCCCAGCTTCCCTCCCACATATCAACCAATCTCCCTTTTGCGACTGAATTGACTCTGGAACGTCCATTGTCTTGGTTTAGGCCGAAGTCCTACATATTGATTTCTCGAATCTAAGCACTCTATTTTTAGTGCATCTGTGTGGGGTTAAGCAGTTTGCCCGGTTCGAGGAGTCTCGACGACACGCTTGACTCTTCACTTTCCTAAAAAACCAGTGAACCTGTTTGTGGGAGAAAACTACTACTGCAGGTTTAGGTAATTTTGGGTGTGTGTGGATGAGAAGTGAATTTAAACCTTCAACAAATGTGTTGCACGATGATCACTTTTGATTCGAGAGATAATCTGTACAATTCTGGCCTAAACCGAAGACACGGCTGTTCCAGATTTATTTCGGTCACAGGTGAAGGATGTGAGGTTGATCTTAGGGAGGGAAGCGAAGAAGGTGTTGAGAGTATGAAGGTGAAGGCTATTTGATGACTTGTTAACAGAAGGTTGATCAGGCTAGAAAATGTTGCAGGCAGGCTCTGGGTGTTGAATACGATGGTATTAGCACTCGGTTTTTCTGTGTTGTTGGAAATAGGGAGGAGAACCTATTTATACAAGTCGATAAGACTTCATCACGTCTCTCGTGGGAAAGTGGAGGAAGTGGAGTGATGGAGGAAGTGGAGTTGTGTGTTAGTGTCACACGGTTGCTTTCCCACTTCTCCTATCATCACTAACCGCCCATGTTTATCTGACACGATCTTGTGATAGCATGCTGCACGCTGTAAACCGCCAGACCAATACCCCAGTTTGTATCCCCCAGTTGTGACGTGATTAACGTCTCGAGTGAGTCGTGGGACCCACATAAGGTAGCAAACGGTGCTAGGTAAAATAATTAAGTTGTTTGTAGGCGCATATTGTATCCATGCGGTGCATTAAATATGCTTAACATACTTGAAGCCTACACAACCTTGATGAAAAGATTGCAAGTTGAAGTAACTCAACTAGCTATGTTCAGGCGTTGTTCGGAGGTCGCATGAGCGGGACCCACCTTGGCCGGTTATTCCATGGGGAAATGTGGAGGATGGTGATCATGGTGATACCTTATTTTCCACCTAACTCCCTTCCTAGGCTATTCATCTAAGCATGCGAACTTAGACGGACGAGATTGATGGAGGAATAACCGTTGGATTAGGGTTTGGAAGGCTTGCGAGATTCCTCTTTCACCCTAACGGTTTTATACCTTGGGAGGCATGCATGGAGTGGACGATTGTCCCTGCATGTAGGTGGGATGCCACTCTACACGTCCACGCCAGCTGAAAGTCAATCGGAACAATCTGGGTTGCCCGTTCTAGCCTACGATGACGGATGGCCGAGATTAGAAGGGACCTCGCATGCTGCCTTTGGGCACGAATTTCAAGATGGCTGGTCTGCATCCGACCGTGGCCGATTGGCTGGCCGTGTATCCAGTCCCATGGTGAGTACACAGGCATCATCGGCCAGCAGTTGTGCTTCGAAATCGTTAATGCGCGCATGCCCAAAGTTGCTTGGTCACAACCTGTAAGCAAACCCTAATTTTAGGGTTTGTGAGCCGCAGCTTCATGCTAGCGCATCTCGACGCCCATGGCTCCTATGGTGAAGCCGTTTGCACCATTAGGAAGGTAGATCGGCGGTGAGCATGTGCGTACGCGCTACTCGATCCCGCGCGTGATCTAGGCCGTCCAACCATGCCTGCGAAGTTGGACGGATGAGATCTATTTTTGAGTTTGTTTTCAGCAGGTGAGACTAACATGGGTAGTCTTGCATGCGTTCAACGGGGCTAATATAACCCGCCGTCAGGTAGCCTACGGGTGTTTGCATGTCGAACACAAGGCTTTGAGTAGGGCATTAATTATAATGCTGCAAACCTACAGAAATTCGGGATGGTTGCTACATGCTCCGCTCTGGGTAGGTTTTAATTCTCAAGGATGGTTGCACATGCTCCAATGAATTATCATGGCGAGTAATATTCATCACCTGAAGGCTTTATCCTTTACAGGACGTCAGCTTACAAAAATTGGCTTTTTACAATTTTAGCCTTTAAATAGAAATCCACCATCAACATTAAGTCCCCTGCCTAGCATGTAATGATTACACTGTTGCAGGGTAGGCATGAGATGGTGACAAATATATGTAAAAGAAATAAAGGTAATTAACCTTGGAAGGAAGCCTCTAGTGATTGTCCATATGAACGCACCGTCGCAGGCATGAAACCTTGGGTGGGTCGGTTTCCCTTCTTGGTTTTTGGAAGCAAAAAGGAATCCTTTTCTAATTAGAATTCTTCAAATTTTTGCCTATAAAAGGGAGAACCCTTTTTCGTTTCACGATTTCTCATTTTGTTTTTGTTTTGTGAACGTCCAGCTCTCTGCTCGTACTGCCGCCATCGCCGTTGCTGCCGGATTTGTTGTCGTCGGCGCCGTTAATCAGGTACGTGCATTTTTTTTGTGTGCAAACCCTAATTATTTAGGTAGAGTTTCTTTTTCACTTTGAGAGGATTGTAGGTGCAACAAAACATACCATAATTGATTCCTTTACCGCCTGCCAGGATTGCGTAGTAAAAGAAAGCATAAACATGTTGCTCGTTCCCTTTATCCTTGCATGTCAAAACCCAGGTTGTAGCTTGATAGAACTGCTGCCTTGAACTTGTAGACATGATAACCAACTGTAGAAAATATGTTGACATGTTGGCTTAGTTTTAGGGATGCGTATGCAAACTTTAATGCCCGCCTGCGTGATTTTGAGGTACTCTTGCGCTTGCGTTTATCGAAATTGCTGTAGAATCCTCATACAAACTCGGATTTTGACGGTCCGCATATGTATCCTCAAGCCCAGAAAATTTCCAAGCTTTAGTAAAGAATCTTTTTGAATTTTGAGCGTGTTTAGGGGATAAAAACCGCGAAATAGTAAACTTCCAGGAGGTTTTCAGAATTTTTTCAGGTTGCGTGTTTTCTGATGTTTTGGCCACCCCTCCTTACTCTTTCATCCGATTATTGTGAAATTTTGATATGTTGTAGGTAACTTCCATATGAAGAGAATGGAACATAACATAACACTAGATTCCATACCCATTGCTCCCAGTTCGTAATCGAACACAGGGTAGTGTAAATTTCCCTCAACTGAGTTTGTTTGGAAGACGCTTGAACCATCCCAATCCCATGTAATCTCCGTATTAGGTTCCTAACAGTGAAGTTGGGAATCACGAGAATCTTTTATTGCCGTATGAATCCTTGGAAACATGCTAACACTTCCAATCTTATTGCAGTTGCTCAAATGATAAACGCGGAGGATAATGTTGTGAAGGGAGGTGTCGACCCTTTCAGAGATATGCCAAATATAGATGATGAAATGCTTACCAAGTCTTTTCCGAACATCAGGAAGCATCCCAATCATAAAATATGCCTTATTACCGGTACAGAAAGTGATGAGGGTCACTCGTCGTCTTTAGTAGGCGTGATGAGGTTTTGTCTCCAGAAGAAAGAATATCCACCTTCCCCTATTGACTTCAAAATTTGTCAGACTCCACTTAGATCATACGAAGGATGGATGTGGCGTATGTTGGGTAATGCAAGGATTAAAGACAACTTGACCAGGGCGCGAATTCTTGATGTTGTCAGGGCGTCCGCAATTCTCCATGTTAAGAAGGACATCCCAGGTTTGGTTGCTTTTGCTTCTCGATGGCGTCCTTCTACAAATACAGCTTTATGCACATGGGGTGAAATGACTATTACTCTTGAGATCGTGTATGCATTAATGAGTCTTCCTGTCGCTGGCAGTTTTAATTGCAAACTGTCTGGCGATGATGAAGATGCCATCCACCAGGCTATAATTCAGAAACTGAACGAATACGACCAGCTGGACAAGAAGCCGAAATGTTTCTACACATGGTGGGTAGGTGAATGGTCCTCTATGCAAGGTAATGATGATCTTAGCGCAGCTGCATTCTTGTCCTTGTGGTTGTCCAGAAATATTCTTGATGACGGCTCAGGAACGAAAACTATTAGAAGGAAGATCATCATGTTCGCCATTAAGCTAGGCAAAGGTAAAACTCTCCCCTTGGCTTCGTTATTCCTTGGCACGTTGTATGGTCACCTGAATTCTTTATTGGAGGAGATGTATATTTCCAATGGGTACATGAAGGTGGATACATATGTGCACGTTTCCTTTCTTCAAGCGCTTTTGTGGGAACATTTAAGGATTACACTCCCATTCCTACAACCTCAGTCCCCAGCTTGTATGGTGGTTCAAGAATACTCTGTTGGCAGAATAGACGTCCAAAAGTTGGGGTGGGGCTTGTATATTTGCTCGATAGTGTGAGTGCCATAGACTTTCGTCCTTGGGGGCCGGTTCATCCTTCCGCCATCGTCCCTGTCATTGAGTTTCCACCTGAGGGGAGAGATATGAGCCCTAAAGAAGTTTTTTTCCTGCGAAGCTGTATACCAGGATATGTTCCTTCTTTTTGTGATGACAGGCTAAGCATCATTCCATATAATATTGATAGAGCCGCTCGCCAAATGGGTTTTGATCAAGGTGTCCCATTTCATCGTCCCGCAACGCCTTCAGAAGAACTTAAGTCATCATGCCTTGACGTTGATGTTTTCTCGCCGGAGCTGAAACTTCCTTTTCCTTCCCCGGGGAGAAAGCCGGTAGCTACTTCTGGTTACAAAGATTTTTGGAGGGGGAAACTGCTGCTCTTTAAATCATTTTCTAGTGAAATGGCAACTGACTGTTTGCGTGTCGTAACCACAACAAATTAATTAATACTTTACTACCTAATTAAAGAGTAATATAGGGTAGTCGAGGTCGATCCCACGAGGAGCAAGAGATTATTAGTTGTAAAATTGTCACAAAAGGGGGGTATTGGTTGTAAAATTTATAAAGCAAAAGAAATAAACAAAGTAATTAAAAGTATAAGTTGAATTCAATAAGAGAGAATAGATCAAGGAATCCTTCTTCGCTGCAAAACAATGATTAAAGTTATGTTATTTTCCACTTTTTATTAGTCATAGATTATCACCAACCGTAGGATAGCAGGTTCGCTTAGCTAACCCCAAAATTCCTTATTTCACTGAGTAACAGGTTCGCTTAGTTATCAGATTCTATTCAACAGAACCACCTTGAGGTTCGCTTACAAGATGTAATTCCCCGAATGCATTAAGATTTGTGAACTTAGGTTTAGTACTAGTAGTTAGACTCGGTTCACATGGTCCACTTTCTAGCGTTGTTTTCACACACAATTGCTCCACGGAATCCCTCCGCAAGGTCTTGTGTTTTCTACTTGTGTAAAGAGTCAAGAAACTATTACGTATTCCCTAACTTTCACTAGCTTTATATTAAATTAACAAATTAATTTAGCGTGCACTCCAAACAACCTATCAATCAATCATAAACAATAATATTAGTAAAAACAAACGATAATCATATGAAAAACTTCAAAGTAGAATTGAAACAAAACTCAAACCATATGCTAAGAACTAGGAATTCATCCTCAATCAATAAGAAAATTAGCTACTCATAATTTGGAGTTCACACAATAATAATAATAATTAAGGAATAAATAAAAAATTATTGAAAAGATGATGGTTGTTCCTTCCTCCAATCCTTGTGCACTTTAACTCCTTCTCCAAAGTAGATGTGTCTAAAAAGTTGTAGAGAACTCTCTTATTTATAGGCTTCAATACTCTCCATGTTTTTGTAGGAAAAGAATCCTCATTCCAAAAGAACACCACTTTCCCAATTTGAGCCACATTCCAATTTCTAGTCCAATTCTCCAAAACTTCCAAGTTTTCATCCAATTCCCAATTCTAAGTCTTCACACACATGAGAGAAGTCCGCACAAAATTCTGCATTTTTGCTCACCGGAAAACTGTGTTTTTGGCCGGAAGTTGGCCGAAATTTGTCTTCGTCGGTCACCTGAAAATTCTCCCCCGGTGACGGAATATTTCGTCATTCCACCGTTAGGACTAACGGTCAAAGGTCAAACTTAACGGTCAAATGTTAGTCAAGGGTCAAGGTCAAGGGACTGAGTGAGAACGAGTCAGCTGGCTAACTCGGCTGACTAGTTCTGACCAAGCCACTTGCACAGAACCAAATTGTTCACGGCCAAGATGGTCATGCTTTCCCTGCACACCCAGCCATGATGGCTGTGCATTGCAACTGAGTTGCCTACTTCAATCACTCTCTGTTGCTTCAACATTGCATGTATTGAGCCCAATTCAATTTCTCGGCATACTCATTTCTTAGCAGCATCATAATCATATCATACTCAGACCACAACTTCAATCTCAGAGAGAACCCATTCTTGAACTACCAACACCAGCATTCCCTTTAGCACCTTCTGCTCTTGTATAGCTTGCAGCGACAACCCAATCACAGCACCTCAAAATCTTTGAACCAGCATCACCATCACCAACCACCAGATGCCATTCTAGCCGCAATTCCAACATTTTCATTAGTATCTTCACTGTAACTGCTGCAATTCATATTCCACCATAACTCAGAATCCACAGACTGCAACCACCAGTGTACAGCTTTAGATCATTGTTCTTGTTTCTGTTGAATTCCTCAAACAAAACCCATCTCTAATTCCTCACTGGAAACACAGAATCTTCAATGTCTCCAATAGAAATAACTCAGATCCCCATCTGAATCCAACCAGTAACATCAATTCCTTCAGATGCAATACCCATTTCACTAAAATCGACAACAGCCACACAAACCCATTCTATTAAACTATTTGTTCTCTATAATTCGAGCATCAAACCCATCTCTTTCTGGACCATAATCTTCCAATAAGAACCCTAATTTCTCTGAATTGATTGCAGCAATAGAAACCCTAATTTCTTCATTATATCTGCAATTAACACGAAACCCATCAATTCTTCTCATCTTCTCGATTTAACTGTAGAATTTCTCATTCTATTTCTTTGATTCGAACAGTAACACACTCTCCATCGTAAACAACAACAGAACCAATTTCTTCTTCTCTCACATTTTCTTGACCACCTCACAGAATCTATCTCCTCTATCTCGATGTGATTTCGTCTCTCAATTCCATGCTTTTCTCTCTTGATTTCTCGATCTCCTCTCAAACAGAATAACAGCAGCAACCGCTGCTTTTATTCCTCTCTCAATTTTAGGTGTACGCAGAATGAAAGATCATTGAACGAGAGAGATATTTCTCGTTTTTAGGGTTATATGATTTGGGGTTAAATGGTACACCCCAGGTAAATACACCCCAAGCTGGTGCTCCATAATAGTTAGTTACTCTGATAAGGGCTAGCCTATTGGCCTCCCCTTAACCACAGCTAGGTTGTCTTTAATAATTCTCCAAAACAGAGATGCCCGTTAACCTTGACTGGGATCCATATAGTGTCCTCCCTTGAAATGACCTTTTTTCCCTTTTAGCTCAAATTGAATGATTTCTTCTCCTTTTCCTCTATGCGATTCCAGAGTACCTAATAACTCAAAAACACACATAAAATACATAATTTACTAGAGAAATAGCAAAGAAAGCATAAACTATTAGATAGTAAATTAGGTGTATTCTACACCTATCACTGACCTTCATGGTAAACCTCTTGATGACGTCTTGGTTGGTCATAGGCGATTGAAATCCCTTCTAGGCAAACGAGACAGGGTTAACGCCACCGACTGTAATCTCAAGTCCAAGAAAAATAAGCGAGCATGTAGCCCAGTAATTCTCAACTCTTCCAATATGCAGGTATTCTGAATTCTTTATGCTTGATTTCCAGTTTTAACTTTCATGAGCAGCTTTTATTAATCCTTGTTGGTAATTAGGGGATTCCTGAAGAAAATGCCTTTGCTGTACTGGCTCGAGTTTACAATGAGGAGCGTGGAGGCAACGGGAAGTCTGGAAATCTTCATACAGATGAGTCTGAAAACAATGACCTTCATGTAGAGCAGTATGGCAACACTGATCCTCATGCGGATAAGTCTGGCTACACTGATCCTGTCATAGATAACGATGAAGGTGGTGCAAGCTCGATTGAAGAGAATGCCTTCCAGAGCAGTAATTTTAGTGAGCTTGTAGATGAGGCCGTGTCAGCAATCCGGACCAGCACTCCGAGGAGTCTGGAAGGGACATCAACTGTGATGGTTCCTTCTAAAGAGATGTTGTCGCCAATAGTCATTTCTGGTGCTATGTTCGACCTTCCCTTTGATAATCCACGTCATGATCATGTGTTGGTTGGAGGGTTCAGCATGCCGGCTCAGTTTAAGGAGTTGTATACCAAAATATGGAAGAAATATGGTCATATTTCCACCACCATGAAGCTGATAAGTCGTCTTGCTTTGGTCAATCGCGTTCAGGAGGCCTTACCAGCTATTCAGGAGATGAGCGTTGAAATTGGTCGTGATGTTTCTGAAGATGTGATGGAAGACTGGAAGTGCCACTTGGATGTGTTTGCGCAATATGACTTCAATGATCCTTGGTTCTTCAAAGGGTTTTATGCAATTCAAGAGATTCATAAGAAGCAAGGTATGGTGCCTTCCACTGAATGCGTCGTTCGTCAGAAACAAAAGGTTGGTAGGTTGGCAGAGGAGTTGAAATTGCAAAAAGACGTTCTCCAGAAGATGGAAGCTGCTCTTGCTCAGAAGAATGAGGTGTTGCTGAAAGACTTTCCCTGAAGTATTTATGCCGTCTACTTGTGTTTTCTCTTTAGATTCTTTTCAAGTGATTGTGAGGATTTCCTTTCACATAGTTTGGTTTTAGGTTTTGAATTGATGGGTGATTGAATCTTGGACTGGTTTGTTTACGACATGCTTTTATGAATGTTTGACTCTTGGAAAAGATTATTCTAAAATAAAATCTGAATCTTATATTATGAGTGATCATACATGTCATGTGAAATTGAAAACGCAGTGTGAAATGGAAAGGTGAGGGGGGGTGAGCATGTATGGTGCCTGCTCATTGAGTATCCTATTCATATATGTAGGATTCCAAGTTCCCAGTAGGATATATAACTATCTTACAGTAACGTTTGCTGGAACTTACTTGTCTTTCGAAATCCGTGTATGAGAATGAACACTCCCGAATACTTTCTCCCCAAAGAGCACATGCTAATTTTTTAGGGGAAAGGTTGTTTCTATAAATTTATATTATCGTGGACAATGCGTTTCAATGTGTGGCACTTGCTGGTGGGGTGATAGAGAAATCGATGGTAATGACAATACCTTGGGTTGGCTGTCTCTTGATCGGTGGGCGGACGCCACACAAGCGGCAATTGTACTTCTCCATCACGTACCCATGTCTCCAACAACTCCACAATCTTCCTTATGGGAAATGGGAATCGTGGACCTCTTGAGTCTAAACTTTCCTACGTCGGCGCATGTCGTGACTCTTCCCTTGGGTCTTGGTGTGAAGTACTCTTTGGATACGGAATTGAGGCGTTGTCACGTGTCACCGCATCCGCGGCCCTCTTGGTCGGGTGATTCTTCTGAAACATGGAGGATGTTGTGCTAGAAATGGTATTGTTGTTATGCTGGTGATTTGAAGGCTGCAAGCTCCTACGTTCATATGCTCTCTGATTGATTTCGCCTTCCTCCAGTGTTTCTTCCCCTGGATAAAGAGTCAGCACGGGTTGGGCATTGTTCTGAGCTTTGGCAAGAGCCTTGAGGTATAAATCTTCTAAAAAGGCTTCGTATGCAGTTGATTCTATGTTTTTTATCCGGCAAGCGTCGTAATTCTTCATGCTGGTCGATCCGTCTCGAGCTCCCATTGCCAGGTGAAAAGTATTGCTCGTCTCTGGGCTCTCTGGGGCCATGTGTTCCGCCAGTTCTTCTGAAAACCTGACCTTTAGAATTTCTTGCATCATTAGTGATATTTCCTAGGTAGCTTCTTATAGATCCCTCTTGTAACTGAGCCGATATGTCGTTCAAGAGACGGAAGGTTTCACTCTTCCTTCTAGCAATACCTGCTTGATTTTCCAGGACATCTTCCAGCATCCTGGTCACATTTTCGATGACACTTGGATTATCCATGTCTTCTGAAGGATTTAACGAACGGGAGTACATCTCAGGATGAATTTCTGTGATTTGGTGAAGAGTGAACTGAAAATCGAATCAAATCTAAGATCTACCCCTCCAAAGTCGAATAAAAACTGTCAGACTTTAAAGATTCGAGTTTTGCAACCGAGAGATTAACCTCCCACTGTGGTCGCAAATTGTTTGTGGGAGAAAACTACTTCTGCAGGTTTAGGTAATTTTGGGTGTGTGTGGATGAGAAGTGAATTTAAACATTCAACAAATGTGCTACACGATGAGCACTTTTGATTCGAGAGATAATATGTACAATTCTGGCCTAAACCGAAGACACGGCCATTCCAGATTTGTTTCGGTCACAGGTGAAGGATGTGAGGTTGATCTTAGGGAGGGAAGCGAAGAAGGTGTTGAGAGTATGAAGGTGAAGGATATTTGATGACTTGTTAACAGAAGGTTGAACAGGCTAGCAAATGTTGCAGGCAGGCTCTGGGTGTTGAATACGATGGTATTAACACTCAGTTTTTCTGTGTTGTTGGAAATAGGGAGGAGAACCTATTTATACAAGTCGATAAGCCTTCATCACGTCTCTCGTGGGAAAGTGGAGGAAGTGGAGTTGTGTGTTAGTGTCACACGGTTGCTTGCCCACTTCTCCTATCATCACTACCCGCCCATGTTTCTCTGACACGATCTTGTGATGGCGTGTTGCACGGTGTAAACCTCCAGACCAATAACCCAGTTTGTATCCCCCAGTTGTGACGTGATTAACGTCACGAGTGAGTCGTGGGACCCACATAAGGTAGCAAACGGTGCTAGGTAAAATAATCAAGTTGTTTGTAGGCGCATATTGTATGCATGCGGTGCATTAAATATGCTTAACATACTTGAAGCCTACACAACCTTAATGAAAAGATTGCAAGTTGAAGTGACTCAACTAGCTATGTTCAGGCGTTGTTCGGAGGTCGCATGAGCGGGACCCACCTTGGCAGGTTATGCCATGGGGAAGTGTGTAGTATGGTGATCACGGTGATACCTTATTTTCCACCTAACTCCCTTCCTAGGCTATTCATCCAAGCATGCGAACTTAGACGGACGAGATTGATGGAGGAATAACCGTTGGATTAGGGTTTGGAAGGCTTGCGAGCTTCCTCTTTCACCCTAACGGTTTTATGCCTTGGGAGGCATGCATGGAGTGGCCGATTGTCCCTGCATGTAGGTGGGATGCCACTCTACACGTCTACGCCAGCTGAAAGTCAATCGGAACAATCTGGGTCGCCCGTTCTAGCCTGCGATGACGGATGACCGAGATTAGAAGGGACCTCGCATGCTGCCTTTGGGCACGAATTTCGAGATGGCTGGTATGCAACCGACCGTGGCCGATTGGCTGGCCGTGTAGCCGGTCCCATGGTGAGTACACAGGCATCGTCGGCCAGCAGTTGTGCTTAGAAATCGTTAATGCGCGCATGCCCAAAGTTGCTTGGTCACAACCTGTAAGCAAACCCTAATTTTAGGGTTTGTGAGCCGCAGCTTCATGCTAGCGCATCTCGACGCCCATGGCTCCTATGATGAAGCCGTTTGCACCATTAGGAAGGTATACCGGAGGTGAGCATTTGCGTGCGCGCTACTCGATCCCGCGCATGATCTAGGCCGTCCAACCATGCCTGCGAAGTTGGACGGATGAGATCTATTTTTGAGTTTGTTTTCAGCAGGTGAGACTAACATGGGTAGTCTTGCATGCGTTCAACGGGGCTAATATAACCCGCCGTCAGGTAGCCTACGGGTGTTTGCATGTCGAACACAAGGCTTTGAGTAGGGCATTAATTGTAATGCTATAAACCTACAGAAAATCGGGATGGTTGCTACATGCTCCGCTCTGGGTAGGTTTTAATTCTCAGGGATGGTTGCACATGCTCCAATGAATTATCATGGCGAGAAATATTCATCACCTGAAGGATTTATCCTTTGCAGGACGTCAACTTACAAAAATTGGCTTTTTACAATTTTAGCCTTTAAATAGAAATCCACCATCAACAGAACCGTTTTTCACCATCTACAATTCTTTAAGATTGGCTCGAGATTTAATCTCCGATTGGAAAGATAAAAGTAGTCACAAACATCTTCTTCACATCGTTTTGATTCCACAATATCTTATTTCGCTACCATACGATTAAGATTATTGTGAGGTGATTGATATTTTTAGCTGTTCTTCGGGAATATAAGTCCAGTATATCAATTGGTTCATGTTCACCTTGTTTTATCAAAAGACGGAAAAAAAAACTCGTAGGTATTTCTGTGGGATACAGATTTATCTATTCTTATAGACTTTTCTGTGTGAGAAAAATTTGTTTATCAAGTCTTCGAATTTGGGTCATAGAAGCTCTTGGTTGTGGGTGAGATCAGCTAAGAGAATCAAGTGCGTAGTATCCTACTGAGATCAGAGACGTAAGGAGCGCAACTGTACCTGGAATCAGTGTGAGACTGATTAAGGTTCAACTATAGTCCAGTCCGAAATTCATTGGTAGTAAGCTAGTATCTGTAACGGATTAATACAGTATGGTGTTCAAATATGGACTAGGTCCCGGGGTTTTTCTGCATTTGCGGTTTCCTCGTTAACAAAATTTCTGGTGTCTTTGTTATTTTTTTTCCGTATTATATTTTGTTATATTGATTGAAATATCACAGATGTGCGTTAAGATCGATCAATTAGATAATCCAACCTTTGATTGATGGTTTAAATTGATTGACACTTGAACATTGGCCTTTGGTACCGTTCAAGTTACATATAATAATCAAGCTCGCGGATGTCTATATGTTTGATTTACTGATTACATTGTGAAATAGAGATATAAAACTCTTTGATATAATTTTTTCTAGATTGAGTTTAACTGTCTAGTTGATTCTCTTGAAAATATATGGAGTTTGTCTATTCATATTGCCAAACAAAATATTAGTTGTGGTTGTTGACCCCCCCCCCCCCCCTCTTTTTCAATTGGTATCAGAGTAGGCAAACACAATAAGACCTCATAAGTCTGTGTTTGTAGCGATCTGAGTATGGACGATTTTGTATCTAAAAACGCTTCAGCAGAATGGATAAACTCAACTTTGAGCGTGTTCTAGAAACCATCGATATGGTTGAGAATCCTAATTTAAAAAAAATTCATCAATAATCTTTGTCTAGAAAAACATCGTCTAATAAGGAAAATTGATGGACTTCATTGCGAGATTTATATAAAAAATTCTGAGCTTTGAGAACGTTCTGAAGAGTTTGTTGATCTCCAAAAGAAGTTGGATGAACAAATCCGGATCAACTTTGATCTTGTTGTAGAAATTGCAAAACTTAAGGATTTGAAACCTGTAAAATCATCTTCTATGGATTTGAGTAACTCCTCTAATTCTTCACTAAGGAATTGTCGTATGTCAGGTGATAAGCAAGGTTTAGGCTTTGTGAAAACTGAAAGTGCTCAGAATTCTTCGAACAAGAATAAAAATGTTGGTACATGTGTATTTTGTGGTTCTCGTGATCACTATCATCATGTATGTTTGTCTTTTAGAAAAAAAGTAAATGTTGCACGAAATCTTCACAAGAATGTTGTACAACTTTTGTCTGCTCTTAAAAGACGATCAATACTAACAAGAAAGCCCATTTGGGTTAGTAGTGCTAGTATGGGAGATTTTTCTCTAAAATCAACATCACTCATTCAATGGTTTCTTGATAGTGGATGTAGCAGGTATATAACTGGAGATATCTCGTGGTTTGTCAACACAAGCAACTTTGATGGTGGTCCAGTAATATTCGGTGAAGGGAGTTGCTGCTACATAAGCAAGAAGGGGACGATTAAATTATCGGGTGTTCCTGAAATTCATGATGTAGTATACGTTAAAGGTATGACTTCTAATCTTCTTTCTATTAGTCAAATATGTGACAAAGGCCATAAGGTTGTCTTCCATGCTAATGGATGTAGCATTGAGACAAATCTGAAAAAGTGATTTTTCAAGGATCACGTGGCAAAAGAAACTTTTATTTGTTAGATACCCAGTTTAGTAATTGTTGCAATTTGACTAAGGTGGAATCTACACATCTTTGGCATGAGCGTTTTGGTCACAACAATTATCGTCTTTTAACTAAGATCATCAACAAAGAACTTGTTAGAGGTGTTCCCAAAATCAATGCTAAGATTGAAGGTGTATGTGGTGCCTGTCAAAAGGGTAAACAAATGAAAGTTTCAGATAAATCATCTCGAGATATTCTCACTAAAGCCCCACTTGGTTTAATTCATATGGATCTCTTCGGCCCAATTCAACAAACTATTGTGGCTGGAAATAAGTACGCTTTGGTTATGGTAGATTACACCAGATTCACTTGGGTATCCTTTTTGCCTCACAAGAATGAAACCCTCAGTGAATTTAAGATTATTATTAATAGAATCCAGAATGAACATGGTCGCAAACTAAAGAAAATTAGAAGCGATTGTGGCACGAAATTCAAGGACACCAAAGTGTTTGAATACTGTGACTCTTTGGGGATTATTCAACAATACTCTCCACCCATTAATCCACAAGCTAATGGAGTTGCAGAAATAAAGAATAGGAATATTCAGGAAATGGCAAGAGTAATGCTCCATAACAAAAACTTACCGTTGAAGTTTTGGGGAGAGGCGGTTTTTACAGCTTGCGACTTGATCAATCGTGTTTACTTATGTTCAAAGACCTTAAACACTCCCTATGAGTTGTGGTACGGTAATAAACCCAACTTACACTATCTCAGAGTGTTCGGCAATAAGTGCTACATTCTAAAGGATTGGGAACAGAAAGGGAAATTTGACTCGAAAAGCGATGAAAGTATTTTTCTTGGCTATGCATCTGATAGTCGTGGTTTCTGAGTCTTTAATCTCAGAAACCAAGTCATGATGGAGTCTGCAAATGTTATCATTGATGATCTAAGCTGAAAAGATGAGGGTACCCAGTCAATATAAAACTTTTCCACCTATCAGTCCTTTCTTCGAAAGTGACTGTCTATGGACTGAGTCAAGACAATACAACTAATCGGTTCACACTTCGTGTAATCGTCTATGGATACAAGATCGAGATAATACGACAATAAGATAACTTGTGTGATTGACTATGGATGAAAGATCGAGACAATACAACAATGAAGTATGTTTACTTGATAATAGGTTCGAAATTAACCAAACACAATAGGATTGCTATGAAGTAAATAGGAATTAACGTTTGTGTATTTTACTTCTAATTATAATAAGATAATTATAATTGTGGAAATAGAAAAGTAAAAGACACAACAAGATTTTGTTAACGAGAAAACCGCAAATGCAGAAAAACCCAGGGACCTAGTCCAGAATTGAATACTCTCAGGAATAAGCCGCTATACAAAATTAAACCAACTTCGTATAGTTGAGACCAAGAAACTAAGTCTATAATAGTTCACCTAGTTCTGTCTGTATCCATGCGCCTCCAACTAGCAATAAGTCACGCACTTGGAACAATTCCTTTATGTTGATGGTGGTTTTTAGTTTAGGGTTAAAATTATAAAACCTTGCATATGATGTGACGCCACTCTGTAAGGAAACGGAGCCGCGAGTGTTAGCCTCTCCGCTGGAATATTTATTGAGCCACTCAATATATTTACATGAAATTTATCCAGACTGGCGCATGTAGCAACCATCCCAGATGTTTTGTAAATTTCGACGCCTTGCGCTTAATATAAGTTTCTCTGAATGTTGTCTATGCTATGTTCTCCGGATGAACCCTTAATGTTGATATGGCATGACAATTCGTGTTCACTCGCAGCAGAGTAGCATGAATTTCCAAATATCAAGGATAAGGTCTTTGCATAAAGTATTCAGTCAGAAAGCATGCTGCTCTCTGGAAATGAACTTAAAGAACTCTGTGTCAACACATAAGATTTAATCAATTACTTTTGCGCCTTGCTGTTGATGGTGGATTTTAGTTCAGGGCTAAAATTGTAAAAACCAATTTTTATGCCAACACCCTGTAAAGGGCGAGGCCATTTGATGAACGATGAGCGCAGAAATCCTCTCGTTCTATTTATTTGAAGCAATTCGATAAATACACAAAATTCATCCAGAATGGAGCATGTGGCAACAATCTCTGTATTCTGTAATTTATAGCATTATTAATTAATGCATGCCTAGCCTCATATTTACTGTGTTGTTCTCAACAGGACTCTCATTATTGGTGCGGCATGATAACTGAGTGTTGCTCTCAACAGAGTAACACGAATCTCCAAGTGTCAATGGTGAGACATGCACGAAATACCCATACAGTCTATACCATTCTCTAACAAAGAGAATCATCTCTCGGTGTGTTCTACTAGCCCGATTGAGTATATATCTCTCAGTGTGTTATACTAGCCCGATAGAGCGTATTTGAATCTAGACTTTCCATATCAGTTTCAGAAACAATCACGACCACGCAAGTTGGCCGCATGATTTAACCAGCCTAGACGATCCTCAGCAGGAGAGGGCTATCGCCACAATGACCACCAGCGGGCCCGTTTATGCCCTGACCGGTCAAACATATATCATGCCTCCAAAACAGCCGCCAAATGCCAGCCTAGAAAAGGGTGGTCGAATTGGTATCAAACGGCTTGGAGGAATCTTATACGAGCAAGACTGCCAACGACGGTCTCAAAATCAACCATGGCCATCCAACTTCGCCGACGTGATTGAACGTCATGGATTATCCCATGACCGGTCATACAAGATTGTCCTGCACACCGATGGTCCCCCTTCCTACCTACCTGACCGACTTTCTCAAGAGCAAGCCTTGGAGAAATAAACGTTTGCTCAAAACAAGGTTGGCGTGATGCTTTAAGGGTCACGGAATTCCATATGTGTCGCAGTTTGATCACAACCATCCAACTTCACCGACATGTTTGGATGGCTTAGATCAAACCTATGACCGTGGAACAGGTACCAGCATGTTCATCGCCTGCCCAATGTAGTCCCTACACGATCGGCCTCCCCAAGGGAGGACCATAACATGCAAAACCAATCGGGTGAAGTTTCATGGGCGTAAACCGTACAAAGCCATAATTAGGGTTTGCGGCATGTTACATGTGTTGCTTATCGATCACAAGCGTCCATCTTTGCAAGCTTGGATGGAAGGTGTAGATGTAGACTTAAAGGGTCCCGAGCATTTCAACATAATCACCGTGGGCCCATCTACTTGTATGATTGACCGACCAAGGCCAACCATGGCCGGATGTCTCGAAATGCGCTCCCGGAGTAGGCATGACGTGCGGCTTCCAATTCCTTTGCGGCATGGGATTTCTGTTGCAAATCGATCTCAACCGCTCCTCTTTGTCGGTCAAATTGAGTGGCCTAGATCGCACCTTCATAGAGCAGTGAGGCACGGACGTGTACACCAGCATGTCGTCTACACGAATGCTTGGTCGGTCCTGCCTTAAACACTTCCCATGCTTGGTTTCGACCAAGCTGAAGAGTGATGCTTGCGCACCTCTTCAAAACCCTAATCAACGGTCGCAGATGCGTCATGGATCATCTCGTCCGTCCAACTCTGCCAGCTTGGTTGGGAAGCCCAGGCTAGGAGTTAAACGGCTAATAAGGTGTCGTGGTGATTACCATCCGTCATTCTACCACATGGAATGATCGTCCAGGGGAGAGCTTGCTTGCGCAGCCTCCAAACGGTCATTCGAAGATGGCTAAGCATGCACCTGTCTTAAGATGCTTAATTCGCAACCTACTCCATTAAGCTTTAAAACAACGATGCTTCATCCATGCTGAGTATATTCGATGCATTACATGCATAGAATATACAAATATCGATTTCCAAAATAACTTAGTTATTTAACAAAGCAATGTATGCTACTTCCCGTGGGTCCCACGATCCACACTTGAGACATCAAATATGTCACAAACTGGGGGATACTTACTGGGGTATTGGTATGGCGGTTTACAGCGTGCAATGCGCCATCACAAGAACGTGTCAAGAAAGCATGGACGGTTAGCGATGATGGGATAAGTGGGTTGGGATGTGATCGTGCAATCACCCACATGACCCCACTACTCCATCACTCAACTTCCTACACTTCCTACGAGATGAGGGTTTGCGCTCTATGACTTGTATAAATAGGCCCTTTGCCTATTTCTAAAGACAAGTACAGAAAACCAAGTATTGTCATTCAGAAAACACCAGAGCTAATTGCTTAAATTATTGCAAGCATGTTCGATATTCTGATACAAGTCATAAACAACCAACACCTTTACAATCTCAACACCTTCTTCGCTTCCCTCCCTAAGATCAACCCCATCTACTTCACTTTCTGACCGAAGCAAGTCTGGAATGGTCATTTCTTAGTTTAGGCCAGAATTGTATAGATTGATCTCTCGAATCAAAAGCACTCCCGTGCAGTGTATTTGTTTAGGTTTAAATTCATTTCTCTTCCACACAACCCAAATTACCAAAACCAGCAGAAATAGTTCTTACCCATAAACAACTGGCGACCACAGTGGGAGATTAATCTCTCGGTCATGAATCCAATGTCTTCAATATCTGATTCAATTTATCAATTTCAAAGGGATAGATCTTAGGTCCATTTCAATCATTAACCTGTTCATTTCTTTCAATCGCAAAGTCCAATTTCCGTCTTATGATGTATCCTCACCAGCCGGATTATCCGGAAACCACGAATAATCCAAACCTCATAGAGAGCATGGCCAGAACGCTAGAAGATGTTGTAGGTACCGAATATCGCAAGATACTAGTTTACGAACATAAGAGGAAAGAATCGCAAGATAATGCGATAGTAGTAGAAACACGGGAAAAGTGTGAAGAGATTACGAATATAGAACAAAACCTACGAATATAAGTTGCGATACTTCGCAAGGCATATACAGCTGTACAAATTTCACTATAAATAGTAGTTCAAATTTAAAATTTGAGAGGTTCTTTTAATGAGTGTTAGGAAATATCTTAGGAAAGAGAATAGAGAAAGTTGTGACTATTCTAGTTCCATTTAGATACTTCTTTGTAATCCATTGAGAGCATTAATAAGAAAATTGTCATTCATCATCAAGAACTTCATAAGTTTTACAAATTCTACTGAGGGTGTAGTTGTAGGATATTCTGCAACTACATAATTGGCGCTATAAACAGGGAGAGGAAAGAGTTTTGCATCAAAGAAATGGTTAGAAGAAGAAATACATCAGAACCATTGACTACAGTAAGAATATGTGCAAGACTCGCAGGTGGAGAAGCAAACGTAACAGGAGAACCTAGTAGGATAAGGAACAATCGAAGAAATCAAACTCAACAAACAGAAGATCATGATCGAGTGAGTATACACACTTGGAGAACTGATACACCAGCAGAAACATACATAGAACCACAAATTAGAGAAAATGGGAGATTGATGGGAGGAACAATTCATGAAAGAGAAATGGAGATAGTAGAAACATTGAAACAAAAAGTTCAAGAAGAACGAAGGTTAGAAGCTGAAGAACGTGCCAATCTAATAAGACAGAATCAAGAATTAAGAAGGGAAAATGAGATGTTACAAAGGAGGAAATCTCAAAGTATTGTGAGATCAAATGTTAGACCAGAGAGAGAAGAACAAAATTCGCCAACAGTTAATAGTGAAAGTGCTATGCAAGAACAAGCACAGAATCAAGTTGAAAGAAATCGAGAGAATCGCTTCATTCTAGTACCAAATCACGAACAAAACATGGAGAATTTACGAACAGAGCCATTTCCAAGGGAAAATAATCAGAATGGTGAAGAAAATCAAGAGGAAGAGCGGCAACTCATGGAAGAAGCTGAGAGACAACAAACTATGCATCAAAAAAATTACAAGGATGGAGTAAGAAGACGTGAATAGGCTCGCAACAATCAAAATCTTGAGTATGGTAGAATTCGGAGGAGGATTGGAAATCAACGAGAAGAAATATCAAAGAACGAACCAAATTTTCGAATCAGAGTTCAGGCAAATCAGGAAGAGATAAATCATAGAAGAAGAAGAAATTCCTGATAATCACATGAGAAGGATGAGGAGAATAGAAATGGAAGAACAAGAATTTCAAGATGCTTTGCAACAAAACAATTGTGATAATCTAGAAAGAAGATATTTGCAAAATTATGCAAATGAAAACATTAATGAAGAGTATGACAGAATGCGAAGAATCGCAAGAGAAGAGATGCAAGAACGTAGAAGAAGAGAGGCTGCGTTAAAGAGGCCAATGGATGAGAATACTGAGGCAAATGAACGGATCTTTCGAGAATTAATGGAAATGAGAGGGATGTTAAACAATAGAAGAGGAGGATATAGAAGGCAATTAGATGAAGCAATAGAATAAGTTGCGAGGACTCCTTTTGCTAGAGAAGTACAATTGGGAGGGATTCCGCCAAAATGCAATCTTCCTACACTAACCAGTATCTTTGACGGGACTTCATGTGCTATTCAGCACATTAAAGTGTATTTAAGATGCATGTTACAGTGGGAGAATCATGATGATGTATTATGCAAGTACTTCGCATCAAGCTTAATAGGAGAAGCTCTAAAATGGTTCGAAGGACTTCCCAAGAACACTATTACGTCATTTAATCATCTACAAGCAACTTTCTTAGGAGCATATATCACAAATAATTCCTCACGACTTGGTATTGAAGATGTGTTTGGTTTAAAACAAAGAGTTGGTGAAAGTTTGAAACATTTGGTAAGAAGATGGAAAACTATGTGCAGTCATATGGCAGGGCGTGTGGATGAGAGATACATGATTTTATCTTTCGTAAATGCGATGTTCGCAACTGAACAACTATATGTTCAAATCTTCAGAAGAAAGAATTCTATTATGATGACAGAGTTGCGAGAATTACAAGAGGAATACATTACATTAGAGGAAAAGCAAAACAATATGGAGTCATATCCTGTGACAAACACCAACAAACAAGATACATGAGCAAACTTACTTCCTAAAATAATCAATGTCATAGCAGTTACTTCGCAGACATCCTCGCAAACATCTTCGCAGATATCAGAAGAGAATAAAAATAACAATAGCCAGCCAAAAATGGTAGCAATGGGTAGCAAATATCAAGAAGAGTATGATAGAGAAAGGAATTTCTATAGCCGAGGAGGAAATAATCAGATTCCAAGATTAGATCAGCAGCAGGAAAATTATGGGGGACAAAGGCAGAATTATTTTGGACAAGGGAATCATAGACAAAATTATAACAATGGTCAAGGAGGTCAAAGAATGATAAGGGAAGAAATAAAGATGCCATCTTTGAATACAAGTGTAGAAAAGATATGGCATGCAATTATATTGATGGAGCATATACCAACCCCATGGAATATGGGAAAGGAACCACCAATGGGTCTAAGAAGTCATGAATTTTGCTTGTATCATCATTTTCATGGACACTCTACAAATAGTTGCAATAATATCAAAAGTATTATCTTGCGAATGATTGATCAAGGAAAATTGGATCACTTTTTACTCAAGCAAGCACAGCCGAAACAATTACCACAAGCCCCAGTGGAAACTCGCATGGTGAATACAACACAAGAAAAGGGAAAGGAAATCTTACACATTGAAGTGGGACCAAAAGCAAGAAATGTTTTCTGCAATTCTATAGCTCACTCATATAAAACCATAGAAGATTTTTATGATAATGTGTTAAGTAGGGTATATGCGAGAGATGGTGAAGGAAGAGAAATAATGAACATCGCAAAAATTTCACGACTTGGAGATTGGCAGAAGCGTGAAATATCTTTTGAAGCCACAGAAATTCCAGAAGGTTGCGAAATACATGATAATCCGTTGGTAGTAAGATTGGAAATTTGTTTGAATATGGAAGAAAGTGAGGATGATACAGACGAAGAATCATTTGGTATTAATAGAATCTTAATTAATACAGGAAGTTCTGTCAATATTCTCTTCTATCATGCTTACAAAATCATGGGGGGAAAGGACGCAGATCTAATACCTTCTACTTACAGGATTTATGGCTTTAATGGAACTGTCAATAAACCTAAAGGAGAAATAAGCATGTGAATTCCATTAGGTGGAATGCGAACTGAAATCTTATTTTGCGTTGTTGATGTTGAATCACCGTACAACGCTTTGATAGGGAGACCTTGGCTTCACGGGATTTTAGGCGTAGCTTCAACTTTTCATCAATGCATAAAATTTCCTCATCCTAAAGGTATTGGAGTTATCAAGGGTGATTGGGCAGAAGGGAGGAAATGTTACGATACTGAAGTAGAAGTTTGCGAAGGAAAAACTGTTGAAAAGGAAAGTTGGAGAAAAATTGCAATGGCTGCAAAGAGAAGTGAAAATTTAATGGCTGAGGATTAAGACATGAAGGAATGAAGTTACAATGATTGAGCATACAAGAAATTTACGATGATAGAGAATGGATATGATTTACGAAGAAAAGAAAATGAAGAAAAAAGGTAATCAGTATATTTCTTCACAGCATATAATAAAATGTATTTTGAAAAACAAGAAAATGAAATGAGGTATTTCGCAATATGAAATATTTTTGAGGTATTTTTACGAATACAAAAGATTTATTGCGATTAGCTTTCATTAAAGAAAGACGCAAAAGATATTTGCTAACAAAAGACCGCAAACTATGATTAGCTTTCAAAAAAGAAAGAAAGCCGCAGAAATTTTACACAGGCAAACCTTTGTGGCATACACCCTAGTTCGCGAAGCAACATTTCATAAGAGTTAAAGTCCTAAAGTACGTCATTTAAGGGGGTACCTATAAGCATGTCTCAGGGAAACCGGAACACCACCAAGGAACCCGAGTACATGGACATTACGGGGTACAACCCAAAAGCGGGGTGCCTATCCGGGTTAGACACTTTGGATTCTCAACCTAATCTTGCGATGTAACATGATTTAGGTCGGGCGACTAAGGAATACTGTCTTTCCCAAGAAGTGTAGAAAACGATCAAGGCGCCGAGGTACACGGTTGAGTCAAGAGTTCCGGATGGGCTTGAATCACATCTGCCATTTTTGACAAGTCTTGGCAAATGATGCACTTGGCCCAAAGATACCCCATAGGGTGCAACCTCGTAACTATAATACCTATAGGAAAAAAGGATAAGAGGTTGCGAACAAAAGCTGGTTGTTTGAAAAACCGGATGGGAAGAGCTAACCTTGTATGGTCGATGTACACTTCCTTGAAGGGGCAACCAAGGGGAAGATAAAGGGAAGCACCCTCCATTAGGGAGCTGATACGTGCTATAAGACGCAAATGTCATGAGGCTTCTTGTTCGCAAGAACATAAAGGCTTGTCATATTTGTGCAACAATAATATTTCTGCGAGTAAAATATATATATATATATATATATACATATTCGCAGAATTACATACAATGAAGTTAAGATGAGATCAATGGGTTATTACATGAAAGTGTGACATCTTCCTGCAATTTCATCGCAAGACGATAATGTCACGAGGTTGTATATTCGCAAGAATGTTCAGATTCGTCATATTGTCGCAAAAATATCACTAAAGCGGTGGCAAAATAAGACCTTTACTTAGGAAGGCATGATAAGACCACAGTAACTAATGAAATCAATTCCATCAGTATCACTGGAGAATTTTTTACGAGAATATATATAAAGAATTCATAGTAATAGAGGCAATTTTGTTCGCAATCAAAGACGGATATTTCATATTCATTAAATTTTACGAAGGTTGAATACTTCTTATACTTCTTCAAAAATTCAATACTTCTTATACTTTTTCAGAGATTCAATACTCCTTATATTTATTCAAACATTGAATGTTTCTTCACGAATTGAATACTTCTTATACTTCTTCAAGGGTGTCTCATACTTCGTATACTTCTTCAAGGATGTTTCATACTTATTATACTTCTTCAAGGATATTTCATACTTCTTATACTTCTTCAAGGATGTTTCGTAATTTTTCACGGAGATTTTATACTTCTTATATTTTAAGGGGAGGATTTCTTATTTACCTCGCAACAAATTGTAACTTCGCAGCTTAAAATGAGGCAGATATTCTAATATTTACAACAAAGATTGATCATCTGAAGAATAATAATAAGGGGAAAAGGAATACTAATCTAGGTCTTCAAAATATATTATTTCTCTTCATATGATCAAATTATGCAGATAAGGAAAGCACTCAATTAAAGAAAGATCAATTCATCATCGCAAAATTAAGACATTAGTACTAATGAAGTTTCAAAAAGGAATTGTTGATTGATTAAAAGTGCAAGAAAGAAGAAAATTTTGTACTCAAACAGACAATATGAAAAGAACTGGAGTGCATATATACAGAATAGAATAAAGCTATTTTGCGGGTGATTTATTCCCATCAAAATGATCTTCTTTTTCTTCTTCGGAGATATCATCTTCAGCTTCACTCTCAGAGATTTCCAAATACGGAGTATCCTCAGGAATTTCTTCAGAAAGGAGCATCTGATACTTTTTGAGAGGAATTTGATTGTCTTCACAAATCTTGCGAGTCATCATAGCTCGGAAATGTTTGATACTTAAGCTATGATTATTTTGAGAAATCTGAAACCGATACTTTAAGTCAGAAATCTTCTGGTTACGTGCGGCAAGAATTGTTTCCAGATCATTATTCATCTTCGTATAATTTTCTGCAGCATCCACAAAGCAAAAGGATAAGAGAATAAAGAATAAAGGAATAAATCAAGGAATTGATTAGCAGATTGCGAAATCAAAGTAATTAAAATACGCAAACTTACCTTCTAATCGCTTCTTATCATTACGAAGAGAAGTATTTTCAAGCTTCAATTGATTATTCTCCTCAAGAAGAGAAAAACTTCCAGATGCGATACTCGTAGATTGGGGATCATCTTCGCAACGAGATTTCAATTCCGTATTATCAATACTTAAATCCTCTATTTTCTGACGAAGTTTTAAATTCTCAACCTCCAACTTCTTACAACGATTTAAAGTTTTCTTCTCAGCAATATTATGACGTCTTTCCCAGTCTGAAGCAACTGCGCAGCTGACTCTCCCAACCTGAGCAAATAAAAAGGATTAGAAATCAATGAAACAAGGGAAATAAACAAGGGATATAAAAGAAACTTACCATAATCCCCAAAGAGTATAATGAAGCAGGAGAGACGAATCTTGAAATTCCAGTAAGGGAATTATTGTTGAGTACAGTAGGAACTTTACAAGCCTTCGCAATAAGTTTACGAGCATTCGCAGTAGAAGAGTTTCCTAATCCACGAGAAGAGTGGAGAAAAGCCTCAGACAATTGAATCATTGCAGACTCAAAAGTTTCCGCATTGCTGAAGTCTTTATCTTCTTCATCATCTTCATCGTGTCCCCTATCAGAAATAGTATCAGAATTGAAACTAAGATCCTTCTCAGGAAGCTTATCACCTTCATCACTTTGTTCTTCGTCAACATTTTTTCTAGAGGAGTTCACATTGGAATAAGAATTGACTGGGACTCTTTTCCTCTTATTCTTAGAAACAATATCCTCAAGTTTCCTTTTTCCTTTACGAAGAACATTTTCTTTGTCACCAGAAATTTGGGTATTCTACGCAGAAATTTGGGTATTCTTCGCAGAACGAAGTGTCCTTTGTCTTGTAGTTAGCACCTCGGAAGAAATTGAATTCTTGTTCTCATTCACAACAGCCTCATGGATATTAGGGAGAACCTACAAATTCAAATAAGGATAAGAAACAGAGGCAACAATATATTGTTTAAAATGTATAAGAATGTTTCTTACCTCATTTGAAAACAAGTTGAAAGCCTCACGAGTACTGGGTTTCCCAGTTTTAAGATAACTTTCCTTGAGTTCATTCACCTGGGAAATATTGCAAAAGGATCAACAAAAGAAGGAAAATAACAAAGAAAATAAAGGGATGAGGATACGTACATCGTTATCTCTGTTAGGCCAAGAAAAGACCCAAGGTTGATAGTTACGATCACGAAGGTTCTCAGGAAGGTCTACCATTCCAGAAATATAAGAACCCGATAATGCAAGAGGATAGTTATACCAATATTCATCATGAGAACGGCGAGGAGTATGATTGTTTCCAGAAGCGTAATAAATATCATGCATAAGGAGATCATCTTCGGCGACATCAGATCTACGATGAAGACGAACGGCCCAACGTTTATCTTCTCTCTTCGCAAGAATTAGTGTATAATTCTTAAAGAAATTCTCAACCGTGTAATTCTCAGCAATAATCTCTACATCTCTAAATACAGGCTTCCTACGTTCGATTGGATACAAAGATTTTCCAAAAGCAGCACAATTTGCGAACTCAACCAGAATACGAATACAATCACCAGTTAGTTGATAAATGGCTCGTGAGAAATTTGGGTGGGAAATAATTTCGTAGAATATAGGAAGAGTGACATCATAAAGAGGAAGAGGAAGACCTACGAGGATTTGACCTCGTGAAACTAAAATTTTCTGATCATCCCAGTGAAGATCAGTAAAGAGTTCCATACATAGAGATGATTTGTTATTGTGACCATCAATTTCAGAAAGAACGAGGTCTCTATCATCAAACTCTGCATTAAGTTGTTCTACAGATTTCTTCTTTGGAGCCATTAGATGAAGGATAGAAAATAGAAAAGGAAATATGTAAAAGAGATAAGAGGTCGTAATAGAAGAAAAAGGGAAGAAATTGCAGAAGCAGATGTGATGAGGAAGATGAACAGGGGGAAGGAATTAAAAAAAAATTTTTTTTTTTTAAAGGTAGTATTTATAAAGAAAGGAGAGTTTGATGAAGATAGAAACTCATTAATGCGATTAGACGTGAACGGTTGAAAAGAGCGGTTACGAAGAAACGTGTCAAAAATTTAATGAAAGAGAAAATACTTGTTGCGAATCTAACAGATGATGATAACTGTATTAAATTTACGAGAATAATGATTCTCATGACATTTCTTCTTCGCAGAACTGACATGAGAAGAGGCAAGATGTAGGTACCGAATATCGCAAGATACTAGTTTACGAACATAAGAGGAAAGAATCGCAAGATAATGCGATATATAATAGCAGAAACACTGGAAAAGTGTGAAGAGATTACGAATATAGAACAAAACCTACGAATATAAGTTGCGATACTTCGCAAGGCATATACAGCTGTACAAATTTCACTATAAATAGTAGTTCAAATGTAAAATTTGAGAGGTTCTTTTAATGAGTGTTAGGAAATATCTTAAGAAAGAGAATAGAGAAAGTTGTGACTATTCTAGTTCCATTTAGATACTTCTTTGTAATCAATTGAGAGCATTAATAAGAAAATTGTCATTCATCATCAAGAACTTCATAAGTTTTACAAATTCTACTGAGGGTGTAGTTGTAGGATATTCTACAACTACAGATGTCCTAGCAAACCAAGTTGGTATAGCTAGAAGGCAGAGTGAGACGTTCCGTCTTCTAAATGATATAGCAGTTCAATTGCAAGAAGGCTCGGCAGGCGCTTACCCAGGGAGTATTGCGAATGACGACGCAGTTGAATCTCTATCTAGAAGTCGTGTTTCTACCAATGAGGACGCAGAAAGGATGCATGGTCGCACCAGGAGACCAGGAAGAGACGAACAACATGATTCGGATAACGAAGGAGGCTCACAGCAATTCCACAGGGGAAGGGACTTGTCAGGAGTGCCGCAACCCCTATCAGATAAAGGAAAAGGGCCATCTTATGAAACCTTGCTGGGAGATTTATATCCCTTACTGAAGTACAGAAAGCTGTTTAATCGGCTACGACTTTTCAGCCAAACGAAGAACTGCGTGAATAAGGAGAAATCAGCCAAGAGTCACGTGGATATAGAAGTTGGGAATACTCAACTCAGCTTCCTGATAGTGATACTCACGTCAGTATGAGACCCTCAAGAGCAGTTGTGTCCCAACAAAGATGACCAGCCAAGAGGGCCGCATGTATGTTGGCATACCCTTACGCTCTAACTCTGAAACGTTCTTCATATCAAGCTTAACAAAAGACGTCACAACAGCATTCGTCAATACAAGAAAAGACCGGCTCGAGATACCCGCACTTCCCATTCTCGATGGAGAAAGTCTTAGAATTATTGGAGATATGGGTACGAGACGGAGAGGTTCAACTTCCTCAGATATGGCGACAACCGACTGATCAAGAGATGATATATCCAAGATATTGTCATTATCACCGTATTTTGCACCATCCTACCAGTGAATGCAATGCCCTGAAGCGCATTGTCCAGGAGAAGCTTAATTCAGAAGATTTTCCTCCTGTCTCCGAAGATTAGCGCGTGCGATTTCTCTAAGCGCTAGGGAAAAACTGATTTCATGCAGATGGAATTCCAAGAAAGCAAGTAAGTTTTATCACATAATTTTTACAAGGAAGATAGTTTTAGAATTTACTGGGGACTTGGTATCCCGCGCGAGAAAGAGATCCGACGGTCAAACGCCGTGTTTCTTCCTTTTCATGCTCACACGATATTTGTAATTTCATATGAACAATATCGTTGTAATAACCACGATATTCATAACCAGAATGAAAATTCCATTCAGAATAATCTCTTTCATAAAAAACTATCTCAAAATAAACCAATTCAAAAATTCAATCACATATCAGTTCAAAACCTAAAATCAGGGAGTTCCTCACATCACTCAAAAAATCCTAAAAAGGAAAAGCATAAGTAGACGGCATAAACCATTCAAGGGAAGTCCTTCAGCAACAACTCGCCCTTTTGTGAAAAAACGTCTTTCATTTTCTGGAGAACGTCCTGTTTCAGCTTCAATTCATCAGACATCCTTTCGATCTCCTTATCCTGGCGAGCGATGCAGTCTACGGAAGGGACTTCATGCATTTTGCCTTGCAGCTTCTGGATTTCAGTGAGTCCTTCACTGAACCAGGAGGTGTTAAACTCATACTTCACAAACACATCCCGGTGGAACTCCCAGTTTTCGATTACCTCTTCAGAAATAGTGCACCCAGTCATGATGCTCATACCATAGATAGAAGATAAAGCTTCTTCGACGCGTTTGACTAATGCGAAACGAATTTTAATCTTATGAGAGGTGGCTATGTGACCATTATTCTTCCATATTTCAGCATACAACTTCTCAAACCTAGCCGGCACACTGAATCCTCCAACCAGCACATGACTTGTATAAGGAGTATCGAAAGGGGGCTCAAAGGCAGCTCCAGGAACAACGGGTTGCATCACCAACACTTTGTCAGAAGCCTTCTCAGCTGTGAGAGATCCTATGATTGCTTTATCGATTGCCGGAGCTTGTTCAATATATTATTTGGAGGAAGTTACCTCAATCGTCATGGGTGTTGTCTCTCATGCGTTCCTCGTGATGATTGTTTCGCTCTGAAGACTCATTTCTGCCACGGCCTCATCTACAAGCTCACTGAAGTTGCTGCTCTGGGAGTCGTTTCTTTTAGTCGAGCTCGTATCATCTCTGTCATCGTCTTTAAGAGGGTCAGTGTCACCAGACTTCTAATTGTGAATATCAGTATTGTCGGACTTTTCCAAAGCTTCGTCATAACCGCGTGCCAGCCTCGTAAAAGAATTTTCTTTCGGGAGCCCCTGATTTCGAATAAAAATCACCCTTAGTAAAAAACAAATTGTTCAAGATAGATAGGGTTAGAGGATTGAAGGAAAGAAGTTATAAGTACCTGCATATGAGAAGAATTGAAGACCACGGGACCGCACGCTTGCTTCTTGGACCTAACCTAGGGACTGCAGTTATCAACAATGTTAGCTCTGGTTCGTTTACTCGGAAGTGGCATGTCACGAGGAGCTGTCATAACTTCTTCCGAGAATGCCTGAAAAGCTAACAACTGCTCTCTCCAAAATTCCTTGTACCTATCTGTTGCCACTGGGTTTCTTCCGATAGGCAAGAATGGAAGGCTCTGCCCTGGTGTGAATTTGTCGGCATTAAGAATATACGGGATGCGATCCTTTGGAGGCATTGGCGGACGATGGAATGGGACACCCTGGTCAAATCCCATTTGACGGGCGGCTCTGTCAACATTGTAAGAAACCACATAAAGAAGCTCATCGAAGAAAGTTGGAATATATCCGGGCATACAATTTCGAAGGAAGATGGCTTCTCCATGACTCACAGTTTTTCCCTCAGTGTGCAACACAACATCAGAAGCAATGGTAGAGGTTTCCGGTTGAATCACGAAAGAATGGACTGGTCCCCACGGGCGCAAATATATAGCATGCATATTATCAAGAAAATCAACAAGTATTAACCCGTGTTTTGGACGTCTGTTCTGCCAACGGAGTATCCTTGAACCACCATACAAACCAGAGAGCAAAGTCGCGGGGACATGAGCATAACCTTTGAAATGTTCCCATAAACACGCTTGGAGAAAGGCAGTGCGGATATGCGATTCCACTTTCTTATATCCATTTGGAGCATACATGTCTACCGCCAAAGCATCCAGATGAGAGTACAGTGATCCAAGGAACAAATTACCCAAAAGGAGAACCACACCTTTATCCAATTTTATAGCAAAAATGACGAGGTGGTGTCTTATAGTCTTCTTCCCAAAATCGCCATCGAAGATGTCCCTAGATAGCCGTAACTACGCTGAGTTCATCATCCAGTTTTTGACCCGGATTCAGTTTTGCAGGAGACCACTCAGACACTCAATAAGTATAAAAACATTTTACCTCACTTTTCTGTTAGTCATACTCACCTGCCTTTTGAAGTATAGCAGTGAGGGTTACATTTTCTTCGTCAGATAGCTTGTAGTAAAAACTTCCAGCAATAGGAAGATCCATCAACACGGCTACGCTTTCCAGGGTAATGGTCATCTCTCCCCATCTGAAAATAGTTGTGTGCGTGGAGGGACACCATCGAGAAATAAAAGTGATCAAACCTGCAGTGTGTTTCTTAATGTGAAGAGTTGCAGACGCCATAACAACCTCGATGATTTGCACCTTAGTCAAGTTATCTTTGATACGCTTATTGCTCAACATGCGCCTCATCCATCCTTCGTAAGATCTCAGTGGAGTATGACAAACCTTTAAATCAATGGGAGAAGGCGGATACCCATTCTTCCGAACACAGAATCTCATCAAGAATGCTGGAGAAGATGATTGAGCGACCTCTTCATTTTCCGAATTTGAAAGTAGTGTTATCTTATGGCTAGGATGTTTCCTGACACTCAGAAAAGGCACGGTGAACAGTTCAACATCTATATTCGTCATGCCTCTGGAGTTGTCAACACCTCCCGATTTTGCAACAACGTTATCCCCAGGTGACATCTTAACAAGAGCCTCTTTGTTCATTTTCAAACAACTACAATGAAGTCCAAAAGGAAAGAGTCATTACTTCGTGCTAAGGGAGAAATCGGTATAATATGGGTGTTAATGGTCTGAGGCTGTTGTTAAAAAAGAATTTTTTTTTTTATCATGGGATATATACTCACGGCCGGAGAAGCATATTCCCTAGTCGTGGAAGAACGTGAGCACGACGGATCCCATGTTCATGTTCGAGCAAAGTAGGCACACGGCAGGTCCTTCGAACAAAGCAGGTATAGGTGGGACCCATATTTGGTCAAGCAGGTACGACATGGCTGTAGTTTAGTCGAATCATACACTGGCGGGTCCCATATTCGTTTAAGGTTGCATACACGGTTTTTCTCTATGGGCGGAAGAGCGAGCAAGTTCATCCGTGGGTTCATTAAATTTCAACTTAAAGCTAAAATTTTGCATGCAATAATGGAAAAGAAGCAAAAATAGTATGTTCATACGGGATTCATGGCTTGTTTTTACTAGTAATATCAACAACTTTTCTATTAATTTCATTAGTGGAATTTGTGGATGGGGAAAAACGTGTCGCCGTTTTTTTGGGAAAGTGGAGAGTCAAGCGAGTTGTCGAGACTCCTCATCCGGGAAAAATATTAATCCTCACATAGATGCACCGCTGCAAAGGGGGTGCTTAGATTAGGGAAATCAATCTGTATGACTCCGACCAAAACCAAGACAATGGCCGTTTCAGAATCAATTCGGTCGCAAAGAGGGAGATGGGTTGATCTGTAGGAGGGAAGCTGAGAATTGTGTGGGATCAGTGATGATCGAGGATTGTGGGTGTATTGAAGGTTTCTGCAGTATTGGTGAACTATTGAGTTCGAATAAGTTCTGAGTGATTGGTGAATTCTTGGGAGTAATTACTCAAGAAATTCTGCAAGGATGATTACTGATGTTGTAATTCGTTGTTTTCAATCGTGAATTCAGAGACTTATTTATAATGTTAGAGTAATAACACCACTGACCCTTGTAAGTGTGACGGTTTCTTGAGTGAAAGAGTGGGAAAGTGAGAGATCGGGGTAAAGTCAGTTCCACGTCGTGTGGAGACTTGGCTGATCGTGCACCCACTACTTTTCTAACTCCTTCAACCGTTGACACAACTTACGCACATTTCTCGTCGTGGGATGAATCCACGTGTCATAGACCGCCAGACCAAAACCCTAAGTGATATCCCCCCATTTGTGACGTGATTGGTGTTTCACGAATCGTGGAGTCTGCGGGGCAGGCGTGTTTTGGTTAGTCAATTATTGACTGATTAGACACTGAGTCTAAGTTTGGTGAATCAAACATGAATGGTTAATACTCAGCGATTCATGGGTCGAACATGTAGTTCTCTGGAGAGATGTCAGTATGACAAGTTACTGACTAGTTGAGTGGTTGAGCAAGTATTGCCGAAAATTATAAGAATTCAATGAGCAACTGAGCAAGTATTGCTCAATTCTCGAATTATGAGATTTTGATGGGAACTGAGCAAGTATTGCACAATTCACCAAATTTAAGGATTTGATGGGCAACTGAGCAAGTATTGCTCAATTCACCAAATACTGGAGAATTGTCGAATATTGGCTAATATTCAGGCGATTGAGCAAGTATTGCTCGATTCAGCGAATTATTTACTGGCGATGTGACCCAGTAAAATATTAATTAAAATATTGGTAGATTATCAAATATTTTTTAATTAATTTTAGATGTTTATTGATGAATCAACATAAATTTATTAGTGTTCGAAATTGCTCAGAATGATGGTTTCACAGAGCGTTCATTCGAAAGCCTAATTTTGGACAATTCTCCATCCATTGGAGAATTTCCAAAAAAAAATTATGAGTGATGGAGAGACCGACCACATGGGATGAGGAACGTCCATGTGATGCCCAGAGCTCGAGTGAGCATACACCAGGGTTCTCAGTTTGAGAGTTGGTGAAAATTGATGATTAAAATGGGGAGTTCACCATTTTCTGAAAATATTGCTGGGTTCAGCATTAGGTATAAAACCTAGTTATGAGAGATGGGACCGACCAAGAGGGCACGAGACCGGCTCCTGGTGGTCACGTGACCAAATGTTGGTCATTCGGAGGATTCTCCAGTTGATTGGAGAGATATCGGGCCCAGTATGAGCGATTGAGCAAATTAGGTCCGAATTGCGAAAACGTGTGGGACCGGCTTCGTGCAAGCCCTAGGGAGACCTGGTCGGTCATGGAGGCATGCACGTGTTGCCACAATGTCCGTGTATCCATAATAAGAGTTTCAGTATTTTCTGATGCGCGTTTGAGTGATGTTGTGAATTTTCAGAAGAATTTCATCTTCGTTGAGAATTCTCGACTTTTTGGTGGAATGAGCATGTATGCTCAATTCATCAATATTTTGAAAATATTTTTATTAAAATAAAATATTTTAATAATCCAAAATTGTCGTGAGGGGCTAGACGGCCGCGTGGCCATGTTGGCTTTTGGTTTTTCGTGATTCGAGCAATATTTGAGAAATTATGGAGAAGTCATGAATTTGTTCAAACCCAGGAGTTTCACCAGTTGAGGGAAATAATACTAATGAGAAATTAGGGATTGCAAGGTGTGGGACCGACCACGGCTAGGGCATGGCCGGCCGTCCATGTTGCCCGGTCCCGCACACCTTTCCCTATTTTATTATTATTTTCGTGAATCCTTGAAGTTATGGAGAGTCCTTGAAGATATGGAGAATCCTGGAAGATATGGAGAATCATGAAGTTTTGGAATAATAATTATAAAAAGCTAAGGATTGTGAGGTGTGGGACCGGCCACGACTTGGGCATGGCCGGCCGGCTAGGTTTCCCGGTCCCGCACACCTCTCCTTATTTTTTAATTTATTTGGTGAATCCTCCAAGTTATGGAGAACTCTTGAGTTTTTGGAAAAATTGGGATATTTTTGCCAAGATGGAGAACTCTCCATGGGTTTATGAAAATCGTGAGAAAATAAAGAAAATAATGGGGAAGCATGGGACCGGCCACGTCTAGGGCACGGTCGGCCGGTCGGTGGTCCCGGCACATGGGCGCTTCCCATTATTTTATTGTTTATTATTTTCTCTCTCCTATTTTGTGGAGAACTCTCCATTGTTTCATGTTTTTGGATGCTCGTGCGCGCATTTGAGTGCTCAGTTGTGCATCATTGTCGAGTACACTTGCGCCATTTTTGTGGGGCTTACTCGGTGATGGTCCAGATGCCCAATTATTGAGTATTTATTATCAATTCATGAGATCCAGTGGAGAATAATTCATGAAACTAAGTAATAAAAGTGAATAGATGTTTCATTATTAATTCGTAGGATCAGATGCAGATTTAACTACGAATTCAGAATAATAAAACAAGCATTACCATCCCATGGGATCGTGGATTCGACCTTAGAATCGGAGTAATTGAGATTTATCCATCACCATTTCATGAGACCAGTAAATTCGATCATGAAATCGGAGTAATGAGATAATATAGTTGTTTCATTGCTATCCTATGAGATCAAGCCGTGGATTCGATCATAGAATCAGAGCAATTTTTATTGCCATTCCATGGGATCAGGCCGTGGATTCGACCATGGAATAAGAGCAGTTGTTATTGCCATTCCATGGGATCAGGCCGAGGATTCGACCATGGAATAGTAGCAATTATTATTTCCATTCCATGGGATCAGGTCGTGGATTCGATCATAGAATCAGAGCAATTGTTATTTTTATTCCATGGGATCAGGATGTGGATTCGACCATGGAATAAGAGCAGTTGTTATTGCCATTCCATAGGATCAGGCCATGGATTCGACCATGGAATAGTAGAAATTATTATTGCCATTCCATGGGATCAGGTCGTGGGTTCGACCATGGAATATGAGCAATTATTATTGCCATTCCATGGGATCAGGCCGTGGATTCTACCATGGAATAGGAGAAATAATAGATTATTCTGGGAATTCGGTAGTGAATGTCACGACATAATTAATATATGTGCATAGTCAGGAGACGGAAAATCCTAGAGATGCTCTCAGACACTACTAAGAACACCCGAGTCTATACACATCGCACTACATAGTCAGGATCAGTGAGTGTCACTGTCTTGAAGGCGTTGTTGCTCTCAATCTGACGGAGAATAGCCCAATCATTCTTCTATGTAGAGGGGGTCGCTCTCTTGCAGTCAAGGACAGTGAGTATCGCCGACATCCTGAAGGCGTTATGTTCTCAATCTTCGGAGAACCGCCCAGCTGCATAGAGGTCACCATGAAATTTCAGGGATCGAACGCTCGGTTAGTAGAGGCTTTTCGAAAATATATTCATCATGGCTTCGTAAAATATGAATCGTCACATGGCTGAAGCCGTATCAGGAACATGCAGTATCATGATTTTACGGTTTTGACCTTTGTTAAAAATCCACCATCTACATTAAGTCCTATGCATAATGGGGAATAGTCATGTTCTGCAGTATGCCTTAAATGGTGATTTTCAGTCTGCGAGATCTGGTTGAACTCAGTCTACAAAGGTAGTTTCAAAATCCTCAATTTACCCCAATGATCTCATGTACGGGTAAATGCATAGATGAGGACTCTGATAGTAAGGTAGAGTGTCATCTCATAAGCGTGGAGAGATGAGGCACTACTGATTTGGAATGCCAGAATTCCAGTTTGGTCGGTTTTCTCGTTCGTTAGGTTAGGAAACAAACAAAACAGACTTGAGTTTGCTAATAAAAAAATTTGTCTATGAGCTTTCACGAAAACCAATTTTTTTATTTCTATCAAGTATGTGAGATTTCACAAAATGAAATAAACTCTCATTTCAAAGATGAATGCTCGTGCGAGGGACTAAAATATATATTTTCAAATTTACGTGAGTTTCACGTTAAAAATATTTTTGTAAAATCAATGTTTTGATTTTGAACAACTGTTGAAAGTAGATAATCATATATGGTGAAATAATATCTGCATGTGAGTTTTCACAGTTGTGGAATGGATGTCTGTCCAATTTTTTTAAAAAACCAACGGATGTTCACTCAGTAAAAATATACTTGGGTCATTCACGGTTTTATGAAAATCAATTTATGACTTTTGAGCAATTGTTAAAAGCGAACAATTGTATATGTGATGAAATAATGTATGTATGAGTTTGGTGATTTTTTAGTGTATAGAAAATCAGCGAATGTTCACATGAAAGGTTATGTGAACTATTCATAGTTTCATGAAAAGTCAGGTGCTGGCTTTAAATAATGAATTTTGCTCATATCGGAAGGTTTGAAGAAGCGAGCAAGTTTTTCGAGGGTTTTACGTTATTATCACTAAGTTCGTGAAACGTAAATAGGTAAGACTAGAGGATTACCATTTTTGTAGACGCTGTTGTGAGCACCTTTAATATGTGATTCATTATTCTGTCGAATCCTGCGCTTTGTATGAACGATGTGCTCTGAGTGGTGAGAGATCCTTCATACTGAGTTATACTCCTGGTTATTTCACTAGCTTCACCATAAGATGATCGTGTAGTGAGATCCCGAATCAATGTAGACTCCATGAAAAGGGAGGAAAATCTACGGGAGCAGAGAACCCAGAAGTAAGGACTATAGGACGTTAGAAAATGATGTCCAGTCCCCAGCCGTTACTTTGGTGAGCTGTTACCGCTCCTTGTGTCATGACTTTTCCCGTGCAATTAGGATCACGAGACCAAGGTTTGTCATTTCTTTTCAGACTTTTGCTCCATCGACGATCTTCAACTTGTTCCCAGGCAAATAATTCATGAACTCAGCACTGATGAAGAAGTTGATGTAAGTATCTCTTTCGTGTAGGTGATTATGGCATCTCCTTGAATGAAAAAATAATAATTGTCATTGATGAATGCAGGAAGAAATCATTGTAGATAAGCAGCATGTTGATGAAGCGTGCTCTTCTTTGGGAAATGGGAATATGGAGAATTCCCGAACCGAATGGACATAGCGGAGTTGCCAATGGAGATTCCACCATTGCCGAGCCTCCAAATGGTTTAGAGACTCCCTTAGTAAGTATATATCCTTTGAACTCTTCATAGAAGTACGAAATTGTTGATTAATGACTGAAAACCCATGTGAATATACGAGTAATTTTGCTGAAATACTTCACCAGGAAATTTCATACTTCAGCCTTTTAGTAAAAATGTTGTAGAATCCTCGTTTGGTGTCAAATTTTCGATATCTGCATATGTATCCTCAAGCCAAGGAAATTTACAATCTTTGTAAATGAAGATTTTTGACTTTTGAGCATGTTTAGGGTCTGAAAAAGGCGAAAAAGTAAAGCTCCAGAAGACACTTTTCCAGATTGCATGTTACCCAATGTTTCGGCCACATCTCCTTTCTAGTTCATCCGATTGTTATGAAATTTTGACATGTTGTAGAGGAAATCCATACAAATAGAATGGTATATAACCAAAATATATATTCCCCACCAATTTCTCCCAGTTCGTCATTGAACACAGGTCAGCACAAATTTTCTGCAGCTGAGCTTGTTTGGAAACGTGTTTCATGACCTTTACACTATTTGTGCGTGTCTTAGATGTGTAATAAGGAACTTAAATGTTGTTAATTCACTTACTTTCTTAACTTTATAGTTTTATTGGGTTTCCAGGCTTGAATCATTCAAATCCCATGTAATCTTCGTATTAGGTACCGAACGACGAAGTTGGGAATCATAGATCCAATAATGATAGATTGGGAAGTCCTGGAGTTGTTGGCGATGAAACTCCTATATCTGCACCTCTAGGTTATGAATTTCTGGTTGTTGATGCATGGGAGGTGGTGGAAACCCTAATTGAACTTCGGATGGTGGAACCTAAATCGAGAATAACAGAAATTGCTTCGTCTGAAGTGGTCTCCATGATTGTTGATGCTGCTCCAGTAGTCGAGAAGCATATGTTAGTGCATGAGTATCCCAATGCAGGGATTTCTTTTGATCCTCAATTTGGTGAGTTATTCCCATACCACCAGTTAGTTGGTGGTTTTAGTATTCTCATCGGATATGCTGCTATGTATGAGAAACTGTGGAAAATGTATGGACACATCGTGGTTACTCAGGATCCAGAACGGAGTTATTTCTTGACAAAGCAAGTGGAAGCCATCTTGTGTGTTATACATGATATCTGTATCACTCCCAGAAATGTTGTTACCCGAGACGTACTCTTTGATTGGGAGTACAACTCGAAGAATGCTGAAGAACTTGGCTTCAATCTGAAGTGGCTTCGTCAAAGGCTTGAAGCTATCAGGAAAACAGTAGAGGGTAGTGCTCCTTTCCCTGCTAGTGACGTCGTGACGAAGAAGATGGACGAAGTTTCTGAACTGACCAAGTAGCTGGAGTTGGATAAAGCGGCTTTGAAAGCTTTAGAAGATGCGGAGAAGCAGAAATCATTATTTGATGGATTTCTTTAGTTTCCTTTCCATAATCTCATGAACATTGAACTTCTGAGAGAGATATGCGATTTTATTTTGGTTTTGATTTTTGATAGGTTTTGAATTTATGAGCGACTGAGGATTTTCTTTTGATTTTGGATTTGATAGAGATTTTCTTAAATAAAGAACTTTGATAGATTACTGAATTTTCAAATGCTGAGTGCAAGTATGCACCCGTTTTGGAGGAATTGAAAATACAATTAAAAGAAAATACTAAAGTGTAAACGTTAGATGTTTTGAGCGCTTGCCTTGGACATAAAACATCCAATGTTAAATGCTTCATGCATCGAAAATCTTGAGCCAATTCTCATGAATTACTGGTATTCTTGTCTTGCCCTTGATGTCAGCAAATTTGTAGCATCCTCCAGCGAATGACTTAGCAATCATCAAAGGCCCTTCCCAGTTAGAACCCCTTGTAGAATGCAGATTGTGCCTGGTTGACTTAAGAACCAAATCCCCTTCATGGAACTTGTTAGGCTTGGTTGCGCGTGCCCTGAATATCTTCTGCTAGTTTGGAATCACCCTTGGATTCCATGCTGGTGAAAATTTCCAATTCTGTGGAAAATGTGGACACTTATGCAAAGGGAAATATGGAGGGTATCGCTTGTCAAACTGAGCCAAGTCTTCAGCGATAAACCTTTCAATGTGGTGCATAATCAGAAAAGGTTCCAACCATGTAGTGTAGTATTGCTGAGGTGAGACTGTCTACTCATAGCGTTTGATGACAGGTAGGTTTTGAGCGAGTCCCGAATTAGGGTAGCATATTTGAAAGTAGGTAACACATATGCATCATGAGGAATAAGACTTGCCTGAGTGCGAAACCTCCTGACGAATTCGTTAGGACTTTCTCCAGGCTTTTGCGTGAGTCCTATCAGAGTTTCGACCTTTTCCAAATGATCGAAAGGCTGGTCATCTTCTGAGTCAGAGTTTTCTTCGGTGGAGAAGTATGCAAATGAAGGTGAATATACCACATTAATTTTTCCATCAAGAATCCACGCTCTTCCAAGAACCATGTCGTATCCAGGATCCTCCATGATTATGAAGAATTTAGTTTCTGTCCAGGTTGAATCACTTCTTATGTTGAGAATGATGTAACAATAAACATCCCTGGAGATTCCTTCATGATCTCTGATTGAGACTGGAGCGTGAGTTGCTTCTTGACGAGTGATGCCAGCAGCTTTTAGGGTTTTCAGAGGAATGATGTTGACAGCAGTGCTAACGTCGACTAATACTCATCTGAATTCGTTCCCCTTGAGATGCACCATGGTGAGAAGTGCCTAGTCGTACATCTCTTTGTCTATCACAGGTGGTTCATAGAATGTTTCCTGAATTGTCAGTCGTTTGCCTGACACGACATGGTTTAGCGCATCAAACATGTCCTCTCTTTGGGTCATTGACAAGTACAACAACTCGCAGACGTGCTCCATTAAAGACTGAACTTCTTTATTGACCGGCTGCTCGGAGGGTGCGAATGTTCTAATCAGGAGAGGATTTCTGTGTACTCTTTCAGTCCCTAGTTCTCCTGAGTTAGCCTTTTCTTTGAAGATGTGCTTCAAATTTCTGCAGTCACGGGTTGGATGACTGACATACCTATAGAAGTGGCAATAGCGTGCATTTTCCATTTGCTCCGCGGTTGGTTCCATTTTTACATGAGGTATCTTGATTGCACCATATTGGATCCATACTTCTAGTAGTTCGATCACTTCTTCAATGGGAAATGGGAAATTAGGAACTTCCTCATCATTTTGTCGTGATTGTGCATTTCTGGTCTGGTTGTCCTTCCTTGGAGCTTTTGGAGAGTGAGACGTTGGAGAAGCGTTTTTGTGTTGCTGTGCTTCGGCTTTTCTCTTGCTTCCTTCAGCAACATTTATGGAAGCTTCAACATTGTAATGCTTAGTGTGTCTTTCGATTCCTCCATTTTAACAGTTTTCGTTCTTTCTAGCAAGGAGGGAGCAGTAGTTAACGATCGCTTGGCTGTTTCGTGAAGTTCTGAAAAGGTCTGGAAACGGAGATTCTCCAACAAATCTATGTAAACAGGGATCACCCCATTGATGCACAAGCCCACCAGTTGTTGTTCAGTAACATATGGATCATGACAATCCAAAGCTTGGATCCTGAACCTCTTAACGTAATCGTTGGGGTTTTTAGTAGTCTTCTGAGCCATCCTCCCCAAGTCAGAAAGGGTAATTTTCTTAGAAACAAAGAAGTATTTCTTGTAAAAAGCACTAATCATTTCTCCACAATTAGCAATGCTTCCTGGTGTGATGTTATTGTACCAAGAGTATGCACGACCCGTCAGGGATTTTGAAAACTCCTTCAAGCGGACAACATGGTTGTGTTCATATTCTCCTAATGCTTCCATAAATCGAGAAACGTGTTCTCGAGCATTTCCCGTTCCGTTATAGAGTGTGAAAGTTGGAGAGGTATAGCCTTCTGGGAGAGGGATCCTCTGCGTGGATGCAGGATACGGAGTTTGATGACGGTGCACGGTCGTTGTATGACCCCTTCCTCGATTCTCCATAAAGCGCTCCAAGTCTTCACGGGTGATGAAGTCGGCGGGTTGAGGATTTGCGGGTTTCATCGTCATCAGGAACATGAATAACTTCGGGGTCCATTGGAGATGTTTCCTTGTCTTTCCCCTTCTCTTGAGTTTTGTCTGACATCTTGTCAGTGAGAGTTTTGAGATAGTTGAATAGTTGAATGGTTCCTTCTGATTAGCAACCATATCAGTTTGATTCTTGGCGAGAACTTCCTGGACCTTGATGAGATCGCCTATGGTAAGAGGATTTTTTATGATTTCTTCTGGATACCGCCCGAAAAGAGGATGATCTTCGACATTGGTGTGAGGGGGAGTAATGTCACCACCATCATTAGAAGCGGGAATTATTTCCTGAGTACCATCAAGGTTATTGCTGGTACCAGCGTTGTTGGTGTTGGGATGTATAACTGAACCTGACCTAAGATCGACCATCTTTACGAAAATGATAGATTGCAACCGAGAGATTAATCTCCCACTGTGGTCGCCAATCTGTGGATGGGGAAAATGTGTCGCCAGTTTTTTGGGAAAGTGGAGAGTCGAGCGAGTTGTCGAGACTCCTCAGTCGGGCAAGATATTAATTTTCACACAGATGCACCGCTGCAAAGGGGGTGCTTAGATTCGAGAAATCAATCTGTATGACTCCGGCCAAAACAAAGACAATGGCCGTTCCAGAATCAATTAGGTCGCAAAGAGGGAGATGGGTTGATCTGTAGGAGGGAATCTGAGAATTGTGTGGGATCAGTGATGATCGAGGATTATGGGTGTGTTGAAGGTTTCAGCAGTATTGGTGAACTGTTGAGTTAGAATAAGTTCTGAGTGATTGGTGAATTCTTGGGAGTAATTACTAAAGAAATTCTGCAAGGATGATTACTGATGTTATAATTCGTTGTTTTCAATCGTGAATTCAGAGACTTATTTATACTGTTAGAGCAATAACACCACTGACCCCTGTAAGTGTGACGGTTTCTTGAGTGAAAGAGTGGGAAAGTGAGAGATCGGGGTAAATTCAGTTCCACGTCGTGTGGAGACTTGGCTGATCGTGCACCCACTACTTTGCTAACTCCTTCAACCGTTGACACGACTTACGCACATTTCTCGTCGTGGGATGAATCCATGTGTCGTAGATCGCCAGACCACAACCCTAAGTGATATCCCCCCATTTGTGACGTGATTGATGTTTCAAGAATCGTGGAGCCTGCGGGGAAGACGTGTTTAGGTTAGTCAATTATTGACTGATTAGACACCGAGTCTAAGTTTGGTGAATCAAGCATGAATAGTGAATGCTCAGCGATTCATGGGTCGAACATGTAGTTCTCTGGAGAGATGTCAGTATGACAAGTTACTGACTAGTTGAGTGGTTGAGCAAGTATTGCCGCAAATTATAAGAATTCAATGAGCAAATGAGCAAGTATTGCTCAATTCTCCGAATTATGAGATTTTGATGGGAACTGAGCAAGTATTGCTCAATTCACAAAATTTAAGGATTTGATGGGCAACTGAGCAAGTATTGCTCAATTCACCAAATACTGGAGAATTGTCGAATATTGGCTAATATTCAGGCGATTGAGCAAGTATTGCTCGATTCAGCGAATTATTTACTGGTGATGTGACCCAGTAAAATATTAATTAAAATATTGGTAGATTACCGAATATTGTTTAATTAATTTTGTATGTTGATTGATGAATCAACGTAAATTTGAATCAACGTAAATTTATTAGTGTTCGAAATTGCTCATAATGATGGTTTCACAGAGCGTTCATTCGAAACCCTAATTTTGGACAATCCTCCATCAATTGGAGAATTGCCGAAAATTGTTTATGAGTGATGGAGAGACCAACCACATGGGATGAGGAACGTCCATGTGATGCCCAGCGCTCGAGTGAGCATACACCAGGGTTCTCAGTTTGAGAGTTGATGAAAAGTGATGATTAAAATGGGGAGTTCATCTGTAGTTGCAGGATTTCCTACACTACACCCTTGTCAAGAATCTATGAAAATTAAGTCATAATTGTGGAAGAACAACAACACTTTTATTTGTTCACTTTTAGGAAGATTTACAAGAGATATTAAAACTCAGAATTACAACTTTATTTCTGGAGTTTCTCTCTCCTCAAAGTTCTCTCAGCTCTCAAAAATGCATCATCATTTTCTGGATCTACCGTGCCCTTTATATAGGGATTTACATAGTGGAAGACAGCTAAGATTTCCCCCTAATTCGGATCTACTTTGCGATCTCATCGCCATAACTTCAATCTTCACCATCACCAACTTTATAACCATCGTGAAGCAGATGTAGGTACTGAATATCGCAAGATAATAGTTCACGAGTATCGTAATAAATAAAGAAGAAAAGAGTTATAAAATGATACGATGATAGAAGTAGCGCAGAGAAATATGAAGTTTTGCGAGGATGTAATAATTTTGCGAGTATGAGTTGCGATACTTCGCAACTCATATACAGCTGTATAAGTTTTACTATAAATAGGAGTTCAAATGTAAAATTCGAGAGGTTCTTTTAGTGAGTGTAAGAAATTATCTTAGGAAAGATAATAGAAAAAGTTGTAACTATTCTAGTTCCCTTTTTGATAATTCTATGTAATCAACTAAGAGAATTAATAAGAAAGTTATCATTTATCATCAAGAACTTCTTGAGTTTTTACTAATTCTATTGAGGGTGTAGTTGTAGGTTATTCTGCAACTACATAATTGGCGCTAGAAACAGGGAACTTGAGAATTGTGGTAGCCTAAATTTGAGGGAATTGTGGAAAATTTGAAGATCAAATGAAGTCAGTAGATGGAGATTGCAAAAAAAAAGAATGTAATATGATCACAAAGACAATGATTGATGAATTTCATAGTAATATGAAGGGAAAAATATACAAGCGAGATTGTAGAGGAAGAAAGATCATGGAGGAAGAAAAGATAACAACTTTAGAAGAATGGGAAAAGCATAAAATCACATTTTCAGCAGCAGAAATTCCAAATGAAGACTTGAACCACACTTCACCATTGGTGATCACAATGCCGATCATGCTAGAAGATAAGAAAGCTGTAGAAAAATGGAAATTAAACCGAATTTTGGTTGATACAGGGAGTTCTGTTAATATCATATTCTATCATGCACTTAAGGGGATGGGAATTAAAGATGAAGAAATCACAAATTCAAAATGTCTTATTCATGGATTAGGAAAATCTACAACAAAATCTAAAGGGGAAATCGCGCTGCGAATATTACTAGGAGAAATCAAAACACATGTAATCTTGTGTGTGATAGATATGGAATCTCCATATAACATGCTGATAGGAAGGCCGTGGATTCATGCGATCAAAGCTGTTGCTTCAACATTACATCAGAGAATCAAATTTCCTACACCAAATGGAATACAAGAAATAAAAGGAGATCTTGATAGTGCAAAATTTTGTTATCAAATTGAAGTAACGCAATGAAGAGGAAGAGCAAGAAAGAAACATCTTCGTAGGAAACTTGCGAAGGAAACAAGAAAAGAAGAAGAATTCCGAGTGTATACAATAAGAGCAAAGGAAGGGAGAGGTATACCAAATGACATTCCAGAAAAGAAGGCGAACTAGCAAAAATAATCAAAGAACCAACACCTATGGGGGAGCAAAGTCCAAGCTATGTTGCAGCTGAACCAACTAAAGAACTAAATATTGGAAGTAAATAGGAGCCTTTATTCTTGCAAATTGGAACTAAGATGGATGAAGAAGAAGAAGAAAGAACTATTGATCTTTTACGAGAATATAAAGATATCTTCGCAGGAAGTGTAGATGAGATACCAGGAATTGATCCATCAGTGGCGTGTCATAGATTGAACATAGATAAAAATGTAAGACCATTCAAACAAAGAATAAGGAAGATATCACAAAATTATCATGTACAGATAGAAGAAGAATTACAAAAGATGTTGGATGCAGGGATCGTAGGGAAGCAAAATATCCAGAATGGATTGCGAATATGGTCATTGTTCCGAAAAAGAATAAAGGAATAAGAATTTGCATAGATTTCACTGATCTAAACAAGGCATGTCCCAAAGACAGTTTTCCATTACCAGATATACCACAAATGGTGGAATCAGCTGCAGGTCATGATAGAGTCACTTCACTTGATGGATACAAAGGGTATAATCAAATATCACTCATAAAAAGAAGATCAAGAACATCTTTGCCTTTTTTGCTCCAAGGGGTTTGTATTGTTATGTGAAGATGCCATTTGGTTTGCGGAATGCGGGTGCTACATATCAACGTATGGTTGAAAAAGTGTTCGCGAAATGGATACATAAAACTTTGGAGGTATATGTAGATGATATGTTGATAAAAATCAAGGAAGCTAAAGATCATGTGCAAGATTTGAAGGAAATATTTGAACAAATGAGAAAGTTCAACATCAAATTAAATCCTGAGAAATGTATAATTGGGGTTTCATCTGGAAAGTTCTTGGGATACATAGTATCAAAGGAGGGAATACAAGTTGATCCAGAAAAGGTCCAAGCAGTTCGTGACATGCCAACACCTGCAACGGTAAAAGAAGTACAAAAGCTAAATGGACTCTTGGCTTCACTTGGAAGATTTATTTCGTGAATGTCAGATAAGTGCAAGCATTTTTTCAACATACTTAAAAAGGGAGCAAAATTCAAGTGGACTGATGAATGTGAAAAATCTTTTCAAGGAATCAAAGAATACCTCGCAAATACATCTATACTACATAAACCAGAGAGAGACGAAGAATTATTGGTATACCTCGCAACAACTCCATATGCTCTAAGTGCAGTTCTGTTGCGAGCAGATGCAGGAGTAGAAAGGCCCATTTACTACATTAGTAAAACCTTTAATGCAGCAGAGAAGAATTATTCTAAAATGGAGAAGTTAATCTTAGCCCTAGTTTATGCATCATTCAAGTTACGAATATACTTTCAAGCACATGTGATAAAAGTGGTAACCAAAGTCCCAATTGAATCAATCATGAAGAACACAAAAAGGCCAGGAAGAATAGAAAGGTGGAATGCACAAGTAAACCATTACAAGATAAAATACGAAGTATTGTCATCGCAAAAATCACAAGTCGTCGCAGATTTTTTGGCAGAATTTCCTTTGGAAGAATATGAAGCAGTAGAGGAAATGATGGATGTTGAAGAAGAATTTGGAAATCCAAAAGACTTGTTAACAGAACCGGATAGATGGGAAATTCTAGTGGATGGATCATCCAATAGTGAGGGAAATGGAATTGAAGTCGTGTTGATTTCACCAGAAGGAGAAAGAACAGCATTCTCATTCAGACTAGAATTTTCATCCACGAACAATGAAACAAAGTACGAAGATGTAGTGCATGCATTAAAGATCGCAATAGAAAAGAAGCTTGAAAGTATAAGGATAACAAGTGATTCGCAGTTAGTAATTTGTCAAATTAAAGGGGAATATACCACAAATGAATCTTCTTCGAAGAAATACAAGAAACTCGTTGAGGAATTATCTGCGAAGATACCAAAATTAAAATGGAGACATATATCTAGAAAATATAAACGTCTCGCAGATGCTTTTACATTTATTCCAAGCATGATGACAAATCCAAATACAAGAAATATCCAAATACAGACAATTCAACACCCATCAGTGGATAAAGAGAAAGAAATTGAGGAAGCTGTTGCGATGGAAGTAGAAAGAGAGTTATCAAACAACATCGCAGATTGGAGAAAAGAAATTCATGAATATCTTGCAACAGGAGAAATATCCAGGAACAGACTAGAAGCACATAAATTAAAGAGTCGTGCAATAAACTATGAGTTGCGAGAAGGAATTTTATATAGAAAATCTTTCAATGGACCACCTCTCAGGTGATTAACTCGTGAAGAAGGAGAAAAGATATTGAAGATGTTACATGGAGGAGAAGCTGGCAATCATAGTGGGGGAAGATCTCTAGCATATAGAGCAAAGATACAAGGATATTACTGGCCTTATATGCATACAAACGCAAAATTGTTCGTACGAAGATGCAAGGAATGTCAACGACATGGTAAAAGAATTCATGCACCAGGGGCCACATTAACTTCTTCAACAAGCTGCTGGCCTTTTGGTAAATGGGGTTTGGATATTGTTGGACCATTTATACCTGGATCTGGACAAAGGCGATACTTGATAGTTGCAACAGATTATTTCACGAAGCTCGCATAAGTAAAATCGAAGACAACATATTCGTGATAAAGATGTTTTTACATTCATATTTGAGAACCTCATTTGCAGTGTACGGGGTTCCAAAGACAACTAGTATCCGATAATGGAAAACAATTTGAGGGGCAGAACATAGAGATGTTACTCAGTGCTTTTAGGATAAAATGTGGGAAGTCAACACCGTTATATCCACAAGCTAATGGACAGGCAGAAGCAACAAATAAAACAATCGCAGATACAATCAAAAATAAATTATAAGGACATCTCAAAGGGTGGTGCGAGCAAGTACCTAGCGCAGTTTGGGCATACAATACAACTAGAAGAGAAGCAACTGGAATGTCTCCTTATTGTCTAACATATGGAGTAGAAGCAGTATTACCCACAGAGGTTGTAATTCCGACAACAAAGAAAGAAGCTTGGGAAATAAATTTAAGTGCGGGAGTAATATTAAGTGAATTGGATGATTTGGAAGAAAAAAGAGAAAAGGTGTTGCACCATATGAAGATTTATCAGGAACGATTAGCTCGAGAATACAACAAGAGAGTCATTGAACGTGAATATAAACCAGGTGATTTGGTCATGCGAGAAACACCTCGATATCAAAAGGAAAATCGAGGAAAATTAGCACCAAAATGGGATGGACCATATGTTATTAAAGAAGTTGTAGGAAGCGGAGCTTATCGGCTGATGGATCCAGAAGGGAGAGACATGGGTTTGAGGCTTGGTATACCTTGGAACAGACTATATTTGAAAAGGTATTATCCATAAAACTCATGAAATTTTTTACGAATATTGTTTGCTCGCAGGAAATTGGGAAAAGTTACGAATTTCAAAATCTATATTACGATTAAACTTTCATTAATTTGCGAATAAAAGACCGCAATCTGTGATCAGCCTCCAAAAAGAAAGAGAGCCGCAGAAAATTTTATACATGCAAACCTTTGTGGCGTACACCCTAGTTCGCGAAGCTATATTTCGTAAGAGGCAAAGTCCTAAAGTACGTCATTTAAGGGGGTACCTATAAACGTGGCTAAGGGTAACCGGAACACCACCAAGGGCCCTTAGTACATGGTAAAAATTTAGGGGTACAACCCAATAATGGGGTACCTATCCGGGTTAGACACCTTGGATTCTCACCTAATCTAGCGACATTACGCAATATAAAATGCGGTGTAAGAGGATTTAGGTTGGGCGACTAAGGCATACTGTCTTTCCCAAGAAGTGCAGAAAACGATCAAGGCGCCGAGGTACACGGTTGAGTCAAGAGTGCCGGGTGAGGTTGAACCACATCTGCCATTTTTTACAAGTCTTGGAAAATGATGCACTTGGCCCAAAGATACCCCATAGGGTGCAACCTCGTAACTATAAGCCCTATAGGCAAAAAGGATAAGAGGTTGCGATCAAAAGCTGGTTGTTGGCAGAACCGTATGGGAAGAGCTAACCTTGTATGGTCGATGTACGCTTCCTTGAATGGGCAACCAGGGGGAAGATAAAGGGCAGCACCCTCCATTAGGGAGCTGATACGTGCTATAAGACGCAAATGTCACGAGGCTTCTTGTATGCGAAAACATAAAGGCTTGTCATATTTGTGCAACAAATGATGTTCTGCGAGCATTCTAAAAAAAAAAAAAAAAAAAAAAAGAGAAGGAAAACATACAAAAAGAACTCGCAGAATGAAACAAAGAAGTTAAGATGAGATCAATGGGTTATTACATGAAAGTGTAAAAACGTCCTGCGATTTCATCGCAAGACGATAATGTCACGAGGTTGTATGTTCGCAAGAATGTTCAGACTCGTCATATTATCGCAAATACAAAAATTTACTACAAAAGAGGTGGCAAAGTAAGACCTTTACTTAGGAAGGCATGATAAGACCACAGAAATTAATGAAATTCATTGCATCAACATCATTGAAGAAATTATACAAGAATATACATTATGAAGATCTGAAAAGAAAACAACTTCGTCAATATCATTGAAGAAATTTTACAAGAATATACATCAAGAAGTTTTGAAGAGAAGACAGCTCTGTCAATATCATTGAAGAATTTTTACAAGAAGTCCTATCAAAGAAGACAACATCATTGAAGAATTTTAACGAAGACTTAACAAAATATACGATTTTGATAGCAATCAAATACAGATAAGTTCATATTCGTAAAAGTTTACGAGAATTACATACTTCTTATACTTCTCCATATATTGAATATTTCTCCAAAATTTGAATACTTCTTATAATTCTTCAAGAATATCTCATATTTATTATACTTCTTCAACGGATATTTAATTTTGCGAAGGTTAAGTACTTATTATACTTCTTCATACAATGAGTAATAATTCTTATACTTCTTCATATATTGGGCAATTCTTCATGAATTAAATGCTGCTAATACTTCTTCAAAGATATTTTATACTTCTTATACTTTTTAAGGGTATTTCATATTTCGTATACTTCATACTTCCTATACTTCAAGGGGAGATTTATTATTTACTTTGCAACATTCCGCAAAAGGCAAAAGGCTTATATTTCTTATACTTCGAAGGGAGGATTTTTTATTCATAATCACAATAAGAAGAAACTTCGTAAGATAAATTGAGAAGGATAGTCTAATACTTCCAGCGATAGTTGATCATTTGAAGAGCAATAATAAGGGGAAAGGGAATACTAAGCTAAGTCTTTAAGATATATTATTTCTCTCCACATGATCAAGTTATGCGAATAAGGGAAACAATCAATCAAAGAAATATTAATTCAAATTAAGCTTTGAAAAAGAAATTGTTGGATTGATTAAAAGTGCAATCAAGAAGAAAGTGTTGTATTGAAAAGAAACAGAAAAGACATACAAAAAAGAGTGAAGTTACAGAACAAATATACAAAAAAGAGTGAAGTTATTTTTCAGGCTATCTATTCCCATCAAAATGATCTTCTTCTTCAACTTCACTATCATCTTCAACTTCACTATCAGAGATTTCCAGATATGAAGTATCTTCAGGAATTTCTTCAGAAAGGAGCGTATGGTACTTCTTGAGAGGAATTTCATTATCTTCGCAAATCTTGCGAGTCATCTTAGCTCGAAAACGCTTGACATATAAACTATGGTTATGCTGGGAAATTAGAAGCTGAGATCTCAAATCAGAAATTTTCTTATTACGGTTAGCAAGGGTAGTTTCCAGATCGTTATTCATCTTCGCATAATTTTCTGCAGCAAGGAGAGAAATTATTAAGGAATTGGTTAGCAAATTACGAAGGAAAAGTAATCAAAATAATTACCATCGCAAAGAATTTACCTTTTAATTTCTTCTTATCATTACGAAGAGAAGAATTTTCAAGCTTTAATTGATTATTCTCCTCAAGAAGAGAAGAATTATCAATTGCGATGCTCGCAGATTGTGAATTATCTTCGTGACGGGATATTAATTCTGCGTTATCAATACTTAAATCCTCTACTTTCTGATGGAGATTTTAATTTTCAACCTCTAACTTCTTACAACGATTCAAAGTTTTCTTCTCAGCAATAGAATGACGTCTTTCCCAATCAGAAGCATCTGCACAACTAACTCTTCCAACCTAAACAAGAAAAAAGGGGTTAGAAATCAACAAAATAAGGGAAATAAACAAGGAATAGAGAAGAAACTTACCATGGTACCTAAAGAATATAATGAAGCAGGAGAGACAAATCTTGAAATGCCTTTGAGGGAGTTATTATCAATTACAGTAGGAACTTTACAAGCCTTCGAAATAAGTTTGCGAGCTTTCGCTGTAGGAGACTTTCCTAATCCACGAGAAGAATGGAGGAAAGCCTCATATATGCTAACCATTGCTGAGGCAAAAGTTTCTGGGATACTGAAATCTTCATTTTCACCTTCATCAACATCATTATCATCATCTCCTTCGTCAGAAAGGGTATCGGAATTAGAATTAAAGTCCCTCTCAGGAAATTTATCATCTTCATCACCAAGATCTTCCTCAATATTCTCATTAGAAGAGATTACATTGGAATGAGTCTTGGATGAGAGTTTCTTCTTTTTCCTCCTCTCGTAAACAACATCTTGAAGTTTCCTCTTCCCTTTGCGAAGAGCATCGTCTTGACTACCAGAAGCTTGGGTAACCTTCGCAGAACGAAGAGTTTGTTGTCTCGCAGTAAACCTTTTAGAAGAAGTAGAACTTTTATTTTCACTCGCAGCAATCTCAGGAAGAAGTGGAACCTGCAAATTCAAATAAGGATAAGAAACAGAGGCAACAATATATTGTTTAGAAAAATACAAGAGTGTTTCTTACCTCATTTGAAATTAAAGGGTAACAAAAAGATAAGGAGATGGAAGTACATACATTTCTATAAACCCAAGGTTGATAATGGCGGTTACGAAGGTTCGCAGGAAGTTCTACTATCCCAGAAATATAAGAACCCGATAATACTAAAGGGTACTTATACCAATCTTCATCATTAGAACAACGAGGTGTCTTATTATTTCCTGAGGCATAATCAATATCGTGCATGAGAAGATCATCAGCTACGATATTATCTTTACGATGAAGACGAACACCCCAACGATTATTTTCTTTCCTCGCAGGAATTAGTGTGTAATTTTTGAAGAAACCCTCAACTGTATAATTCGCAGCAACAATTTCTATATTTTCAAATCCAGGTTTCCTAAGATCAACTGAATACAAATATTTCCCAAAAGCGGCACGATTTGCGAATTCAACTAAGAGGCGAATACAATCACCAGTTAATTGGTAAATGGCACAAGAAAAATTGGGGTGGGAAATAATTTCATAGAATAGAGGAAAGTTAACATCATAAAGAGGAAGAGGAAGACCTGCGAGGATTTGACCTCGTGAGATTAAAATTTTCTGATCATCCCAAACATAGTTGGTAAAGAGCTTCACACAGAGAGAAGATTTATTATCATAACCTTCAATCTCAGACAGAATGAGATCCCTATCAGCAATTTCCGCGTTAATCTGTTCAATAGTTTTCTTCTTTGGTGCCATTGAATATAAGAGGGAAAATAGAAAGGAAAAAAGATAAAAGAGATTGCAGAGGCAGAAGTGGTGAAAAAGGTGAATAAGATAAGAGAATAAAAAGCAAAAACAAAGGATAATATTTATAAATGGAGAGAGTTTGATGGAGATAGAAACTCATTAATACGAGTAAGCGTGAACGGTTGAAAAGAACGGTTACGAAGAAACGTGTCAAAAAGATAAGGTAAAAGTAAAAAGACGTGTTGTGAACTTAATGGGTGGTAATAACTACACTAAATTTATGAGAATAGGGATTCTCATGACATTTCTTCTTCGTAGAATTGACATGAGAAGAGGCAAGATGTAGGTACATATCGCAAGATAATAGTTCACGAGTATCGTAATAAATAAAGAAGAAAAGAGTTATAAAATGATATGATGATAGAAGTAGCGCAGAGAAATATGAAGTTCTGCGAGGATGTAATAATTTTGCGAGTATGAGTTCCGATACTTCGCAACTCATATACAACTGTATAAGTTTTACTATAAATAGGAGTTCAAATGTAAAATTCGAGAGGTTCTTTTAGTGAGTGTAAGAAATTATCTTAGGAAAGATAATAGAAAAAGTTGTAACTATTCTAGTTCCCTTTTTGATAATTCTATGTAATCAACTAAGAGAATTAATAAGAAAGTTATCATTTATCATCAAGAACTTCTTGAGTTTTTACTAATTCTATTGAGGGTGTAGTTGTAGGTTATTCTGCAACTACAGCAGACTTATTCTTCATATATTTTTAATCGTTAATTGTTACATTACTCTTTTGTGACACTCGCCAAATGTTGTTGAAGAATCTTGCGACAATCTCCTCAAAGTGTCGTTAATACTTGTAGAAACGTCTGAGCTTCTCGCATGAATGTTGTTAATATCGCGGGAATAGCGTTGTAGCGATATTCTGGTACTACATCTTGCCTCTTCTCATGTCTTTTCTGCGAATGAGAGAATATCATGAGAACTAGTATTCTTTATCATTCTTCGCAACTTCTTCCCCTTTTATACTTTTTCCTCGACAAGATCCCGTTATTCCAGCCTTTCTTACACGTGTTGTAAATCCCTTCATTTATTGACACATTCCTACTCCATAGGTCCACTCCCCTTTGCCTATAAAAGGTGGAACTAATCTTCAAAATTAGTTTTACTTTTCTGTTTCTTCATCTTCTTCATCTTCCGTCTGCAACTTTGCCTCTTCTTCATATTCTTCTGCTACTGTTCTAATGGATTCCTCAAGGTTTGTTTCTTTGATTCATGTTGTTTATTTCAAGCCAGTTTTTACTTTCATTCTCCAATATTTCTTATTTCTTTGTTATATCTTCTTTTTAGCGGAAAGATTTCTACTACCCACAACCCTAATCCTCCCAAAAGACCGACCGAGAAAAAGAAGAAAAGTTCTGCGAATGATAAGGTAGTAAGAAACACCCTTTATTTTTAATAACAATATTGTTGCCTTTGTTTCTTATCTGAGTTATTATTCGCAGAATGACGTGAATCCTGAGAAACCTCCCGAAAGGTCTCGCCATTTTAAGACACTCGGGGAAAATCTCATTATGCCCCCGTTAACATCTGTGAAGGCTACTCCCATACCATCGCAACCAAATCTTTCTTATCCTATTCGCAAGAATATCGTTGTTCATACCTCTACCCCTTCTGATATTTTGACAAATCAGGCTTCTAAAGCTGCTGCGACTGAGGTTCCTCATAGTCCTTTACGGCCTTCAACTGTTGTTTTTACACATACTCCTCCCGATAATTCAACCATCACAAATGATCGCCAACTTATTCTCACTACTTTTTCACCTTCTAAATCCTTTCCTTCATCGAGCGAAACTTTCGCAGGTGTTGATGTTGCTTTTAAAGTCTTGTCTAATGTTTTAGATAATGCTAGAAAGTCTTCCACTGACCCTCTCCAACAGGAAGCTTGCGAGACTCTGTTTAAATATCTTGGCTCTGATCGTAATGATTCACGAGTGGCTTTAGAAAATGAGATTGAAGTTCTGAGGAAAAGTCTTCAAGCTAAAACTGCTGAATGTGATACCTTGAATCACATGCTCCGCAACTCTTCTCTAGATTGCGAGAATCTTCGTAGAAGAAATGACGAGCTGAAAGGTGATTTTTTCTTGCCTTTGCTCTTTTCTGTTTCATATACGTCTTTCTGTACTTAGACTTTCCTCTTAAATTTTTGATTCATATATTAGTTTCAAATCGGGCTCATTTCATAGAAAGACTCAAATATGAATCTATTGCTGAAGAAGTTCGCGTTGAAAGAGATTCTTGGATAGATCAACATACTAGACTAGACAATCTGTACACTTATTCAATTGATCTCATAAATAATCTTACTAATGAGAACAATCAATTATTGCAAAGGCAGAACTTTTTGAGTGGCGAACTTGATCGCCTCTCATATTTGTTTTTTAAGGCTAATTTAGCGATGAAATATTTATCAGATGAGAATAAAACCCTGTCCCAAGAAAAACATAGATTTTCAAGCTTGATGACGATTTCCTCGCAGCAAATAAGTAATCTTCAAAGTACATGTAATAGTCAAGAGAAATCTCTTCATTCTCTTAAGAAGGAGCTCAAGGAGTTAACGGAATCATCTACCGCCGAAAAGGATAAGCTTATCAAGGGTAGATTAACTCTTAGTTTAAGAGCCAGCGAACTTCAAGAACAATACTCTTAGTTAAAGGAATCTTATTCTTCATTATCAAAGGAAAATTCATATCTTCGCAACAAAGAAGAAAACATGAAATCTCGTCTGAAGGGTATGGTTGGCGATAAATTCGATGATGCCATGAATCAGTTGGAGAACTGTTTATTTGGTTTAATCCAAAACTTAACCTCATAAAAAGAAGGTAGTCAGTTGACTGCCTCTCTTGTTGATCTTCTCATAAAATCTTCTATTATGTTCCTTGCAAAATTCTTGTCTAACTGATTTTTTTATTTTGTTGCTCGCAGAATCCGAAAGAAATCTTCATTCTACCATCACTGATATGACCGCTACATTGGATAAAGTTCGCAAAGAAAATAAATCTCTTGCTTCTAATTTCTTTATTGCTCAGGACAAAGCAGAAAGAAGACTTGATTATCTTTAATACTTTAAGAATATAGAAATTAGGAATCGTGAAAAATATCTTCTTCGCCAAGTCCATCTTAGGGTTGAAGTTCTCGTGAATGATATTTTGCTTCCCCGTTCTCTTTCTCCTATTTCTATACCTCCTCTACAGGTTGATGACGATAAATTCCTCTTCCCATGGATGAAGAGTTAGAGTTTACTAATGATGAATAAAATACTCAAGAAGATCAACAAGGTGGTGAAGAAGAAGAAAAAAGTCCTCCTAAAGAAGTACCCGCTGATGAAGAATCCAAGGAAAAAGAAGCTCGCGGTGAGAAGGATGTTGATGATGTTGATGAATCTGACAAGAACAATAAGTCTGGCGAGGCTTGAATTTTATCTTTGCTTTCTTTTACTTCTTCTATCTTGCGAGTAATGTAATCTTCGAAACTTTTAGAATTTTAACTTTCGATTTAGCTTACTTTGAATATTTTCAAGTAAGATAATGTAATATTACTTCTCTATTCCCCTTCTTGCCCTTCATTATCTTGCTTGAAATGGTGAATACTCATTATATTCTTTAAGTAATTGTGTTGCTGCATTCTTGCGAAAATATAAATACATCTCCGTGATATAATAAATTTTGTTGCACTTTTCTGAGAATTTCTGAGGGAATCCGCGATGTTAAAAATTTGCCTCCTTGTATATAATTCTGCGATAAAGGAATGTTTCCTCCCATCTTAAAGCAAAATAGTTAATTGGTAAGATTATTCTTTTGGTCTTATTTTTCCTTCCTAGTTAAAGGTCTTATTTTGCCAAACTTTTTCTGTCTGCGACAAAATCGCAGGATTTCTTAACATTTGCATGTAAATACCCTTTGATCTTGTCTTATCCATGTTTCTTTCAAAATCTTTGCGATAATATGATAAGTATACATTCTCTCGCAAGAATTTACCCTTATGACATTGCCGTCTTGCGCTGAAATCGCAGGACGTCTTTACAATTTCATGTAAAAACCCATTGATCTCATATTAACATTGCTCTCATGGCTTGTTTTCTCTGCATTATTTACGTTACGCGACAATATGACAGGCCTAAATGTTCTTGCAATCATAAAGCCCCATGACATTGCCGTCTTATGACACTTATCAGCTCCCTAATGGAGGGTGCCGCCCGTATCTTCCCCATGGTTGCCCCTTCAAGGCGGGCACATCGGCCATACAAGACTAGCTTCTCCCATCCGGATATGTCAACAACCAGTTGTTTTCGCAGCCTCTTGTCCTTTATGCCTATATGGCTTATAGTTACAAGAGTGCACCCTAAGTGGGGTTTTCTTCAGGCCAAGTGCATTGTAGCCAAGACTTACCAAGGATGGTAAGAGAGTTTCGTACGCTCCGGGCACCCTTGGCTCAACCGTGTACCTCGACGCCTTGGTCATACTCTGCACTTCTTGGAATAGATTCTCGGTCGTCCAACCAGGGTATAACCATATATGGTTGGAAATCCAAGATCCCTCTCCCGGATAGGTTTTCTTTAACCCCATTGTCTGCATGACTCGGGTTACAGCAGCGGTATAACCTTATCGCTGAGTCATGTCAAGAGATACCCCCTCATATGACGCTCTATTAGGTCTTACATTTGCCTCTTACGAAATTTTATTCGCGAACTAGGGTGCACACCATAAAGGTTCGTCCCATTCTTTTAATATCTGCGAAATTTTATTCGCTATTCTTGCGATGATGCTCGCATAAATTTTGATATTGAAAGAAGAATTTTTTAATTGTTTCATCTTACATTTGTATTTCTTACCTTGCAAAAACTGCTACTGATAATACCTTTTCAGAAACAATCTGTTCCATGGTCTATCAAGTCTTTGTCCAACATCTCTTCCCTCTGGATCCATTAATTTGTATGCTCCATTTCCAATTATCTCTTTAATGATGTATGGTCCATCCCATTTTCTCGCTAATTTTCCACCACTTTCTTTCTGATATTTTGGTATTTCTCGCAAAACTAAATCGCCAGGCTGGAATTGACGTTTCTTGACTCGTTTGTTGTACTCGCGAGCTAATCTTCGCTGATAGTTTTCCATATGTTGTAGAGTTTTTTCTCTCTTTTCTTCTAGTTCTTCTAACTCATGTAAAATCATGCCAGCACTTAGACTTTTCTCCCATGCCTCTCTTTTTGTTGTTGGGATAGCAACCTCTGTTGGTAGGATAGCTTCAACTCCATATGTTAAATAGAAAGGTGACATTCCAGTTTCCTCTCGTCTAGTTGTATTATATACCCATATTGCATTATGTACTTGCTCACACCATGATTTGTGATAACCTTCTAACTTCTTTTTCAAGATGTATGTGATTGTCTTATTAGTTGCCTCAGCCTGACCATTTGCTTGTGGATATAAAGGAGTTGACTTTCCACATTTTATCTTAAACGCATTAAGAAGCAATTCGATGTTCTGCCCTTCAAATTGCTTTCCATTATCAGACATCAACTGTGCTGGGATCCCAAATCTACAAATTATATTTTCAAATATGAACGTAAAAATGTCTTTATCGCGGATGTGCTGTACTGCCTTAACTTCTCCCCATTTTTTGAAATAATCTGTAGCAACGATTAAATATCTTCTTTGTCCAGAACTAGGCACAAATGGTCCCACAATATCCAATCCCCATTTTCCAAAAGGCCATACACTTGATGAAGATGATAATGGTGATCCTGGTGCATGTATCTTCTTCCCAAATCGCTGACAATCTTCACAACGCCTTGAAAGTTATTTTGCATCCTCATGCATATACGGCCAATAATAACCCTGCATCTTTGTTTTATATGCCAAAGATCTACCCCCGCTGTGATTACCAGCATCACCACTATGCAAAATTTTAACACCTTTTGTCCTTCTTCTCTCGTCAAACACCTTAGCGATGGTCCATTAAATGATCTGCAATATAATACCCCATCTCTTAGTTCATAATTGGTTGCTCTACTTTTTAATTTATGTGCTTCTAATCGATTTCTGGGGATTTCTCCTCTTGCCAAATAAGCATGAAGATCTGCTCGCCAATCTGTAGCATTATTCCCTATTTCTTCCTCGCCAGATTCTACCATCATTACATCTACCTCTTCTTCTTCTTTGTTTATCGCCAGTTGCAAAAGTGTTTGAATTTTTATGCATCTCGCAAGTGGGTTCGTCATCATACTTTATATGAAAGCAAAAGCATATGCGATCCTATTATGTTTCCTTGATATGTGCCTCCATTTTATTTTTGGAATTCTCGCAGACAATTCTTCAACAAGTTTTTTGTACTTCTTCAAAGATGGTTCATTTGTAGTATACTCTCCCTTTATCTGGCGAATAACCAATTGTGAATCGCTGGTGATTCTAGCATTTTCCAACTTCATTTATATCGCAAACTTCAATGCATGGATTACAGCTTCATATTCTGTCTCATTATTAGTGGATACAAATTCCAATCTAAATGAAAAAGCTATTTTTTCCCCTTCTGGTGAAATGAAAACAACTCCAATCCCATTTCCTTCTCCATTTGACGATCCATCCACTAATATTTCCCATCTGTCAGGTTCTGTTAATAGCTCTTTTGGGTCTCCATGTTTTTCTTCTATATCCATCATCTCTTCTACAGCTTCGTCATCTTCTAAAGGAAATTCAGCTAAGAAATCTGCGATAACCTGTGATTTTGGTGAAGATAGAATTTCATATTGAATATTAAAATGCCCTACTTGCGCATTCCATCTCTCAACTCTGCCTGATCTATTTGAATTTTTCATCACCGATTCAATTGGCACTCTCGTTAACACTTTGATCTTATGTGCTTGGAAATAAATTCGAAGCTTAAAGGTTGCGTGTACCAATGCTAGAATTAGTTTATCAATCTTTGAATAATTTCTCTCTGCTGAATTAAATGTTTTTCTGATATAATAAATTGGTTTTTCTACTCCCGCGTCTACTCGCAATAACACAGCACTTAACACATATGGAGTTGTTGCGAGATAAATCAATAATTCTTCTCCCGGTTCAGCTTTTGTAATATAGATATATTCGCCAAATGTTCTTTTATTCCTTGAAAATATTTTTCACATTCATCTTTCCACTTGAATCTTGTTCCCTTCTTGAGTATGTCGAAAAAATGTTTACACTTGTCTGAAGATCGCGAAATGAACCTTCCTAGCGAGGCTAAGAGTCCATTTAGTTTTTGCACATCTTTTACCGTCGCAGGAGTTGGCATATCGTGAATTGCTTGTACCTTTTCTGGATCAACTTGTATTCCTTCTTTTGACACAATATACCCCAAAAACTTCCCTGAAGTTACTCCAAAGGTACACTTATCAGGATTCACCTTAATATTGAATTGTCGCATTTGATCGAAAATCTCTCTCAAATCTTGCACATGATTCTTAGCTTCTTTGCTTTTGATCAGAATATCATCTACATACACTTCTAATGTCTTGTGGATCCACTTTGCAAACACTTTTTCCACCATTCTTTGATATGTTTCACCAGCATTTCGTAAGCCAAATGGCATCTTTGTATAACAATATAATCCTCTTGGAGAAAAAAATGCAGTATGTTCTTGATCTTCTTTAGCGAGAGGGATTTGATTATATCCTTTATATCCATCCAATGATGATATTATTGCATTTCATGCTGCTGATTCAACCATTTGTGGAATATCTGGCAACGGAAAACTATCTTTTGGATATGCCTTGTTTAGATCCGTAAAATCTATGCAAATTCTTATCCCTTTGTTCTACTTTGGTAACACCACCATGTTTGCAATCCATTCTGGATATTTTGCTTGTCTTATAATTCCTGCATCGAGCATCTTCTGTAATTCTTCTTCTATTTGAGAATGATATGTTGTTGCGATCTTCCTTATTCTTTGCTTGAATGGTCTTATGTTTTTTTTTGATTTCTAATTTATGACATGCTATTGACGGGTCTATCCCTGGCATCTCATCCATGTTCCACGCGAAGATATCTGCATATTCTCGCAAAAGATTTATAGTTCTTTCTTCCTCATTTGCCTCCATTCTAGTCCCAATTTTTAGCATTTTAGGTTCTTCTTTACTTCCAATATTTATTTCTTTTGTTGGTTCAGCAGCAGTGTAGCTGGCTTCAGGTTCTCCAATTGGTGTTGGCGTTTTCACGACTTTCGTGAACTCATCTCCTTCTCGCGAAACTTCACTTGGTATCCCTTTTCCTTCTTTTGCCCTTATCATGTAAATTTTAAATTCCTCTTCTTTCTTTGCTTCTCTGTTCAATTTTCTGCGAACTTTTCGCAGCTTTAGACGTTCTTCACAATTTCTTACTTCAATTTGGTAGCACAATCTCGCGAAATTCACATCTCCTCTAATTTCTCCAATTCCACTAGGCATAGGAAATTTAAAACATTGATGTAATGTTGATGCCACAGCCTTGATTGCGTGTATCCACGGTATTCCCAGTATCATATTGTACGGCGATTCCACATCTACCACACATAATGATATTTGTGTTTCAATTTCTCCTAGTGGAATTCGTACCATTATCTCGCCTTTAGGTTTTATTATAGACTTTCCAAAGCCATGAACATAATACATTGAATGAGACATTTCTTCATCCTTATATCCCATCTTCTTGAAAGTATGATAAAATATCATGTCTACAAAAATTCCTGTGTCTACTAAAGTTCTATTCATAGCCCATTCTTCTTCAGATTTCATCGATTTTTCTTCTCTCATTGGTATAGTGGTTACTGTGACCACCAATGGAGATGTATGACTTGAATCTCCTTCTGGTATTTCTGCTGCTGTAAACGCGATTTCTTGTTTTTCCCAATCTTTCAATGATGATATCTTCTCCACTGTCATAATCTTCCTTCCTTCAAAATCTCGTTTATGTATCCTTCCCTTGATATTTTCATGAAATCTATCAATCATTTCTTTTGTTATTACATCACCTTTCAATTTTCTACAATCCTTTTTGATTCTGATCATTCTTCCTTCAACTTTATCACCTAATTTTGAACAATTTTTATCTTCTTCTTCGTTTTTTCTTCTAAAATCACAGGTTCAATCCCTGTTTCTAGCGCCAAAATGTAGTTGCAGGATTTCCTACACTACACCCTTGTCAAGAATCTATGAAAATTAAGTCATAATTGTGGAAGTACAACAACACTTTTATTTATTCACTTTCAGGAAGATTTACATGAGATATTAAAACTCAGATTTACAACTTTCTTTCTGGAGTTTCTCTCTCCTCAAAGTTCTCTCAGCTCTCAAAAATGCATCATCATTTTCTGGATCTATCGTGCCCTTTATATAGGGATTTACATAGTGGAAGACAACTAAGATTTCCCCCTAATTCGGATCTACTTTGCGATCTCATCGCCATAACTTCAGTCTTCACCATCGCCAACTTTATAACCATCGTGAAGCAGACTTATTATTCATATATTTTTAATCGTTAATCGTTACATTACTCTATTGTGACACTCGCCAAATGTTGTTGAAGAATCTTGCGACAATCTCGTCAAAGTGTCGTTAATACTTGTAGAAATGTCTGAGCTTCTCGCAGGAATGTTGTTAATATCGCGGGAATAGCGTTGTAGCGATATTCTGGTACTACATCACTATTTTCTGAAAATATTGCTGGGTTCAGCATTAGGTTTAAAACCTAGTTATGAGAGATGGGACCAACCAAGAGGGCATGGGACTGGCTCCTGGTGGTCACGTGACCAAGTGTTGGTCATTCGGAGGATTCTCCAGTTGGTTGGAGAGATCTAGAGCCCAGTATGAGCGATTGAGCAAATTAGGTCAGAATTACGAAAACGTGTGGGACCGGCTTTGTGCAATCCCTAGGGAGACCTGGTCGGTCATGGAGGCATGCACGTGTTTCCATGATGTCCGTGTCTCCATACTGAGAGTTTCAATATTTTCTGATACGCGTTTGAGCAATGTTGTGAATTTTCAGAAGAATTTCATCTTCGCTGAGAATTCTCGACTTTTTGGTGGAATGAGCATGTATGCTCAATTCATCAATATTTTGAAAATATTAAAATAAAATATTTTAATAATCCAAAATTGCCGTGAGGGTCTATCCGGCCGCATGACCATGTTGGCTTTTGGTTTTTCGTGATTCGAGCAATATTTGAGAAAATATGGAGAAGTCACGAATTTTGTTCAAACCCAGGAGTTTCACCAGTTGAGGGAAATAATAATAATGAGAAATTAGGGATTGCAAGGTGTGGGACCGATCACGGCTAGGGCATGGCCGTCCGGCCATGTTCCCCGGTCCCGCACACCTTTCCCTATTTTATTATTATTTTCGTGAATCCTTGAAGTTATGGAGAGTCCTTGAAGATATGGAGAATCCAGAAGTTTTGGAATAATAATTATAAAAAGCTAAGGATTGCGAGGTGTGGGACCGGCCACGGCTTGGGAATGGTCGGCCGGCAAGGTTGCCCGGTCCCACACACCTCTCCTTATTTTATAATTTATTTGGTGAATCCTCCAAGTTATGGAGAACTCTCCATGGGTTTATGAAAATCGTGAGAAAATAAAGAAAATAATGGGGAAGCATGGGACCGGCCACGGCTAGGGCACGGTCGGCCTGCTGGTGGGCCCGGCCCATGGGCGCTTCCCATTATTTTATTATTTATTATTTTCTCTCTCCTTTTTTGTGGAGAACTCTCCATTGTTTCATGTTTTTGGATGCTCGTGCGCGCATCCGGGTGCTCAGTTGTGCATCATTGTTGAGTACACTTGCACCATTTTTGTGGGGTGATGCGTGTCGTAACCACAACAAATTAATTAATATTTTACTACCTAATTAACAAGTAATATTGGGCAGTCAAGATCGATCCCACGAGGAGCAAGAGATTATTAGTTGTAAAATTGTCACAAAAGGGGGGGTATTGGTTTTAGAATTTATAAAGTAAAAGAAAGTAAATAAAGCAATCAAAAGTGTAAGTTGAAATCAATAAGAGAAAATAGATCAAGGAATCCTTCTTCGCTGCAAAACAATGATTAAAGTTATGTTCTTTTCCACTTTTTATTAGTCATAGATTATCACCAACCGTAGGATAGCAGGTAGATCAGTGCTAACCCCTAAATCCCTTATATCACCGGATACGGAAGTTCTCGACTACCGGATTCTATTCACCAAACCACCTAGTAGTAGATCACTCAAGATATAATTTAGTTAAACGCATTAAGATTTATGAATTTATTAGGTTGATATTAGTAGTTAGACTCTTAGATCAAGGTCCACTTGCTAACGTTGTTTTCACACACAATTGCTCCATGGAATCCCACTGCAAGGTCTTGTGTTTTCTACTTGTGTAAAGAATCAAGAAACTATTACGCATTCCCTAACTTTCACTAGCTTTAGATCGATTAACAAATCAATTTAGTATGCATCCTAAACGACCTATCAATCAAGCATAAACATTCTTATTAGAAAAAACAAACGATAATCATGTGAAAACGTCAAGATAGAATTGAAACAAAAACTCAAATCATATGTTAAGAACTAGGAATTCATCCTCAATCAATAAAATTAGTTACTCATATTAAGGAGTTCACACAAAGAATAAATAAAAGAGAAGTGTTGTGTGTGTAGAGGTGTGCAAAATATGTGTACAAAAGTGTGTGTAAGTTGTAGAGAACTCCTTTATTTATAGGCTTCAATACTCTCCATATCTTTGTAGGAAAAGATTCCACATTCCATAAGAACACCACTTTCCCAATTTGAGCCATATTCCAATTTCTAGTCCAATTCTCCAAAACTTCCAAGTTTTCATCCAATTCCCAATTCTAAGTCTTCACACACATGAGAGAAGTCCATACAAAATTCTGTAATTGTGGCTCACCAGAAAACTGGGTTTTTGGCCGGAAACCCGCCGGAATCAGTCACCGCCGGCCACCTGAAAATTCTATCAGTCGACGGAATATTCCGTCAGTCCACCGTTAGGACTAACGGTCAAACAAGTCAACCCGTTAGTCAAAATTCAAAGGAGGGGGGAATCAGACACCGAGTAAGATCACTCATCTGTCTAACTCAGTCTTAATCAATCGTCTGGATCGGTCTTCGGACTCGTCTGAATCGTTCATCGCTGGCACCGAGTCGACTCATCTGATTAGGAAACCGGCCGAGTTCTGGCTGTTTACAGGGAATTCCGACCATTGTTTCAGGCCATTATCTTCACCTGCGACACACCTAGGCATACATCTAGTTCATTCATATCAGTACTGCAGCTTAAATTCCTCCTAGTCTTTCCTTTCTTTCTAACACATCGCCGGTAACAATAATAGCAAATCTTCTCAATTCTTTATCATGAACTCTAAATGTCATAAATTAACAAAACCCCTCTTCAATCAATTTCTACTTGTATCAAATCAAACCCAATATTCATCACATCATCAATAGACTCACTTGGGTTCTCCAATTTCAATATGCCTCTGAATTAACAGTAGTAGATTCAATGATTGAAAAAACCCTAATTCATCCCTTATGTTCCTTATTCTTCCATCTGCTTCTCTCTCTCGGTTTCAAATTTAACAGTAGCAGCTACTGGTTTCGATCTCAATACACTTTACAGCTAACACCACTAATCTCATTCATTCATTATCTACAATTACATCCGAAATGCCTATTCACTAATCCAAAGCAACAACAGATCCCAATTCATCTCGAGCTCACCGGAAGTCACAGCTGCTTCTCCATCTCAGTTTCATGAGCAAATGATTGAATGAATTGAACGAGAGAAAAGATTTATCGTTTTTAGGGTTTCGTTTAAAACTTTGGGATAGCTATTTGCGCCCCAATATTTATGCATAAACCCAGGATATTTACACCTGCTCAGAATGATAAGGGACACCCAGATGGAAACCCATTAACCTTGACTGGACTGTATTTAGAACTCCTCCAAATAGAGTTGCCCCTTAACCTTAACTGGGATTCATATAATGTCTGCCCATGAAATGACAATTTTTCCCTTTTTACTCAAACGAAATGTTTTCTTCTTCTTTTCCTCCATGTGACTCCAAAGTACCTAATAACTCAAAAACACACGTAAAATACATAATTTACCAGAAAAATAGCAAAGAAAGCATAACCAATAGATAATAAATAAAATGTATTC